>JAJSOF020000023.1:21322877-21922877 GCA_025594305.2 Periplaneta americana | reverse complement strand
ATGCATGTATTCAAGGGGTTAGATACAGCTTAAAGGAGTAAAATTGTGGAAATATTCAACATTTTTTTCCTCCAGTACTGTATCTTGTACAATAATGAAAATTAGTATGTGTAAAACACTGTCCTCCTTCTATAAATGATAAAAATATTTTGTCGATTTAAAAAAAATATTTATATGTCTTTTGAAAATTCAAAATTTACTGTGCAGTGATGAAGCGTTTCCCTCATAACTCAAAGTATCCAACATTCTGCGATGAAATTTTTTGTGTGTATTTATGCGTGTCATATCTACAATATGATGCAAAATCACTCCTCTACCTTTGATGGATTGTCTGATATAAAAATTTATTCATTTAAAAAGTGGTCAAATATCAGTATTTTCTTCTGACACAAAAATAAAAAAAATATTATTTATTAAGGAATGTAGTTGAAAGAGCATAATATTGTAAGCATGAGTTTCAGCAATAAAATAAAAGAGAGAGGACATGAAAAAGTTAACAAGTTTACGAATTATGAGGGAAACACTTCATCACTGCACAGTGAAAATGTATATATAAATATATTTTTTTTTAAATCGTAAAAATATTTTTTTTTTATATAGCAGAAGGACAGTATTTTACACATACAAATTTTCATTATTATACAAGATACAGTAATGGAAGGAAAAATATTGAATATTTACAAAAATTTTACTGCTGTAAGCTGTACCTAACCCCTTAAGGAACGTAAGCACACACATGCTGGGAATAGAGCTGAAGTTGGTGCGAAAAACGCTATGGCAGGAATCCAAAGAAGGACTTAACAACAACCAAATTAATTTCCCGCAGCCATAATAAGGAAAGGAAATAATGTAGCCTATTGATATAGGATATTATTATATGCTACACATAGGGCCTGTTTAAAGCCAGAACCATGCATTGGAAAAGTGAGTTGAGGATTATTTATAAAACGATAGTGAGGCCTGTTCTTTGTTATGGTTCTGGAACATGGAAATTGACAATGAGAGGTATGCTGAATAAATTTGAAAGAAAGATTTTTACGGAACATAAGGCCTATTTGGGCCAGAATTACTGTGTGCTCATAAAGTCCCAGTACATTTTGGGGATAACTTAGTCCAATTACAACGAAATTTTATATGTAGTATCTACTACAAAGTCAGTGTTCCACGTGACCTCCATCAATCTCAAAACACGTTTCCCAATGATGCACCATTGCCTGGAAAACATTCACCAACATATCCTCTGTAATCATTGCACTGGCCTGGCGTATTCGTTCTTTCAGCACTTGCAGATTAGGAACCTTGGTTCGGTACACCTGTTGCTTGATGAACCCCCAAGCGAAAAAGTCCAGAGGTGTGAACGCGGTGCCCACATACGAGGAGATGCTCTTCCAATCCACCTGTTGGGAAACATGTCATTGAGAAACACACGTACTGTCAGAGCAAAGTGTGGTGGTGCTCCATCTTGCTGCAACACCACTGTATCAATGATACCATCTTGCAGTAACTGTAGGTGTAAGAAAAGTTGCAACATATCAAGATAAATGTCTCCCGTGATTGTTTGCTCGGCGAACATGTATGGACCGTAAACTTTTCGTTTAGTCAAGCCAAGCCAAACATTCACTTTCGGTGAATGCCTTTCCCATTCCATGGTATCATGGGGCATTCGTCCGCCCATACGCAACAATGGTGTCGATGAACACGTCCACAAACGTGAAACGTGGCTTCGTCGGTGAATAAGATGTGACCCATTAAGTTTTCCCAGTCTGCAGCTTCACAGAGGTCATAACACATTGCTCGTCGTGCTGCAGAATCTTCGGCTTCCAGTTTGTGCACCACTTGGATATGATATGCTCGTTTTTTCAGAGTAAAACGAAGCACCTTCCAGACTGATGATCGTGGTATCCCCAGCTCTCGACTCAAACGGTGAGTGGACGCCTGTGGACTACGCTCAATCGCGTTCTGGATAGCCTCCACGCTTTCGACGGATATTGATGGTCGTCCTGTACGTGGCTCATCCCTAACAGATCCGGTTCGCATGAACTACTTATTCACGAGAATCTGGATGTTACTTCGTGTTGGAGCCGGTTTCCTGAACTTTCTTTTGAAACGGTTTCGAACTTCTTCGTAAGACTGGCCTCTTAAACGAGCAGCAACAATCTCTATCCGCTCTTCAATGGTGTACATGATGTGTATCTTTCCAATGCCTATTACAGATATATGATATGTAAGTGATATCTTTAAAATGTACTGAGACTTTATAGACACGCTGTAGATGGAGATATAATGAAAATCAGATATAATGAAGAAATGTTTATGTAGCCTATGTATGAAATGGAAAGTTACAACATTTATTAAGATTCAAGGGTTGCAATAGATTGATCGTTTGTTAGAATGGATGAAGATCGCATACCCAAGAAGATATTTCAGCAAACATTATAGGAATAGGAAAACATAAGGTGAGATGGCAAGATGCAGTGAAAGAGATTCTAAAAGCCTATTACATGTTAAGACATGGAAAATAAAAGTCAAAGAACAGAATTTCTGGAAGTAACACATTGAAGATATTAAGGCTCTTAATTTCGGTTGTAGTGCCAATAAAAAAGTGATATTGATGTGATATATAACAAATCTGTGTTGATCATAAAGAAATAATTAAATATGAGACACAAAGAGTACCGCGAATATGAAATTGAAGTAATCATTTTTTTTAAGAGCTATTCACCTGTGATGAAGATTGCTGGACTTAATAACGTTAATTATTTTATTTTCTTTTTTATTTTTTTGCTCTCGTTAACCCTTAATTTCTCTTTCCTCTCTTGTATTTTACTCTAGATTTCATAATAGTTTCGTGCCAAACTGATTCAAGTAAACTGAAGAGTGAAAAAGACTAACAAAGAAATGTATTTTAAATTAAATTTGTTAGTGAATAGTTGTGTGTAACTTACTCTAAATTTGAAAGCATCATCTGGTCCTATTTTATCCAGTCCGGTACCTTTCGTGGCATGAAATACACACCATGTGATAATGTATACAGCTACACTCGAACAAACTGATGCAGTGTACCTATAAAGAAACAAAAGCTCAAAGTATTTGTATTTTTGTCAGTAGCTACGTATGGATTGAACTGAATTTGAGAAGCAGATTGAGTTAGATTCGTGACTGATTCCTACAGAAATATGAAGATAACTGAAAGGGTCATGTACAGAAAATTTCTGAAGGTACATGGCCAAAATAAGCTTTAAATTATGGACGTTATGGATAACACTTGTATGCCACCATTGAACCTGCAATGAATAATTGTTGGGGCCTGAGTCTAAATTGGAAGATTTAATTTTTTTTTAGTTTGGAAATTTGATTACATGAATGATCATTTGTGTTATTTTTATAAACCATAATTTTGTTCGCAATGAATTGATTTATTATTGCAGAAGTTAAAAAAAATAACAGTTTTAACACTTTCTGAGAAATCATACATAAAATTTTAAGATACAGTCTCAGAAAAATTCTTTCCGAGATTCAATTTACATTACAAAGTCTATAAAAAATGGTGTTAAAATATGTGCAGTCCATATATCGATGTTTTCAAAACTGGACCTTAATACTCAATGAGGCAAAGAAAAGGTAACTGAACTGTATTTGTAAATTAATTAATATAATTTTATTATAAATAATACTAGAGAAAAATAAATGTATGTAGTGATTATAAATTTAGAAAAGGCTTTTGACAGAGTGGATTGGAATAAACTTATAAGGATTCTGAATAAAATTCGTGTGGATTGAAAAGAGAGGAGGCTTTTCAGTAATCTTTATATGATACAGTAAGTCAAAGTCAGGATCGGAGAAGAAATGTCAGATGGGAGCAGAATAGGGAGAGAAGTACGACAAGGATGCCCTTTATCACCTACCCTGTTCGACATTTTCTTGAAGATTATATTGAAGAACTCTTTTCAGAATATGAGTGGAGTGATAGTAGGTGGAAGAAGAATAAAGTGTATATAAGGCTGGTATTACACTATCAAAATTCTGCGACAAAAAATATGATAAAATATTTTATCAAAGATCTGTGATCAAATGTAGGATTTTAAGTATGTTACACTACACAAAATATTTTATCAAAGATAACCTAAAATTAAGGTAAAAGAATCATCAGTCTCCATGTATAGCTAAATAAAATAAAATAAATTTTATTGCAGATATGCAAAAATGAATGATTAACAGCAGTATGCATGTTTAGCTACAATTAGTTGAAAATATTACAATATGCATATTGCTGACAAAGAAACAGAAAAGGAAACGTCTGTAGGTTAAACCATGGATTGCAAAACGTGGCAAGAAAAGTATCCATCAAGACTATTTAAAAAAAAAGTATAATGCAAGGACTTGAAAACATCTGGCTGTTGTCGGATTTGCTCACATTCATTGGATACATGCTCCTGTAACGTTTGTACGTTGTCGATGGGAGTGGTATACACCAATGTCTTTAAATGTTCCCATAGTCAGAAATTCAAAGGATTTAGGTCAGATGATCGGGGAGAAAAGTTCAGAGCAGAAAAAGATATCAGATAATTAGAAAGCAGTAGGATATATGGATTATATGCAGAGACAAAGAGGAAGGCAGAAAATAGGAAAAACTGGGTAATGTTGGGTTTGCAGTGAAAGACCTGCCCTTGGGCAGACAACTATGAATGAATGAATTATGTCACTTCCTCCATGGAACAGAAACATTTAATTTCTGTTACTTCAAATCCGTGTTTGTTTTGTACATCTTTTGTGTAGTGTCAAAATTTCGTTGCCATTTTGTATTGTAAATTTGGTGCTTGCATCATATAATAACTATGCTTATTGATGTTTATGTATAAGAAAAAAATTAATATTCAACTACTGAAGAAAAATTTGATAAACATAAAGCGAAGCACATGAAAGTACAACTTCGGTACAAGGTGAGGGACGTACCTGATGGCAGTGAGTTCTGCGCGACCATGTTGGGTCGGTGTGAGATCAGGAATCATTGCTAGATGTGAGATTTGAACTACAGCCCAGGCACCTTGGAACACGATAATGAGAGCTGCGTAGTAAACAGCCATCAACCAGGTCGGGGAACTCGAAGCACTATTACTGCACCCAGGGCATGGTGCGAATATAAGAGGAAATGAAACGAGCACCAATATAGAACCTGCGAACATTGTAATTGAATACATGACATAACATTAATGAAGTCTCTTTGTATGTAGTTAGTAGCGATTTTTATCCATTTTTGTCATTCTTTGTTTTTCTCTCCCTCTCCCTCCCCTCCCCCTCTGTTAGCCTATTTTTTTTGTCATAAAAGTTAATTGAAATTATACAGGGTGGAAATGAAATAATCCTGTAGATTTTCCGAGCGAGTAGCTCATGTTGTATGTAACAAAAAAGTGTTATACCATATTGGTGTAAAATTCATAGTTTTTTTCAGAAAAAAATGTTATTTCCCAAATGTTCAACACCCTCTTATTCGGTAACTATTGCGAGTAGAATCGTGATTTTTGTCCATATCGATAGAAAATCTAATAAAGAATCATTATACATCTTATATATTATTTTAATGTACCGAAGTACATATGATATTTTCATGCAGATATTCTGCGTCATCATGCGATGAAAGAGTAATGGAACAGAGAAAAATTCTCTCCGGCGCCGGGATTTGAACCCGGGTTTTCAGCTCTACGTGCTGATGCTTTATCCACTAAGCCACACCGGATACCACCCCGGCGTCGGACAGAATCGTCTCAGATTAAGCTCCAACTCTTGGGTTCCCTCTAGTGGCCGCCCTCTGCACTACATCATAGATGTCTATGAACGTAGGACCGAAGTCCACACATGTGCTGAGGTGCACTCGTTATGAGTGACTAGTTGGCCGGGATCCGACGGAATAAGCGTCGTCTTAAATCACGAAGTGATTTACGCATATCATATATATTATTTTAATGTACCGAAGTACATATGATATTTTCATGCAGATATTCTGCGCCATCATGCGATGAAAGAGTAATGGAACGGAGAAAAATTCTCTCCGGCTGAAAATCCGGGTTCAAATCCCGGCGCCGGAGAGAATTTTTCTCCGTTCCATTACTCTTTCATCGCATTATACATCTTGATTACACAACGTTTAACACTGTATCACTTCGGAATATGTATGATAAGTCTTTCTTGTGTTAAATTTTAACGTACCTTGTTAATACGTTTCGAACTATTTTGGGTCATCTTCAGAAACAACTCAATTTCAAAACACATACACTCTTTGACTCTACACTACGAACGCACCCACACAGGGAACAAGAGGCGCCAACACCAACAACGACCAGTTCTGAAGATGACCCAAAATAGGTCTAAGCATATTAACAAGGTACGTTAAAATTTAACACAAGAAAGACTTATACATATTCCAAATAATCATTTATCTCTTTGGCGTATTTCAATCGCGTGGAGGGTTTTCGTGTAAATTTAATTTAAAAACCACTAATTTGAAGGCGCTGACCACGGCATGTTCTACTACAGGAAGGAATATTGGTGGAGGGGAGCGTGACGTCAGAGATCCGTTCGGTCTCGAGCACGGCGTGATATGTCAGTGTTAACGGTGGACATCACATTGTCAAAATGCCGCGAAGATGCCGTGTTCCGGGTTGCAAATGTAATTATACATTGATCGACACCTGTGGAGTAACGGTTAGTGCATCTAGCCGCGAAACCAGGTGGTCCGGGTTCGATTCCCTGTCGGGGCAAGTTACCTGGTTGAGGTTTTTCCAGGGTTTTCCCTCAACCCAATAAGAGCATTATCACCTTCATCTCATTCAGACGCTAAATAACTTGCGATGTTGATAAGGCGTCGTAAAATAACCTACTAAAATAAAAAAAATAAATTATATATTGAAAGGTGTTGTTAGTGAATATGTGACGTGTTTTATTATTCCCAAATACAAAACATTATGTAACAAGTGGGTGAGAAATATTAAAGAAAAGACTGGAGTCATACCTGGATTCCAAAGGTGTGGAAAGGGTGTATGTGTATGATAGGCTAAAACTGAAAATTGGCTCCACTCCTACAATTTTTGGAGGCTTACCAGCATACCTTTTGAAAAAGCTGCTGGTAAAAAGAAAGACTGCTGAAGAAAGGGCTGTCAACGCTGAAAAGAGAAAATTAATTGCTGAACACGAGTCAAGTGAAAATGCTGCTGAAGAAGACACATCCTTCACCAATCGATATGGCGTCGTTAAATAACCATTAAAAGAAAGAATACCACATCATTGGAACACTACACGAAACATGAAATCATAAACCAGTTCTATTCTTATTCACTTACGATCCTCACATTCTTAATTTGAAATGTTAATTTCTTCATCATAAGATGTATAAGCTGATAAACAGTTTGCCTTAACACAGAGCAAAGTCTGGCCAAAACAGATGTATAGGCGCTTATTTGTATTCTCACTTGTCAGTAGTTAAGGTTTGCAGTGAAAGACCTGCCCTTGGACAGGAAACTGTGAAGCAATGTCATACAGTCCAATCTATGAACCAATGTAATATTTTTCTGCAGTATATTTTAATTTACAAGCAACCTTTGCAAACGTCAAATTATAGTTACGGTATTAAACATGATGACTTTGATACGACACGTAATGTATTGTTTTAAGCGGACCGGAATAGACTGTAAAACGACTTTTTACACAGTTTTATTAAGCATTGTGTAAAGCGCTTAATATAGTCAACAATGAAAAAATTGTTCAATACCTATTCTAAAAGAAGACCATGTTCCAGAACAAATGATCGTCGCAATATCTGTAAAATTTTCAGTTGAAACAGATGAATAGAGATGTAAGATAAGACTGCCACTTTTTGCCACTTCTGCCCATTATTTATTTTATATGAATAGCTTAATTGACCATTAGAAATTAACATCACATGGAGAAAAAAATTGACGAACAACTTTGAAATTTAGGATTGAGCTTGGAAGAAATCGGATTATTTTCGACTCACAACAGAAAAGTTACGTTAAGTATATGAGAAAAACAGCTGGGTATTGATTTTTGAATTATAAAACAAAACTTACGACATCAATGAAATATGTTCTATAGTGTCAGTGAAATGTGTTACAGAGTGTCAGTGAAATGTGTGCTAAAGTGTCAGTGAAATGCGTCATAGTGCCACTACAGGGAATGAGATGAGAGTAAAGTGAAAGACTATTGAAACTTATGTAGGACTTATACATAATTATGTAGGTTGTATTGTAAAATTAGGTATTTTATTTATGTTTTATTATTATTGTGTTAAATTGTATTGTGTATAAAATTGTATATGTGTTGTAAAATTGTATTGTATATTGTAAATTTTATTGTGTATTGCTTATCATTTTATTGTGTATTGTTAATATTGTAGATACCACTGCCACCGGGTGCTTGCCCACTTGCAGTGTAAATAAATACATACATTTTGAAAGAAGTATATACAGTATATGCAGATCATTTTGGAATTTATTCAAGACGGCTTATTGAATTGAATGGCAAGTAACCCAAACAGCTCACACAAACCCAGCCTAAAGGAAAGAGAAGGTGGGAACCCCGAAATAAACGGTTGAGACCAAATGCTTACGTCATATCCGACAAGCTCAACAATGTGAACGAGTAGACGCTTAGAAAATCATACAGAAGTGTACATCTGCACCTCATGAACTGATACCTAAACAGTCTCAACGCAGAGTGAATATCTGTAGCTAGATTATCGCTAATCCCACGGATGGTGGATTTATCAGGAGAATTGTGATAATGGGTAGGCCTATATTACCGCAACCTTGACACCTCAAAATAGTGGGTCGATCCTCGTCAGCCTGTCAAAATCGTCGTTAAACAAAACCAGTTCGGCTCCAAAGTAATGTTATGTGTCTGGTGGAATTTTGAAAGTGTGATTCACTGGGAGTTTGTTCCAAACGGACGTCCAGTCTATACTTACTTACTGGCTTTTAAGGAGGTTCATTGCCGCCCTCACATAAGCCCGCCATTGGTTCCTATCCTGAGCAAGATTAATCCATTCTCTATCATAATATCCCACCTCCCTTAAATCCATTTTTATATTATCTTCCCATCTACCTCTCGGCCTCCCCAAAGGGCTTTTTTCCTCCGGCCTCCCAACTAACACTCTATATACATTTTTGGATTCGCCCATACGTGCTACATGCCCTGCCCATCTCAAACGTCTGGATTTAATGTTCCTAATTATGTCAGATGAAGAATGCAATGCGTGCAGTTCTGTGTTGTGTAACTTTCTTCATTCTCCTGTAACTTCATCCCTCTTGGCCCCAAATATTTTTCTAAGCACCTTATTCTCAAACACCCTTAATCTCTGTTCCTCTCTCAAAGTGAGAGTGCAAGTTTCACAACCATACAGAACAACCAGTAATGTAACTGTTTTATAAATTCTAACGTTCAGATTTTTCGACAGCAGACTGGATGATAGAAGTTTCCCAACCGAATAATAACAGGCATTTCCATATTTATTCTGTGTTTAATTTCCTCCCGAGTATCATTTATATTTGTTACTGTTGTTCCCAGATATTTGAACTTCTCCACCTCTACAAAAGATAAATTTAAGATATCGCACCATCTACCCTTAAGTACTAAATACGATAACCTATCACTGATAAATTGGACCTTTTTTTGCTGCTGATTTTATTCTTTTATGAATAAAGAATCCTGTACCTAATAGGTGATTATCGTTTCCTTCCCCATAATACAACAAATAATCTCCTATTTGTGTTATGCCATTCCCATCTAACGTAACCTCCTGTACTCCCACAAAGTCTATTCTATATCTAGCTAGCTCTTTTGCTACTAATATTACCCCTTCTGTTCTATAAAGACTTGTAACATTCCAAGTACCAAAACTCAAAACCGTATTCCTTTGCTGTGGTCGTTCCAGAGAATCATTCCCATTCCGAGGCTTATTTGAAGGATTCGTAACAAGCTGTTTTTTTTTACGCTGATGGGTTGTTAGCCCTTCGTCCAAGCCCCAAGCTGGAGGACCACCCCTCATCGGCTGTCCGCGACTGCTTATTCAATATATTCACAGCTACCCTCCATATCTGGAGCCGTCTCATAGGGACCCACAATAAATCGTCCAGTCTATGCGAATCTTTATTCTCAACAGATAGAACGAGGTGATGAAGTTTTCAGAGAGAGGTACCCGGCATTGTTTAATCCAAACATAATTCTCTTTCAACAGGAGAATGCAACATTCTGTGTCGCTCTAACAATCATGGAAAAAATCTACGAATTGGGAGGAATCAAACTGCTACCACACCCGCCTTCAGATTACCATCTGTTTCAATCCAAGGCCCACTTCGTGCGTGAAAGAAATTTCCAAAACTTGGAAGCCGTTAAAATTGGTATCACCGAATTTTTCGCATCAAAAACTAGATTATAGTACAGGCTTTATGTAATACTGAGTTTGTGTAACACTGAAATGTGATGCTTTATATAAACTTCTTTATATACCGTATGGACACATTTTACTAATATCGTAATGATAATTTCTAGTTCTCGTAGATTGATTGATGAAGTAAGAACTCAGGTTTTTAAAGCATCGAGAATATCAGGATACTTACGAGATGTCATCTGGAAAAACAAATATCTAAACACAGAAAGCAAAGTAAAAATTTATAAAACATGTGTACGACCAATAATGACATACGGAGCGGATACGAGAGCAGATACTAGCCAAACGAAACGACTCATGAGAACAGCAGAAATGAATACTTTAAGAGCCATAGTAAGCAAAACAAGATTTGACAGAGTAAGGAACCAGGATGTTAGGAAAGAATGTAATATTATAGATGTTGAGACTTTCATCACAACGAAGAAAAGGGAATGGAGCTCCCATGTGGATAGAACTGACAACACGAGACTTATTAAGGCAGCAAAGAACCTACGCCCTAGAGGAAAAAGATAAGTGGGCAGACCTCTCAAGAGATGGAATGAGACGTAATCATCATTGACGTAGCGTGTGTAAACAAACAGGCTTATGCCTATAGAAAAGAAGAAGAAGAAGTAATGATAATTTGATAGTCATGTTACTTCGTGAATCTGCTGTTATTACTAAAAAAATTTCAGCTATCATCGGCAAGCTTATGTTAATGAAAAGCAGCTGTGCTTATTGTATAGTAAGCTATATCTTGCTTTATTTTACCTGTAATATGCCATGCTTTTCTGCTCCCAACACGGTCTGACATATATCCTACAATCGGAGTGGCAAATCCATCAGCCAATTGACCTGTAAGAAAGAAATACATAGGCTACTGATAATGAATTTTTATTTTATTTCATAGTACAATTTAAGTCCTCTAATTGAGATTCTGGCTGATATGTATGTATGTTATCAGGCAGTACACTTCACTTGACGATATGTGTCAGAGGAAGAACAATTTGTATGCATCTGCAGTCCGACTAGTGTAATATGTAGCTAGTGGGTGATGTATGTAATGGAGGGGGAAAGGAACTGGCCACCCTACCCATTATCTCCTGGCCTAGTTTCCTCATAAGTGGTGTCTTCTTGGTATCATTTGTTGGGTTCAGACCTGTTCGGAGAGTTTACTAAACAAGAAGAATTTAGAAGTTTCTTCTATATATTACTGTACTTATATCGATGACTGAGAAGTGATAGGGGAGAGTCGGGTAGTATCGGACATCGGGTAGTATCGGACAGTGCGTTTCTTTCATCTACCACCATATGGTAGTACCTGGATGACATGGTTACGTTTCTCTATGCGACATCACAGAAACGTAACCATGTCAATCAGGTGGTATATGAAAGAAACCCACTGTCCGATATTACCCGATGTCCGATACTACCCGACTCTCCCCTATCACTTCTATCGTATCGTATCTATATAAATGGTAATCTAGTTTAACTGCATTATTATTTAAATTAATTATATTATTATTATGATTGTTATTATTATTATTATTATTATTATTATTATTATTATTTACTTACTTACAAATGGCTTTTAAGGAACCCGAAAGTTCATTGCCGCCCTCACATAAGCCCGCCATCGGTCCCTATCCTGTGCAAGATTAATCCAGTCCCTATCATCATATCCCACCTCCCTCAAATCCATTTTAATATTATCCTCCCATCTACGTCTCGGCCTCCCCAAAGGTCTTTTTCTCTCCGGTCTCTCAACTAACACTCCATATGCATTCCTGGTTTCGCCCATACGTGCTAATGCCCTGACCATCGCAAACGTCTGGATTTAATATTCCTAATTATGTCAGGTGAAGAATACAATGCGTGCAGTTCTGCGTTGTGTAACTTTCTCCATTCTCCTGTAACTTCATCCTTCTTAGCTACAAATATTTTCCTAAGCACCTTATTCTCAAACACCCTTAACCTATGTTCCTCTCTCAGAGTGAGCGTCCAAGTTTCACAACCATACAGAAGAACCGGTAATACAACTGTTTTATAAATTCTAACTTTCAGATTTTTTGATAGCAGACTATATGATAAAAGCTTCTCAACCGAATAATAACACACATTTCCTGTATTTATTCTGTGTTTAATTTCCTCCCGAGTGTCATATTATTATTATTATTACTATTATTATTATTATTATTATTATTATTATTATTATTATTATTATTATGTTCACAAAATTGGAAAGTTAACTAATATTTTATCCTCAAGTAGATGATCTTGCAAAGCATAAACATAGGGCCTACATAAAAAGTTTGTCTACTTTGAGAGAAATTAATTTTTAAAATAGTTTTCTCATTCACCAGCAAATTCACAGGTACGAGGTATCACTTCTTAGTCATCGATATATTTACTGTGCAACAATTTCCGCATTTGTCATTGAATTTTACAGACGTGATACGTTATTTGGAATGTTATTGGATTGACGCATAAATTCGTAGCGTTTTTATCACAACTCTGCGTTGTTAGGAGATTGTTTATCGTTTGTCTTTTGTTATTTGGAGTGTTGTGCTTGTAAATACGACATGAATTTTGCGGATTTAAAGAAAGTGTATACTATTTGTGGGCTAAAGAAGATGGAGTGTCACGTGGGGGCGGGAAAAAGGAACACTTCCGACATATTCTTACGTTTTTTTCTTAGTTTAATAGAGGAGTATAGGCAGCAGAGGCGCTCGAAACATTTGTGCTGTGTACGGAGAGAATGTCATCGGAAAAAGAATTGCAAAAAATGGTTCTGTCGTTTTAACACGCAACACCCCGTACAAAATTTGGTGTCCGTACACAGAAGATGTTATACATCTAGTGGGATAATGAAGTCGTCGTGTGCTACAAATTGCTTCCCAGGAACGTAGGCATAATTGCTGACATTTACTGCCAACAACTCAGGCGCCTTGCAGCCGCAATTGAAGAAAAACGACCTCGAAAACAATATCAAGTACTGTTGGAATACAATAATATATGCCCGTACTCCGCTAATATGACGAAAAGCAGCTATCCAGGAGCTTGGTTGGGAGGTGATTTCACATCCTCCGTATTCTCCCGATCTTGCGCCCTCAGATTTTCACCTTTTCCTTTCTCTATCCAACAATTTTCAAGGGAACTGTGGAGTAACGGTTAGCGCATCTGGCCGCGAGACCAGGTGGCCCGGGTTCGATTCCCGGTCGGGACAAGTTACCTGGTTGAGGTTTTTTCCGGGGTTTTTCCTCAACCCAATATGAGCAAATGCTGGGTAACTTTCGGTACTGGACCCCGGACTCATTTCACCGGCATTATAACCTTCATCTCATTCAGACGCTAAATAACCTAAGATGTTGATAAAGCGTCGTAAAATAACTTACTAAAAATACTCCAGGGAACTCCTTTGATAACGAAGATGCTTCACAAACTTAGCTTGACGACTTCTTTATCTCCAAACCAGCAGATTTCTTCAGACACGAAATCGAAAAACTACCCTAGTGTATATACAGAGTGATTCAGTGAATATGTTACAAAATTTTAGGGATGATAGAGGTCATTATTATGAACAACTTTCATGTAGGAACCTATGTCCGGAAACGTTCCGTTTCGTAGTTACAAGCGTAGATATGTTAGTCAGTGTAGCCAGCTAGAATCGAAATCAGGGCTATCTTTTTGAAGTTTGATTGCAGACGACCTGTTCCTGCAAATGTTGGTGATTTCTCATAAACATGGTATAAGTTAGTCGGCATAGTAAATGATATTTTGACCGTTGAAACCTTGCAAATTTCTTTTCATTTCCTTTTGCTCTTCCATAAATGAAATGCATTATCAGCAAGTTTTAAGGTTTAATCAATCAAAATATAATTTACGATGTCAACTAGCTCATGCCATGTTTATGAGAAATAATCCACGTTCACAGGAAGAAGTCGTCTGCAACCAGACTTCAGAAGGATGGCCTTCAGTTCGAATCTAGCTGGTTACATTGAATAAAATATCTTGGCTTTTACTACCAAACGAAACGTTTGCGAACATAGGTTCCATATGAAAGTTGAATAATTTCGAGGGAAAAATTGTTCAAATCAACTTTACAGGGAGTTATACCTGAAATCTTGATTTGCATATGAAAGTTGTTCGCAATTGTCTCTTCTATCATCCCTAAAACTTCGTAACATAGTCACTGAATCACCCCTGTATATATATATATATATATATATATATATATCTGTGTGTGTGTGAAATCCACAAACTATTAGGGAAAACACGGAAAATTTACTTGAAGCAAGTAAAGCGATAGGTTTGGAAGTAAATTCCGAAAAGACAAAGTGACCAGAATATTGTACGAAATGGAAACATGAAAATTGGAAATTTATCCTTCGAAGAGGTGGAAAAATTCAAATAACTTGGAGCAACAGTAACAAATATAAATGACTCTCGGAAGGAAATTAAATGCAGAATAAATATGGGAAATACTTGTTATTATTCAGTTGAGAAACTTTTGTCATTTAGTCTGCTGTCAAAAAATCGGAAAGTTAGAATTTATAAAACAGTTATATTACCGGTTGTTCTGTATGGTTGTGAAACTTGGACTTTCACTTTGAGAGACGAACAGAGGTTAAGGATGATCAAGAATAAGGTGCTTAGGAAAATATTTGGGGCTAAGAGGGATGAAGTTACAGGAGAATGGAGAAAGTTATACAACGCAGAACTGCACGCATTGTACGAGTATTCTTCACTTGATATAATTAGCAACATTAAATCCAGGCGGTTGAGATGGGCAGGGCATGTAGCACGTATGGGGGAATTAAGAAATGCATATAGAGTGTTAGTTGGGAGACTGGAAGGAAAAAGACCTTTGGGGAGGCCGAGACATAGATGGGAAGATAATATTAAAATGGATTTGAGGGAGGTGGGATATGATGATAGAGACTGGATTAATCTTGCTCAGGATAGGGACCGATGGCGGGCTTATGTGATGGCGGCAATGAACCTGCAGGTTCCTTAAAAGCGATTTATAAGTAAGTACATTGTGACTCACCTATAAGCAGCATCGTTCCTGCGAGTGTAGGATGCATGCCCAGCACCATTTGCAGGAACAGCAGTGTGTATGAAAACCACATGGCTGCAGATATGTCGTTGAATATGTGACCCAGGCCATAGGCAGCTCTCAGAGACAGAGGCAAATGATGTTCGCGCCTGTATATGGTGCTTGTAGAGCGCTCCATCGACCCCGTGAGAGGCGTGTGCTCCTCGTTGGGCTCTGATATGCTGAGATTCGAAACCTTGACCTCCTCCATTGTACTCGGTTATCGGCAGTGACTTTTGGTGTGCATGCTCCTTATTCAGGTAGCTGAAAACAAAGCTTAATTTTAGTTATTTTGTTAAGAACATCTTTGAGGAAATATCACGTGGTGTTCCATGGCGCAAATACTATCAGGTTTATGAACAAGTATCGGGAGAGAAGGTGTTTCCTTGGGATCGTTTTTACCTCATATTCTCATTACGAAGATTCCTTAATATACAGGGTGTTTCCCGACTGGTGTTACTAACTTTGAGGGATGATGGGGAAAGGCAAATGTATCAATTTGAGATAAGGAACCATGGTCCAGAAATGACTGAGTCGAAAGTTATAATACGATGAAAGAGTAATGGAACGGAGAAAAATTCTCTCCGGCGGCGGGATTTGAACCCGGGTTTTCAGCTCTACGTGCTGATGCTTTATCCACTAAGCCACACCGGATACCCACCCCGGCGTCGGACAGAATCGTCTGTTTTAAGTTCCAACTCTTAGGTTCCCTCTAGAGGCCGCCCTCTGCACTACGTCATAGATGTCTATGAACGTAGGACTGAAGTCCACACATGTGCTTAGTGGATAAAGCATCAGCACGTAGAGCTGAAAACCCGTGTTCAAATCCCGGCGCCGGAGAGAATTTTTCTCCGTTCCATTACTCTTTCATCTTATGATGACGCAGAATATCTGCATGGAAATATCATATGTACTTCGGTACATTAAAATAATATATATGATATGCGTAAATCACTTCGTGATTTAAGACGGCGCTTATTCCGTCGGATCCCGGCCAACTGGTCACTCATAACGAGTGCACCTCAGCACATGTGTGGACTTCAGTCCTACGTTCGTAGACATCTATGACGTAGTGCAGAGGGCGGCCACTAGAGGGAACTCAAGAGTTGGAACTTAAAACTGAGACGATTCTGTCCGACGCCGGGGTGGGTATCTGGTGTGGCTTAGTGGATAAAGCATCAGCACGTAGAGCTGAAAACCCGAGTGCAAATCCCGGCGCCGGAGAGAATTTTTCTCCGTTGCATTACTCTTTCATCGTATGATGACGCAGAACATCTGCATGGAAATATCATATGTACTTCAGTACATTAAAATAATATATACGAAAGTTATAAGCAAAAATAGTTGTGTGGAAATGAAATTGTAATTTGGCACCACGTGTCCTCCTTCTCTTAACCTTTGGAACAGTCGTAAAAAAAGATGGTATTGGCCGGATGTCTCCTACGTGAGTACTTGTTCCGATACAATCTGTGAGCTTGTCTACTATTCCCATTGGCTCATCCGTATTCGAAAATCAGGTCTGCTTATTCCGCTCTCGTGTACTCCTCCATTTCACTAGGACTGATCGACTGGACACTGCAACTTGTATACATACACTGCTGTCTACAGACGTGCATATCAGGACCGACCATGTCCTTTACACATTACTCCATCTGCATTGCTTTAGTGTAGTTTCCTGTCCCCACCCCTCAGACAGCGCACTGAACGGAATACTGTAGGTAGACAACGTAAACAACGTCAGATGAATACAGTATGTGTAAGATGTACAGATAAATACACATACAGCTTGTCCAAGTCAAGTCTCCGAGTGGGGATATCGGGATGGAATGTAGAGGCAAAACACAGTTGCCACATAGGTCACTTGACGCTCAGATTTGAACGTGTGCACATCGTTTAAAATACAGTACGGAGCGCACGCATTTGTTGTCCTTGTCTTCAGATAAAGGCAACAGTTACGCTGTCTCCCAGCCTCCCCCCTCTTGCAACTTTCTCTCCTACGGCCACGCTTGCCAATCAGAACGCCAAACCTCACTGTCAAGCAGAAGTAGAAGTACAGTCTATTTCAAAGCGTCTTAAATTGTTACCGCTCTATGAACTGAAGCGCAGTAGGAAAACTTTGCTGTCATATGAGACTGTACTGGTCTCTCTCGTTACCGCCTCCTTTCACTACAGAACTGCCTCCAACTTCCCCTCTCGGCTCGCAGACTTAACTTGGTCGAGCTGTAAATAAAGGTGTACAGAGGAATAAAATTATTTCATTTCCACACAACTATTTTTGCTTATAACTTTTGACTCAATCATTTCCGGTCCAGGGTTCCTTATCTCAAATTGATACATGTGCCTTTCCCCATAATCCCTGAAAGTTTGTAACACCAGCCCGGAAACACCCTGTATATTGCTACCGTGGCTCGCGATCTGGCTCCCGGGCGACAGGTCGAGCAACAGCCGGTAAAATTCTACCTACAACGGCAGAAGCAGAAATTGATTATGAAACCTCCTTTAGAGTAGATGTTGAAAGTGTTTCCTTCCGCTCGTATACAAGCTTCATATCGTGAGAATATGTCACTCACTCGTCTAAACTCATTAAATGAAATTCTTTTTTTTCCTTAGTATTAATCTAGAGTTCCCCTAATATGTGCGAATTCATGCGAAACGCTTCGTCTTTCACACTGCCCCATAACTAACACGATCAGGTTTGTTGTCAAGGTACCCCGCTGTATGCCAGCCATATTTATACATATTTACATATCTAGGCGATGAAAGCTGTGACGGGATCTTCAGATAGATTCTGATTCTTTTCACAAAAACACAAAACATGCCTTTTCCCCTTCAGACCTGAATTTATATTACACAAAGTTAAAAAAAAAAAAAAAAACACGTCGCATAATCATTCTGGGGATCCAAAATTCCCAAATCAAGTTTTCACAGAAAATAAAAATTTGGGGACAATTTTGACCCCTGGGGTCCCAAAATTTTAAAGTTTATTTTCAATTCAGGTTAGAAATGTTTCAAAAATAGTATTTTCGATTTCTATCACATTGAATTTTTCAGAATATTAAAAATATCGAAGACGTTCCAAAAAAGAAACAATGCACACTATAATGTACATCAGGCCTGAAGGGGTTATAAAATGTAATTTCGCTCTTATTTCGCATTTTATCGAGGATTAAAAACTACACTAATATACTTACTTCACATGTTTTAAACATAAAATTACTTCTTTGTCAGTATTTTTGCACATTTCGCATTTATCATGACTGTGAAAATCTACCTTCTCTACTAATGAGTAATGGAAGTGTAGATTTTAAAGCGGAAGAAAAGGAGCGAAGAAAGTAGCATTTATTTGCTGAGCGGAATATTTTCCGGAAAATGTAGCGGACAATTGTCCATTCCAGAAAATTTACCAGCCAAACTGGCCCTGAAGTAGTTCCCTTCATATTTCACTTACGCACACTTGCATATACGAATCTGTAACAGGTTAGGTTAGGTTAGTTTAGGTTTCTAGTATGCCTTGTATATACGATCAACTGCACTATCACCTTTACTTTTTTAATTTTGCTCTAGAGTATGCCATTAGGAAAGTCCAGGATAACAGAGAGGGTTTGGAATTGAACGGGTTACATCAGCTGCTTCTCTATGCGGATGACGTGAATATGTTAGGAGAAAATACACAAACGATTAGGGAAAACAGGGGAATTTTACTGGAAGCTAGTAAATAGGTAGGTTTGGAAGTAAATCCCGAAAAGACAAAGTATATGATTATGTCTCGTGACCAGAATATTGTACGAAATGGAAATATAAAAATTGGAAATTTATCTTTTGAAGAGATGGAGAAGTTCAAATATCTGGGAGCAACAGTAACAAGTATAAATGGTACTCGGGAGGAAATTAAACACACAATAAATATGGGAAATATTCGGTTGAGAAACTTTTATCATCCAGTCTGCTGTCGAAAAATCTGAAAGTTAGAATTTATAAAACAGTTATATTACCGATTGTTCTGTATGGTTGTGAAACTTGGATTCTCACTTTGAGAGAGGAACAGAGATTATGGGTGTTTGAGAATAAGTTTATTAGGAAAATATTTAGGGCTAAGAGGGATGAAGTTACAGGAGAATGGAGAAAGTTACACAACACAGAATTGCACGCATTGTATTCTTCACCTGACATAATTAGGAACATTAAATTCCAGACGTTTGAGATGGACAGGGCATGTAGCACGTATGGGCGAATCCAGAAATGCATATAGAGTGTTAGATGGAAGGCCGGAGGGAAAAAGACCTTTAGGGAGGCCGAGGCGTAGATGGAACGATAATATTAAAATGGATTTGAGGGAGGTGGGATATGATGATAGAGAATGGATTAATCTTGCACAGGATAGGGACCAATGGCGGGCTTATGTGAGGGCGGCAATGAACCTCCGGGTTCCTTAAAGGCCAGTGAGTAAGTAAGTAATTAAGTAAGTAAGTAAGTGAGTGAGTAAGTAAGTATATACGATCAACTGCATCTCCATAAAAACATCCCTTATAAATTCGACGATTTTCACTTCCGAAATCGCCGGAACTACCTCAGCGCTAGTTTCACCAATTTACCTTATCACATCACTAACCTCCTGTCGTCAGCCTCTGTACATCTTTTCACCTCGACTATGAAACTGATTTTGTTCACATCGCAACTGTACACTTAATAAGTAATATACGCACTCACATTATTGTAATAATTCTTGTCTTCGTTCACTTCACAGTTGCCATAAACACTTAATGAAACTGAATAAAATTGGTCTTCTATCCCGTAATACTAATTACGTAATCGAGCATATCCGCCTACCTGTGTTTGTGCAGTCCCTGCTACACCACCATGCAGCGAGACGTTATTCAAGAAAGTGGACAGCACCGGTTGAAATCCGATTCCTCCCTCCTTTTGTCCCCCCGCAGGCCGTCCTGACTTTGTTTCGTCACACATGTGTTTCTGAGAGACCGTTGTATCGGCCAATATAGCACATAAAAATTTTATCATCGACTTCTCAGCCATTGTGTTATATTTGCATCTGACATAACTTTGTCATTCGAGGCCAATACTGACGACAATAGCCTACAAGGTGTTTGAAATGCTCTTATCTTGACCGAACATATTCGCAGCTTAATTCCATGAAGTACAGAGTGCTATTAGAAAAATAACATTACCATATTTTTACTCAAAACACGTTTTCAGCATTCCACGTACCGAAAAGAGGTGCTCTCTGTTTGCATAAATAGTAATATGCGTTACAAGAGCGGTATGTTGAAGTTTTCATGTTCGAGGAAAAGTTTGAAAAAACGAAACGTAGTTGAGCTTTTTTAATTTCCGAGAATTGAAAGAAAACATACTGCTCGTGTATCGTACATTATTTTGTGCGAAGATCGTTTATTACATACCTGAAAGAGGAATTTCTAATTAGTTGCAATGAAATCTCCATCTTGGTTTCTGTTCAATGACGGCAAATTTGCAAAACAAAAATATCTATCTTCAACATTGTTGCTTTAAAATTTTTTCTGCGTTTATTATACTGCAGCAGGCCGTGATATACGTCTGTCTTTTTTTTTTTCCTCCCAGTCTATAAATGCGAACTTAAAACAGACGGTAAGGTTATGTAATGATTTATTTTTCAAATTTATCATAGATTTTAACATTGAATATTCTGACCACAGACTATTAGCAGATTTCAAAGTTGTGGTCCTTTTCACGAAATAAGCAAGCATTGTTTTTTCATTAATTTCTCTTTTTTTCCCCTTCCAACCAATCTGTGAATTTATTATAGGCTCTTTCATACCTTGCCCTGGATTTGTCGGGAACCAGAGAAGCACAGCCTTGTTCCCAAGCCTCTTCAACTTCAAGATCCACATCTCCTTCGTTCAAAGTAGCCGCCATGATGAGTCTGGAATCTTGTTGATTTTTTCACGGCTTCCTTAATGTTACATGCATCACGAATGCAGTAACTTTAGTCGAGTTGTAGAGTTTACTTAATTTTTGCAAATATTTAAAAACAATAATTAACAGTGCAATTTAGGTGAAATTGCAGTGGTAAGTTTCCAATTTATAATTATTACTATATTGAACGTCTCTAAAAATAATATGTTAAAAGCCTAAAGCAGTAAAATCAATATGTCACTTAAGCGGTAAGAAGAGGGAAATTGTTATGTGTGTTAGGTTGGGAATAATGAATGTGGAATTTTAGACTTTCCGCGGATTGGTTTTGTGCGGAAACCAAGCAAATACGCACGATCTCGCACAAACGATTCTTCCTGTAATGATATCCTACTCTTGTTCACTTTCAATATCTAAAACGCTATTGAGACGGAAATTGTGCACGTCAAATGTAATAATT
The DNA here is from genome assembly GCA_025594305.2 of Periplaneta americana. NCBI lineage: Eukaryota > Metazoa > Arthropoda > Insecta > Blattodea > Blattidae > Periplaneta > Periplaneta americana. The sequence continues at coordinate 21,900,977 of JAJSOF020000023.1, read as the reverse complement.
TTCGTAATTCTTCAGAAGAACTGGTCTGTAATAAAGGAGGGACCTCTTCCTGCCCTCTCAACTAATTTCCACGTAACACGCCAGAGGTCCAGGACTAATAACTACTAGGGAAATGGTCCGTTTGCCTAGTACAGGTGTTACACCCCTCCATAAGTGAAATTGCACTCCTGTCGTTACACTTATGTGAAATCCTTTTATGTTTATACAGGGACCAAATGCCTGTGAAAAGTGAGGTTTTTACTGCAAACCCCATCTGTCTATCTTCAAGTTGTGAGTTATAACAACATTTGTCTGTTATGAAACTTATTGAAAAATTACATATTGTGTATTGACAAAAGCTTCTCAACCGAATAATAACAGGCATTTCCCATATTTATTATGCGTTTAATTTCCTCCCGAGTGTCATTTATATTTGCTACTGTTGCTCCAAGATATTTTAATTTTTCCACCTCTTCGAAGGATAAATCTATAATTCTTATGTAAGGTTTCGTAACAGGTTCTTTTTTTACGGTGAAGGGTTGTTAGCCCTTCGCCCAACCCCGAAGCTGGAGGACCACCCCTTATCGGCTGTCTACGGCTGCTTATTCAATATATTCGCAACTACCCTCCATATCTGGAGACCGTCTCCTCTATCCGCAACCTGTATGTATGTATGTATGTATGTATGTATGTATGTATGTATGTATGTATGTATGTATGTATGTATGTATTCCTCACCTGACATAATTAAATCCAGACGTTTGAGATGGGCAGGGCATGTAGCACGTATGGGCGAATCCAGAAATGCATATAGAGTGTTAGTTGGAAGGACGGAGGGAAAAATACCTTTGGGGATGCCGAGACGTGGATGGGAGGATAATATTAAAATGGATTTGAGGGAGAGGGGATTTGATGATAAAGACTGGATTAATCTTGCACAGGATAGGGACCGATGGCGAGCTTATGTGAGGGCGGCAATGAACCTGCGGATTCCTTAAAAGCCATTTGTGTATGTATGTATGTATGTATGTATGTATGTATGTATGTATGTATGTATGTATGTATGTATGCATGTATGCATGTATGTATATATGTATGTGTGGCCTATGTATGTATGTATGTATGTACGTGCATGATGGTTAAAAATACTGTATGAGTAGGAATGCAACGATTCCACAGTGACACATCCATTTGTTTTGGAATGCAGTAATCGGGTTCTATTCTTCACCGATATTACGCCGCATTCATTCGCGCTTAGTAAAACTATTGTTAAGCTTGAAGTTTTGTAAACATCTCGCTGCACGTGTGCTTTTGCTGTTGAGTCATGGATCAGATACTTAATAGAGAATGTGTAATTTTTATCTTTTGTAATTGTCATTACTTTGGTGCACTCTGATATTTTCAGTTATCGCGTTGAAGGATAGAGTTTAAACATTAGAGTATTATACTATGCATGCTAAATAGACTTCCGATATTTTCACAAAATACATGCGTTCTGCATCCCTGTTGTTGCAGAAGTTGTTAGGACGTGACATCTATAAATCTGTACGGAGAACGATTTTTACAGAATTATTAGAATTTGTTCAAATTCATTATCAACAAATAAATTCATGCGTTGCCGAAGCACACGAGTTATGATTTTATTAAAAATTTAGATTTAGATTTAGATTTATTTAATAATAAGTTATACATGAAAACGTTACATTAAAGTTCCCCGAAAGAGCAAAGCTCGTGTTCGGGGACAGTTCTATTACATAAATATACATACTTTGTAGACAAAATACTTAAGAAAAAAGGTCACATAAAGACGATAATAAGGTTAGTAATAATAATACTAGTAATAACTGAGTGAAAAAAGAGACGATGTTGAGATTGGTGGATTAATATTAAATTATTATTAGTAGTATAATTAGTTGAGTTTATGTTGATATAGTAACAAAGATAAGATAGAAAAAATATACTTGGATAGAAATAAACTTGTTTTACAATACAAGGTACATAATATAATACAGGGAAGTCTGTCATATAAATTTTTTAATTCTGGAACTGAAAATTTCATTGCTTAAAGTAGTCAATTCTGGATGAAATTTTATTATCGAATTATATAGCCGTGGACCATAATTTGTACTGTGTAGTAAAGCAGCAGATGTGAAACATTTAGGTTCAACTAATTTAAGCATTTCATTTCGTCTTGTAATATGATCATGTGGCTGAGCTACAAATTTCATTCTATTTTTATGATAGAATTTCATTAAAGAGTATTTATAAATTTGGTCAATTCTAAAAACATTCAATTCGGAAAGGATCAAATTTTTTGGATAATCCAGTTGCCTTTTCAAACAAATTTTGATTATACATTTTTGCAACATAATTGGAGGAAGAAGAGCAGTTTTCGTAATGCCTCCCCATCCAGTTATACCATATTAATAATAATAATAATGATTTATTTTAGCTGGCAGAGTTAAGGCCGTAAGGCCTTCTCTTCCACTCAACCAGCAAAAAGTGTATATACATATGCATGAACTTACAAAGAATCCAACAATTTGATTTAGATGAGAGTTACATGTATACAAAAGTTATTTACAAATTAAACAACAAAATACTATGAACTATTAATTAAACACTGAAATAAACTGTGTAGCAGAATTAAACTAAAATACATAGAATGTTAATATATTTCAAATAATATTAGGTAATAGAAAGAGATTATTACGAGACAATTAAAATACAGCACAATCAGGATGATGTCTAAAGAAAAAAGTAACAATGTAGTCAGTGATAGTTTAAATCAGTATGATTGGAGTGAAATGCTAATAAGGTTATCTTTTAAGCTGTTCTTAAAGGTGTTTATTGTCTTGCAGCCCCTAATACTTTGTGACAAGGAATTCCATTGACGCGAGGTGGATATTGTAAAAGATGATGAATAACAAGATGTTCTATGAAGAGGTATACTTAGCGTGCCACAGATAAGTGATCTGGTATTTACGTCGTGGTTAGAGTATAGATAAGAGAAACGAGACGAAAGGTAATTTGGTGTTGAAGTGTGCAGAATTCGAAAGAGTAAAGACAAAGAGTGTAAAGTTCTACGTTCTTTAAGTCGGAGCCACGAGAGACTTGCGAAGGATGGTGATATGTGATCATACCGTCGGATGTTGCACACGTATCTGACGCACATATTCTGAGCTCGCTGTAAGTTGACTGACAATTCAGAACTTAGGTCACTTAACAAAACGTCACAATAATCGAAGTGCGGCGTTACTAGGGTTTGCACTAGGGTAAGTTTTAGTTGCTGGGGCAAGAAGTTTCTCAAGCGACTCAAACAGTGAATGGAGGAACAGATTTTTTTTATCGTTTCTTTAACTTGAAAATTCCAACTTAGATTATTATCAAAAAAGAAGCCAAGATTTTTTACGACAGATGAATAAGGGATTAGCGTGTTGTTAAGGGTAACAACTGAAAGATTACTGTTATTAAGGGAGTTAACTAAACGCTTATGTCCAATAATTATGGCTTGAGTCTTACTTGGATTAAGTGCGAGTCCGAAATTGGCCGCCCAAGTGGAGACAGTGGCTAGGTCACAATTTAACTTGTCAATCGATTCATTGATCGATATTGGATAACAGATTCAACTATAGCCAAATAAACCAAACTTAATACATGGGTAGGCAGGTAATGGCGAAGGTTTACAAATTTGTAAATTGTTTTACTGATCCTGTTACATAAAAAGGTGATTTGTGCTGATCAACAATAATTCCCAGGTATTTCACATCTACAGATTCTTTCAAACAAGGGCATTTACAGATTGTAGAGATTTTACAAAATGAATTACAGTTTTACTTGAAAGAAACACAGTGTCTGTTTACTCAAAACTGTTTTAATTACGTAATTTCATTATGAAAATTGAGATAATTCTGTAGTGTTCGGATAAGAGGAGATGTCATTTTTTCGTACTTACGGAGTTTTGTTCGCCAGGGAAATACACAAGTTAAATTCTACAAGTGGTTGTGCAAAAATAAACAAAAAAATACTAGTATTGATGTGTTCTACCTGTATAGAAAATTATTTGCAATAAGGGTGCGATGTTTAATTTTTATTTAACTGAAAACTCATTTTTATTAGCCTACTTATCTCCCTTTACTCAAACACCACTGAATTAGCCTATAATTCGGTATTAAAAATTGTTATGAGTAAACTAATTGGAATATCAAAGTGAAAATTTGTGTATTGCATGCCCACATTGTAAGAAATACGTAGTAAAAGTTTTAGATTAATTGGTGTAAAAATGTAGAAGTTAGAAATTTCACAGATCTATTTCCTTAAAGAACAACTTCGCTATTTTTTTTTTTCGTAGTCTTCAATTAGAGAAACACACCATCTAAGGCAGTGGTCGTCAGCACTCGCTGAAATGGGTAACGGGTAAGAAGTGTATCGGAATATGAACCGTCGTGGAGAAGGAAGAGGGAAAAAGCATACCTGCCAGCAGCCACGGATGCAAGCTAGTGCCTCTCTTCTCCGCGAGTAAGGGTACGTACACGTTGGAGCGACGATAAACGATAAAATATGCAGCGATGCTATATCAGAGAGAATTGAAGCATGCATTGTTATTGAGGTGTGCATATTGGAGTAACGATAAAAGCGAAGATACACGATAAAAGCGACGAAAAAGAAAAGTTCCATTTTCTTCGCTCTTGTCGTTCATATGATCTCTGATTAAGATATTATTAATCTGTATAAATACCGGTGATTATCAATATATCCGAATATTAATCGATTTATTATTATTTCGGCATATTAAATTAATTATTGTAGATATTGGGAAATTGATCAGTTGTGTATTTATTCGTCCTATGTTATGTGATCACAAGAACCAATCACAACACAACGAATTTATACTATCTTTGGGATGAGAAACGGGTTTAATTTTGTACGTATTTAAGTTATATTAACCTTGAACTTGGCAGCTGATACTTTTTATATATCTTCTCTCATTAAGTGGATGCATATAATATCTTCTACTGATAAATCAAAATGTTCGCTTCGCGCGTTCTCGTTGCTCCGGTATGAACACTTGATTCTTTGATAATACCAAAGCGTCGCTAGATCGTTTCTCTTATCGTTTATCGTTGCTCCAATGTGTACGTACCCTTAGTGACGTTAGCCCGAGGGTGCACTGTGCCGATGACCGCTGATCTAAGGTGAAAATATCACAGTATTACTTAACAATAGCTACTCCCTCATCATACTCTTTCTAGGTAGGGTTTACAGTGGTAGGTTTTCCATGATAAGAATCCTTCAAAGTTCCATAACCTTTCCAGGTAGTACCAAACCATTTTTATAGCTATATCTATTGTGCTTTCCCCTAATAAATTGTTTCAAACCATGACGTCGTTAGTATGACACCATTGACTCATTAATCTTGCGGTTTTATTATGTGTGTGACATATTGTAAAGTCTTATCATTGAGTGTATTATACAGGGGACTGACCTAAGCCAACTTGTCATATTTAGTTCATCTTTTTCACAAACGTTAATACTTATCATGATAAATTCAAAGCAGTTTCTCAGAACATACGTCTTCGTAGTACTGGGACATACGCTCTCCATAAAAGTAAGCCAGTAAAACAATACAGTTCGTTAGTGGTGACATCACTTTCTCTATTCCGCAAGGCTGTATACCGATTGGATTTATCCAATACGAGAAAAATTACATCTTCATCAAAGGATAAGATGCGTCGATTAAATTCCAAACGAGGCTTTTGAACTTTATTAATATGTGTTGGAAAAAGGACATTTACCAGAAGAATGGAATATTGCATTGATATGCCCGATTTTTAAAAAGGGAGATCGAACTAAATGTGATAATTATAGGGGAATCAATCTTTTGAATTCAGGTTATAAGATTTATGCAAAAATTATAACACAAAGAATTGCTCCAATCTCAGAAACTATACTGCATGATTCACAAAATGGATTTAGAAAAGGGCGTTCCTGCAATGACTGTATCTTCACGATAACACAACTTATGGAGAATATAACCTACCAAATCTGCTAGCTTTTATAGATTATGTAAAAGCTTTCGATAAAGTTAAAATAAATTTGCTATGGGAAATAATGATTAAAAACGGTTTTCCTCAACATCTTATAAGAGTAATACAAAGTATGTATACAAACACGAAGTTTAAATTGGAGAAAACCGTAGAAGAGGATAATTTATTAGAGATTAATTTAGGAATACGACAGGGGTGTCCACTATCGCCTACCCTATTTAATATATATATATATATATATATATATATATATATATATATATATATATATATATATATATATATTAATGACGCAGTTGTACGATGGCAGACTATGCTTAAAACACGTTTTAAAATAAAAGGGAGAAACATTGATACACTGTTATTTACTGACGACCAGATCTTAATTGCAGATTCGGAAGATAATTTACAAAAGGCCATACATGAATTAAATAGTATTACAAGTGAATATAATCTTCAAATCTCATATGAAAAAACGAAAATAATGGCTCTTAAAGGAAGAGATCTGTTAAGAGCAAAAATTTGCATAAATAATAAGCCCATCCAACAACAAAGTGATTTTAATTATCTTGGTTACATTGTGTCATATACCGGCAATAGAGATGTGCAAAATAAATTAAACAAATTCCAAACACTATGTGGTACAATAAAAAGAACTTTTAAAAATTGTAATAGAGCAACACTGTTAAAACTTTACAAAGTAATGGCGATCCCAACCTTGCTTTATGGGTGTGAAAGTTGGGTCTTGACTGTCTCACAACAGAAGAAAATAGAGGCTGCTGGGATGAAATTTTTGAGACAGGTGGCAGGTTATAAACTCATAGACAAAAAGAGGAATGAAGGTATTAGAAAAGAATTGGAAATTCAGAGTCTAAATGAAACAATCATTGAATACAGACAAAGATGGCAAGATCATATACACAGAATGGATGAATATCGTATACCACAAATAATAAATAAGTATAAACCTGTAGGTAGAAGAAATGTCGGCAGGCCACGGATGAGGTGGTCGGATCAGTTTTCTTGAAGACGGAACGAGCCACAAGGCTTATGCCGTGATGAAGAAGATGATGATGATGATCAAATAATAAGATAAATAACTCCATTGGACTCAGTTCATTAGGAAAATTCTGCTTTTTTCTGTTAGTCAGTGATATCGATATCTAAGAGACAGTTACACCATGTCTTGTATGTCTTCTTGTTTCTTTTCTTACGCACTTTATTTGAAGGTTGGTCTGCACATTCGTTGGTAATAAATAGATAGATAGTTGATAGCCGCCCCAACCAGGGTTTAATAATAGGCCTCCTAATCAATTCTAATAGTACATTATGCAACGAGAATATAATGATAGTAATTAAGACGCGAGTATGTTTGTTTATGAAACGAGCGCAAGCGAGTTTCATAATTTTCATACGAGCGTCTTAATTACCATTATAGGCAAGTTTCATACGACTTTTTATGCCCGACCATATTTCTAACTTGAAATTATTCAGAAGTATTCATTTTATTCGTATCTGACGTAAGAGCGGAAGTGACCTTGTGCATAGCTCGTAAATTGTGAGATGTGCGCAGATGCGAAAGTATTGATTTTTTCCGAGGAACAATAATGTCAATGACCTTGAAATAATCTAGAGAATAACATGAACTAATTTTGATATAACCTGGAAATTGATTTAGAATTGAAAAACGAAATGACAAATTGAATTTATTTGAATATTATTTACAATTAACGCTAATTATTATAGTAACAGAACATAACCTTCTGCGACAGTATTGGATTTCCAGCCTCCGTGACGTTTCCCTCGTCTTTCGATTGCATATCCGAGAATAATCGAAAACCTGAACTTAAATGAATAGGTATACTTTAATGACATGCATTAAAGGACTGCTACCAGGTGTATAATTACTACATTTCGGCATGGTCGAGCATAAATGAATATTTATGTTTAATTCAATTTTTGCTTTAGTAGAAACCCTAGTTAGGTAGGCTATCATTAAAAAATTATTGGAAATGTAACAAACAATTTTGGCTACAAGACAAATTACATTTCATAAAGAATATAAGTGATGATTAATTATGCTAATCAGCTTCTTGTCTATGCAGATGATGTGAATATGTTAGGAGAAAATACACAAACGATTAGGGAAAACACGGAAATTTTACTTGAAGCAAGTAAAGCGATCGGTTTGGAAGTAAATCCCGAAAAGACAAAGTATATGATTATGTCTCGTGACCAAAATATTGTACGAAATGGAAATATAAAAATTGGAGATTTATGCTTCGAAGAGGTGGAAAAATTGAAATATCTTGGAGCAATAGTAACAAATATAAATGACACTCGGGAGGAAATTAAACGCAGAATAAATATGGGAAATCCGTGTTATTATTCGGTTGAGAAGCTCTTATCATCCAGTCTGCTGTCCAAAAATCTGAAAGTTAGAATTTATAAAACAGTTATATTACCGGTTCTTCTGTATGGTTGTGAAACTTGGACTCTCACTCTGAGAGAGGAACATAGGTTAAGGGTGTTTGAGAATAAGGTGCTTAGGAAAATATTTGGGGCTAAGCGGGATGAAGTTACAGGAGAATGGAGAAAGTTACACAACACAGAACTGCACGCATTGTATTCTTCACCTGTCATAATTAGGAACTTAAAATCCAGACGTTTGAGATGGGCAGGGAATGTAGCACGTATGGGCGAATCCAGAAATGCATATAGAGTGTTAGTTGGGAGGCCAGAGGGGAAAAAGACCTTATGGGAGGCCGAGACGTAGATGGGAGGATAATATTAAAATGGATTTAAGGGAGGTGGGGTATGATGATAGAGACTGGATTAATCTTGCACAGGATAGGGACCGATGGCGGGCTTATGTGAGGGCGGCAATGAACCTTCGGGTTCCTTAAAAGCCATTTGTAAGTAAGTAAGTAAGTAATCGATGACTTCAGTGGAGTGGAGGATATCATGTCCAGGGTGCTGTCAGGAACTTTTAATTTTCGGAAGACTTCTAAGGACTCCTGTGGGATTGTGCCTCTAGTGCCAATCATAATTCCTATAACGTCCCATGTCTTGATGTTATATTTGGTCCCCATATCGCTGCAGCATGGCAGATAAATTGCCCGTTTTTTTTTTTTGCAGACTTCTCTAGGTTGTTCCTCGCTGTTCTCAAAACGGACTGTGGGATCCAGAATGAGTCCATAATTTTTTTTCGGTCTATAATAATGATATCTGCTCTTCGAGTCGAACCTTCAGCAGAAAGGCACCCAATTTCCTCGTACACCTCATACTTACCAGCCCGGCGAAGTTCATTGGCAATCATCACTTATATTTTGTTTAATACTACATCGAATTTTATTTCTTTCCGTACTCCAAACCAGTACGAAAAATGGAATTTTACGTTATAGTTACTTTCCGGACTCCAGGCCTACCAACATATGAATACACCATGATAAACCTAGTATGAGAAGACTTAATTGTTAGCCTTTTCCATGTTTTGTGGCAGTATTTCCTGTTTCTATATTCATTTTACGTTATGTATATATGATGTAATTTTTATATTACGCGGTGTCGTAAGTCAAACGATGTTTCTGAAAATAATTAATAAATTCTAACTTTGGCATACATATATTTGTATTAGTATTAGTAGTATTAGTATTTATTCATTTAACCTGGTAGAGATAAGGCCGAAAGGCCTTCTCTGCCCCTCTACCAGGAGATTCCAACTGTAATATGAACAATAAAATTACAATTAGTATTAAATTTATAATTACAATTACAAATAACATTACAATTAGTATTAAATTTACAATTACAATAAAATCAAAGTACGAAATTTTACCTGACTAATTAAAGCTAGATAATTTATCATAGAGAAACAAAGAATATTTTATATTTACTGAATTACAAATTAAATTTAGAATAACAAAATTGTATAGCGATTAAATTACTGAATATTGAAATATTTTGTGATAGATTAAAGAAACTGTTTACAAGAAATCAATTACTGACCAAGCGCCTAGTAAGTTTTCGTTTGAATTCAATTTTATTTCGACAGTCCCTGATGCTAGCAGGTAGCGAATTCCAGAGTCTTGGCAGGGCTATTGTGAAAGAAGATGAGTATGAGGAGGTGCGATAGGATGGTATTGTTAGTACTGTTTCATGACGAGAGCGTGTGTTCAGATTATGGTGGGAAGAAAGGTAAGTGAAGCGAGACGACAGGTACGAAGGAATAGAAGAGTTCAAGATTTCGAAGAGGAAGAGAAGTGAATGTAAATTTCTTTTCTTATCTAGTTTAAGCCAACCTGTTGCTTCCAGGAATGGGGTAATATGATAATATTTACGAAAATTGCTTACAAAACGTACACACAAATTATGAGCACGTTGAAGTTTCATTTTGTTGTCGCTAGAGAGGTCAGTCAGTAAAATGTCCGCATAGTCGAAATAGGGAAATACAAGTGTCTGCACAAGGGATTTTTTTAAGCAAGAGGGAAGATGAACATTTATCCTTTTTAGCACATGGATAATAGAATATACTTTTCTGCAGGTTTCTGTGATTTGCATGTCCCAGTTGAGATTATTATCCATGTGAATGCCAAGATTTTTTACTGAAGAACTGAAAGGGATATGCACTGTACTTACTTTAACGGGGGAAATGTCGAGGTGTTTTACATCGTCGGTTTGCCGTTTGTGTCCTAATATAATTGCTTGTGTCTTTCCAGGATTGATTTTAAGATGGAGTTTCTTTGTCCATGTCACAATCGAGTCAATGTCTTCGCTCAATTTATCTATAGCGTCATTTACTCGGTCTAAGCGGGAAGAGATGTAGCATTGAAGGTCGTCAACATACAAGTGATAGTTACAATGCCTTACAAGAGATGTAATATCATTGACATATATTGTGAACAACAATGGTCCGAGTACCGACCCCTGTGGTATACCTGATGTTATGTCAAGCCAGGAGGAGCTTCGATTCCCGGATACAACACATTGTTGTCTTTCCCGTGAATAGGATTCGAACCAACTCTCAGCAGTCTCTGACAAATACATATTTCTCAATTTATGGGTGAGCAGGTCAAAATTTACAGAGTTGAAAGCTTTGCTAAGGTCAAGAAGTGTTAGTATTGTTACTTTATTAGAGTCGATTGTTTCACGAATGTCTTCGGTCACTTTAAGTAGAGCAGTGCTTGTGTTGTGTCCAGCTCTGAAACCTGACTGATACTTGTCGAATAGTTTGTGTTCGTTCATGTAGTTAGTAATTTGTCTGTGTACGATTCTTTCCAGTGCTTTTGAAATGGCTGGCAGGATACTTATTGGTCTATAGTCGTTCGGGTCGGTGGGAACTTTGACTTTTGGAAGAGGAAGAACGAAAGCTTGCTTCCATATTTTAGGGAAAGTTGAAGTGATTAAGGAACTATTGAATATATGTGCAATCGTAGGTATTACTATCTCTTGTATTTTCTGTATAAGTATTATGCTAATGTTGTCCGGCCCTTGGGCTTTCGTCTTGATGCGTCGGATGGCTTTCATTACGTCATTGGGAGTGACGTCGGTAAAATAGAATTTGTCTCGAGTTGGGGGAACTGAGTCAGGCAAAACTGTGTCTTGTTTCGTTGTGTCGTTTAAGCTCGGGTCCTTTACAAAGTGTTCGTTCAAGCGGTCAAGTGGGATTATTAAAAATAATAAAGTAACATAGCACAAAACATATACTTCAAATCATTTCTATGAAAACACATAGAAAAGCTTCAGTTCAGAGACAAGCTTGAATTTACCTAATTGAAGCCAATAAATTAAAGATATGTATGATATTTCTGTCAGTTCGCATTAACTTTCCAATTAAACTAAATTAAATTTACTTACATAAACATTTATTTTACTTTTGTTGCACTGTTTCTTAAATATCTTGTACAATTTGGAAATTTTTACTTTAAACGTGATTTATTTAAAACTACATTTTTCAACATAAATGACCCGTTTTCTCAGAAACTATGCAATTTTTACCATACATTTCAGATAAGTGTGTGATGATGTGGAATTCCTTTGATTTAGTTTGCTGTAATAGTTTATTAAAAAATAAAATGTCTAATTTTTGTTGAAAACATATCTTTTTTCTGTGAGATATTTCATAATCAAAACGAATCAGTGCACTCGGAAGGAATACATAAACATCCTGTAAAAATATCATATTTCTATATCTAGTATGTTCTGAGATAACGGGTCATTAATATTGCTGTATTAACATTAGTGAGATAGGGTCTGACGAGTAACCCTAATTGAGGGACAGGTGGAGAATGTTGGTGGAATTAAGGAGGGAAACAGATGCTTTTTGACCTAGATGTGTCCTATATACAATGATGTTATTTAAGTTTTTCTACATCTGTTTTCCAATGTTTCCCATTTAAGTTCTTTTATCGTATCATTCCTGTGTCATCTTTTACCTTTAACAAATTTAGCTGCCCTGTACTGGATTCTTTCTAAGGAATTTATCTCAGGATAGATGTCCAATTTGTAACTCGTACGAGGTAACCCCTGGGGTAAGCAACCCGCAGCGCTTATTCTTTAAGGTCGTTTTTCCTATTTTATATGGAAAGTTATTGACCTTAGCAGAGCATCCTTGACGTGCAGTATCTCCAGGTTCTATAAGCGTTTGGACACCCATGTTCTATAGGGATCCCAACATGTAGTTCCGTATTCCATTAACGATCGCACTTACGTTAGATATGCTATTTTCCTCGATTTGGGGCTAGACTTTTTCAAGATTCTCATAATAAAGTGAAGTGCCCTCCTTGCTCTATCCGTAACATTATCAGGACGCTCTCCCCAAGAAAGTTTGGAGTTTAAATCTGCTATGCTTGGGAAAAGTGACATAAGTCAGTTTTCACAAACATTTTTTTATTAATTTATTGACAACTTACGGAACATCTGCTCGCTTGGGAAAAGAGACGTAAGTATTTCTCCCATTACAATAATTCATACAGAAAAAAATCAAATCGACATAAACCAGTGTGAAGACAGTTTTTTTCCTTCTCCTGTAAAATTAACATTTTTGACTTGTGCCGCTTTTCCCGAGCACTACAGAAATATACTCGTAGGTATTACAACATTGTTCTTGCGGAATTACAACACCATTGAATTCGTAGTTTAGAGTAGTTTCCTCTCGGGTTTTACAAGTTATAGATTTACTTTTGGCGTTATAGATTTACTTATATTAAGAACTTACTATGGAAGAAAAGGACAATTTAAAAAAATCCTCAGCGTGGCTCAGTCGGTTGCTTGCAGGTTTGAAGTTGCGCTCGGGCGCGGGTTCGATCCCCGCTTGGGTTGATTATCTGGTTGGGTTTTTTCCGAGGTTTTCCCCAACCGTAAGGTGGATTCCAGGTAATCTATGGCTAACCCTCGGCCTCATCTCGCTATCACCAATCTCATCGACGCTAAATAACCTAGTAGTTGATACAGCGTCGTTAAATAACCAACTAAAGAAATCCTGCTTTAAGATGACACAAAATAACATAAAGTTGGAGTAATTGTAATCGAAATCTACGGAACGCCTTTATAATATTCACATATTCATCACATCCTAATTATAGGAATCGCCTATGCTATACTACCATGCCATCTGTAGGTCTACGCTTCAGAGTCGTGTCAACTGACATTTTTGTCTTACCGGGTATAGAATAGAAGAATATAATTTACGGGAGGGGGTACTATGGCCCAGCATTGCGACCTGTTACGATCTATTGCGCTAACCCTCAAGTCAAGCTAGGCGCATTTCTAAACTCACACCGGCTAACTACACTAAGGTTCGCTGCGTACCCAGGTTTCGAGCAGGCAACCCCCCTCGTCTCTAGGTCAGCCCCCTCCGTGCGTCGCCAGCCGGCGATCGGGAAATACTATGGAATGATGACGAAATGGAGAAATGGTGACGGAATGATGTAGATCAGAGGTCTCCAAGAAGCGTATCGTCATTCGTGCTCTCGATGCTGCCCGCCGAACACAGTGTGCTGTATGGCTAAAGAAGGGGAAGAGACTCGTACCTGAACAGATGGGAGCGATCAGTGGGGGATCGCGGCAACGGTCTGCTTATGTTTACAAATAATAACATCAAAAGATTAAGAAACATCATAAGTTTGTATATTATTTTGACATACTATGAAGTTGGAGCCCCGTCTGTTGCTATTGACACAAGCCATTTCAAATTCAACCTCTTCTGTTCTATGGTGCCTTTCAGTGCCTGGAAAAGATCTTCTCCATTTGTATTTTGTAATTACATCTAGAAGATATTCAGACACAGTAAAATGTTCATTAACTCCTCGGATGAAAAAGGATAGGTGAGCTTTGTCATTTCTATATGTGCTTTCGTCCAATGCAAGTGAGTAAGCTACAAACTGGTTAATTGTGATTTCGACTTCAGATTCAATTACATTTACAATCTTGAAATTCCTTCTCTGAACTGTAATTGGAAACAATTTAATTTTCTTAAACTTTGACTTTGTTCTGGACACAGCATTTTAGTAACGTCCTGTATGCACGATTTTACAAATGATGCTTCTGTAAAGGGCTTCATTGATTTTCCAATATTCCAAGCTAGAACATAAATAGCAAGAAGCTTTTTTTGTTTAAGACTGAGGACACGTGTGTGATATTTGTTTGTATTTTCTTGTTTTATATTTATCAAAATATTTGTAGGCCTACGCATTTCGCCTAAAATTAAACGAAAAACTATATGTTTGTCATGCGGAACTGAGTGTAAACGTATTGTAATATACTGATTGTTATGTATGGGTATAACCAAGAGTTATACAGATAGCCCCAAAATAAATTATTTTCACATGTCCAACATGCCTGTAATTGTATGATATCCTTTGTGAAGAATCGAGTATTGTCGTCGCACGTTGAATTTTAACACGCTCTTAAGAATTTTCGAACAAATTAAGCATTTCACATTCTCCCCACTAGCACAAAAAAATGTCTCTTCCTATTCATCCTTCAGTGTACTACGTCCATGATTAGAAGACAATGTGAAACGGTGGAACACTTCAACCAACACAATGATAATGGCAGTCCGCCACTGCTCTTCGTTTGCGCGTAAACGTTGAGTACAGTACAGGCGGAGATGGGTGAGGCGGAGCGCGCTCATTACGTACTGGCTTCGGTTCCGTTCAGTGGCTTACTCGCGAGTATGCTTTTGGAGACGTCTAATGTAGATGCTTAATATGAGGAAAAACGGGAAAACCCTGAGAAAACCCCCCAACTGCGACCTTGTCCGCCATAAGTGTCACTATGGATTTTCAATGAAAAATCCCAGACTTGACCGGGAACTCGAACCCGAGCCACCTGCGTGACAGGTTGGTGGTCTGACCACTCAGCTACTGCAGAGGCAGTCTTACCGGTTAGAACTGTGTGGAAAACCGATGCATTACATTAACAGATAACAATTTACACATGTTACGCAAGCACCGTTCCATATATCTTCAGCACGAGTTGCATATGTATTAACACTAATGATATGTTTGTCCATTTGGCTTGTCTTCTGTGATTCTGCACTGTTACAGACTTACAGGTGTAAGTTATTAATCGGATAGCGATTACTGTAATGCATGGATTTGTGTTAGCAACACAGTATTATACAAGAGGATGTATACCGCACGTTAACAGATAGCAGTTGAAATAGACTGAGGTTCAGCCGCATTCAAGTAATTCAGTCAGTCAGTCATAAAAACATCCTGGAGTTCCATTTGAGCTGCAGATAATGATTGTGAAACACGTTTCTTTGAGCACTTCCTCTTCTCCTTTCATTGGCTTTTGTAGCATATATATGTACGAGGGAAAATGCACAAAATTTGCCTGTACATTTACGGTCTTACTAATAAACCGTGTATAGTTTTTATACGAGACTTATGCAGAGTTGAGACAGAAAACGTTACTAATAAACCTTTCATAAGCTATGGACGTAGAAACAGTCTATAACTATACAACGGGAAATGCTTTGCAGTAGTTATATACACGAAACCCCTTGTTTAAGCGTTGTATATAGAGAAAAATGGCCACCCCTCTAACAGCTGTTAGTAAGGACTGTCATTTTTTGATGATGGTTGCCTTGTAACCACAGAAGAACAAACCAAAGAGCACAGAATAATTAGAATAATATTGCTGTAGCTTGTACTCTTCGACCAAAATATAGCGTGGTAATCGATGAGAGCCAGTTGTACTATCGATACTTAACACGGCACACAAGAGCGCTCTACCGGATGCAATAGAGAACTTCAGATATTCTATTACCTTTCGTAACGAAGTAATGACGAAGCTATGACGTAGCTGTGTAATAGTTGTACTGTTATACACGACGTATGTAGTGATTATTAATAAGGAATTTACACACGATTTATAAACGAGCTACTCATTGTATAAGTATAAGACAGTTAAACGTCTGTATATAGAGTTTTTATTAGTAAGACCGGTAGCCTATTATTTGTTTCCATTATAGGGTAAATTGGCCCCGTGATGACCGGAGATTATGGCTCCTGTCGTTCGCATGTTATATTTACTTACTTTCAAATGAGTTTTAGAGAACCCGGAGGTTCATTACCGCTCTCACATAAGCCCGCCATCGGTCCCTATCCTGAGCAAGATATATCCAACCTCCCTCATAACCATTTTAATATTATCCTCCCATCTACGTCTCGGCTTCCTCAAAGGTCCTTCTTCCTCAGGTCTTCCAACTAACACTATATGCATTTCTGGATTCACCCATACGTTTCATGCCCTGCCCATCTCAAACGTCTTGATTTAATGTTTAATAACTATTATGTTTAGTGAAGAATACAATGCGTGCAGTTGTGCGTTCTGTAACTTTCTCCATTCTCCTGTAACTTCATCCTTTTTAGCCCCGAATATTTAAGCACTTTATTCTCGAACACCCTTAACCTCTGTTCCTCTCTCATTGTGAGACTCCAAGTTTCACAATCATACAGAACAATCGGTAATACAACTGTTTCATAAATTCTAAATTTTAGGTTTTTTTGAGAGCAGACTGGATGATAAAAGCTTCTCAACTGAATAATAGCAGGCATTCTCCATATTTATACTACGTTTAATTTACTTTAGAGTGTCATTTATATTTGTTACTGTTGCTCCAAGATATTTGAAAGTATATTATACTCCTATTAAGTGTGTATTAAAATTGTATCAAAATGCAGGTACTTCTGCATTGTAAATAATAATAATAATAATAATAATAATAATAATAATAATAATAATAGTAATAATAGTAATAATAATAATAGTAATAATAATAGTAATAATGATAATAATAATGATAATAATAATAATAATGATAATAATAGTAATAATGATAATGATAATGATAATAATAATAGTAATAGTAATAATAGTAATAATAATAGTAATAATGATAATAATAATAGTAATAATGATAATAATAATAGTAATAATGATAATAATAATAATGATAATAATAATGGTAATAATGATAATGATAATGATAATAATAATAATAGTAATAATAATAGTAAAAATAATAATAATAATAATAATAATAATAATGATAATAATAATAATGATAATAATAGTAATAATGATAATAATAATAATAATAGTAATAATAGTATTAATAATAATAGTAATAATAATAGTAATAATGATAATAATAATAGTAATAATGATAATAATAATGATAATAATAATAGTAATAATGATAATGATAATGATAATAATAATAATAATAGTAATAATAATAGTAATAATGATAATGATAATGATAATAATAATAATAATAATAATAGTAATAATAATAGTAATAATAATAGTAATAATGATAATAATAATAGTAATAATGATAATAATAATGATAATAATAATAGTAATAATGATAATAATAATAATAATAGTAATAGTAGTAATAATAATAGTAATAATGATAATAATAATAATAATGATAATAATAATAGTAATAATGATAATAATAATAATAGTAATAATAGTAATAATAATAATAGTAATAATAATAGTAATAATGATAATAATAATAGTAATAATGATAATAATAATAATGATAATAATAATAGTAATAATAATGATAATGATAATAATAATAATAATAATAGTAATAATAATAGTAATAATAATAATAGTAATAATGATAATAATAATGATAATAATAATAGTAATAATGATAATAATAATAATAATAATAATAATAATAATAATAATAATAATAATAATAATAATAATAATAGAGCCATGACTGAACTGCAGATTTCATTCAAAGCGTCACGTCGACAAGCTAATGTTGGCGATATTTCTTTATTACTATATTTTTTGGTCTTCTTTGAATCCTCCTCTGCTTTCTTCCGTTTTCGGTAGTTTTCTTGCTTTTGTGCGGCAGTTAGTCTCAATATCACGAAAGAGTAAAAACATTTTTATTGAAATATATTTTAATTGGAAGTCCACGCCTGTGGAGTAACGGTTAGCAAGTCTGGCCGTGAAACCAGGTGGCCCGGATTCGATTCGCGGTCGGGGCAAGTTGCCTGGTTGAGGTTTTTTTGGGGTTTTCCCTCAACCCAATATGAGCAAATGCTGGGTAACATTCGGTGTTTAACCCCGGACTCATTTCACCGGCATTATCACCTTCAGACGCTAAATAACCTAAGCTGTTGATAAAGCGTCGTAAAATAACCCACTAAAATATTTTAATTGGATTTTTATCTCAAAAAAGTCAATATATAACGCAGTAAATACTGGATGACGCTTATCAACAGTGATTTAGGTTTTTTATGTACTAAGGTCCAGTTTAGTTTTTTTTTTTTTTTTTTTTTAGGTTCAACAGAATTCACATAATTCCTACGATCATGATTGGGAAGAGTATTGAAGAAATTAGGAGTTCGGAAGCAAGGAAAAAAATAGATAAAAACCTACAAATCCTGTCCCTACTCATGACCGTAGATGACTTTCTCGTAGTGTTGGATTTGCGCCTCAGCCTTTTCGCGTATCACGGCATGTAATTTTGAATAGCAATCATAAAAGAGACCACCGCTCTATATATCTGATGTATTCTGATACCTTGTCGTGCCCGCAAGGCCACGAAATTGCACGAATCCGCTGGCTGTCTGGAGCAGATGCATAGCACATTCTGTGCGTCAGACGTCACCGAGCAGTCCACGTGCTCAGTCGAACACCCACTCGGTCACAAGACCGCCACTTGCGATACAGATTACGCGGCGTCTCTTTAACAACCCCTCGCCACGTGATCACTCGAGGTTCCTCTTTGGAGTCTGACAAACGAGATCCCCGTTCCACGGACAATGATGTACTGTATGAGAAATCATTAGACTTTTCACCAGTAGATACGCGGGCGTGACTGCGCTTGGAAGGGAAATGTTTAATGATTTCGTTAATTGTAATTAAATTTTATTTCTATAAAACTTGTAGATCCTGTCGTAACAAATCCAGTTAACTGATACCTGAACAAAGAGAACAGAATTTGATTCCTATAGATCCTCTTGAGATTTATGGTGACTATTACATTTTTACTACGTCACACTACTTTTGACCAATAAAACGGTACGAAAGGACGTCTTTCAACCAATCATGGCTGCTTATCGCACAATTTTATCGCGTCTCTATCATTTGTTTAATTTTATCGCGTCCCTAGCATTTGTTTATTTTTATCACTACCCTAGCATTTGTTTCTATGTTTGCCAACATTTCAAACTGCACTGGTCTGGACGTCAAAAAACAGAAAATTACAAACCACTCCAGTCGATGCACAGCACTTTCAAATATGACTCGCATTGGCATTCAAGAACAAGAATTAATAAAGATCACTGGTCATAGCTATGCATCTTCTCTGAAATCCTATTTACAAATAAATGAAGAACACCATTCGGAAATGCTGAATAAGTTGAGGGATACACCATGCACATCAACGAGTTCACTTCTTTTACGCACACATCCAATATAACATCAACTGAACCACCAAACTACTAAAACATTCAAATTTTAAAACTGTAGTTTCAATAATTGTTTCTTTTAAAATTATTCATGTTTATTTTTTGTTTCATCATCGTTAATTAAAACGTTTCTTGTTTATTTCATCATCCCTAATTAAAACTTTTCTAACACTCGTTTATATTATTTAGGTTATGTTATAGCTTCTGCTATATGATATTATGAATAGTCACGTATCAGAGATTGTTTTATACTAAGATTTATTGAAAATCATCTGTAAAGTGACGTTGATTACTGGGATCGGGATAATTGAAGTGGAATGCAACTGTTTTAATAAAAATGAAACTGAATCAACAAAGCCTTCTTGACCAGTAACCTTCCACAGAGTTCAATGAAGATTCCATAGTTGGCACAAGTGATACAAAGAAAACGGCTAATAATAACACACTACTGCCATCTACTAGCGTAATATTTATAATGTTGAGATCGTACAAATTTGAAGACAGTTTTGTATTTTCGTAAGTCAATTAATATTTTATTGTATTGGAGTACTTCGTTACTTCTAATCTTTATATACTTTCTTCTAATCGTGTAATGGTCAATTAAATCCCACTCGAGTTTTGATTTTCTCTAGATAAATCAAAACCTCTAGTGAGATTACTGTTGATAATACGACTGCGGTGCTGGTTTTCTTAGAATATTTCATTTCATTGATTACATCCCATAGATCAGCATTATATCTTTGAGATGTGAAGGAAGCCTAAAATTATACAAAAATATACAATACATAGCAAGCAGATGAATTCAATTTACAAACATAAAAAGTCCGCCTAGTTAGCTCTGTGGTAGCGCGTCTGTCTTCAGACTAACCGGCCCGGATTCGATTCCCGATGGAATCAGAAATTTTCGTTATTAAATTTTCTACCTCGGGACTAGGTGACGTTTCTAATCACTAGATTTTGCACAAATATGCAGTTTTTTTTTATTTAACGACGCTCGCAACTGCCGAGGTTATATCAGCGTCGCCGGTGTGCCGGAATTTTGTCCCGCAGGAGTTCTTTTACATGTCAGTAAATATACTGACATGAGCCTGTCGCATTTAAGCACACTTAAATGTCATCGACCTGGCCCGGGATCGAATTCGCAACCTCGGGCATAGAAGGCCAGCGGTATACCAACTACGCCAACCAGGTCGACCCTGAGACGTAGGATAGATAGCACCAAATCGGGATGGTCCCGAAAAAAATAGGACGAATGGTAGGTTTAGGCTTTAGTCCCCTGAGGGCCCCCTTGAGTGCACCACTGCTTGTATTAACTGCAAATAAGATTGCGTGGCGATAAATTATTTATGATTGAGGGTAGATCGTTACTATAAACCAGTGATGTCAACTGATGCCCATAGGAGCAAGCGCGCGCTTTAGAGCGGAAAGGAAAGAGACAGACGAAAGAAGTAGTATGTATATACTGCTTGGTCGAGCTATATTCAGGGATGGCCAGCACTGATTCAATGGATAAAGGGAAGAGAACTTATTAAAGCTGTATCCATGTTAATTTTTAGATTTGTTTGAGAAGTATAAGTGCATTATAAGAATGTAAGTTTTAATTTTAATGTTCATTTTTCACAAGTTTGCTTTTTTATTCAAAAGGAATATTTTCTCAACTTTTTTTTACAGAAAAGTGAAATTTTCAGATATGTTTGTTTAGTAGCCTTACAGGTACTAAAACAATATTTTCGTAAATCTAATATATCGTAAATACGTATTACTGAAGATAGTGTATTGAAATGTTTGAAAATGTTCGCATGAAAAATGGTTGTAAGGAAATTAATTAAGAAAGCAAATACTGTTACATCACAAAGAAAATATATGTGCCTATGTGTTGGTAAAACGTCAGCTCTATAGCTTCAGCAGATTTCGAGATAATTTAATATTCTCATAACAGAAAGTTGCGCACCAATATCACCTAAAAGCATAATGCGATAAGAGTTTTATTATGTATTATTAGTTACAGTTAAAACATATACCTAGACAACTTTGCTTTGTATTATAATATTGTTTTGATTACTTTTACAAGGCTAAAGATACCATCAATATCAATTTCATGTCATATTCAGTGTCTTTCTTTGGGATAACACTTTCTTTATGAATGATGTGTTTAATTCACTTAGTACAGTATAGTTGTAGTTATTATGGAATTTATGTGAATATTCCTTCTTCACTCTTTATTATGTTATTAACGTTTAAAACACAACCGCAATATTAGGCTAAGAAATAGGTGTTAGTACTTTGTTTTACAGACAATACAAAAAATAACAAACAGAAAGAAGCCATATAAAAATAACGACGTAAAATTTCACGTTCCGTTTGTAGTTTGTGCACCACTGTTTTCTTAATCCAACAGGCTGCTTATTCCTCATAGCATACCTAGCGCTTAATGCCCGCGAACGACGTCAAGGTCAGAAAAATGCTCTTGCTTTGACATCACTGCTATAAACTCTAAACAATAATGGGCCTAAAATAGATTTCTGAGAAACTTCAACTCCATGTTTAATATTTATAAATTGTGAGTGGGTAACTGTTAACTAATTCGCTTTGCACTGAAAGGAGATGTTACACAAATAATTACCAAGTACGCATATTATTAATTTGTCGAGGAAAACCGGAGCTGATCCCAATGCATATGGTTATGCTGCGAAAGGCGTTGATATCGTGCGGACGCATTCGTTCGAAACGTGGGGAGAAGTAGCGTTCATTCCCCTCGGAAACCATACGAGGGATTCCAGCCTGTCGAATCCGGTTAAGAGGACATTCGCGGGGTGAAGTACAATCCCTGCTTCACAAACCTAACCACAGCTTCATAAATTACCGTAGTCTGCATTTGGAATTCGATTTATTTGTAGTTTTGAGACAGAATTAATCGACTGTATTGAGAATGATAAGTATTCCTTTTTATTAACATCCATTTTTTTGTTCTCTTGATCTCCAGATGAATTTATTATCATACCTTTTTTATTGTGGATTTTATTTAATTTTCGTATTTCTTTTCTTCTTTTTTATTATTATTTTATTACATTCCATTTTGTTATATTTTTCTTACGTTTTCCATATTAATATTAGTACTAAATGAGTTGCTTTTTATTATATTCCAATGTATTTTACTTTTTTTTCTATTACGTGTGGAGTAACAGTCAGCGCGTATGGCCACGAAACCATGTGGCCCAGGTTCGAATCCCGGACGGGGCAAGTTACCTGGTTGAGGTTTTTTCCGGGATTTTCCCTCAACCCAATACGAGCAAATGCTGAGTAACTTTCGGTGCTGGACCCCGGACTCATTTCACCGGCATTATCGCCTTCATTTCATTCAGACGCTAAATAACCTAGGTGTTGATACAGCGTCGTAAAATAACCCAATAAAATAAAATAAATTTTCTATTATGGTATAAGTTTATTGTATTATTTCCATGTTGTTTAGTGTCGATTTTGTTATGCTATTATTATTTTTTTCTTGTAATGTATTAGTATTCTGTTCTTTAACTTTTTGTTAAATTTGCACTGTTTAGGCCTATATACTTTGTGACCTGGTAGAATGTAAGAGGAGGCTCTATGGCTTTAACTCTGCCAGTATAAATAAATTATTATTATTATTATTATTATTATTATTATTATTATTATTATTATTATTATTATTATTATTATTATTATTATTATTACGGATGTGGCAGAACTTAGCGCTTCGCTAGCTTTGGATTTGTTTTTCTTGTCTGGATCACTTATAATGCTGTTGTAAAATTGAAAATTAATATGTAATGTATTTAATATTATTATTATTATTATTATTATTATTATTATTATTATTACTATTATTATTATTATTGTCAGTTATCAATATCATCATTGCTGTCTCTGTTTTCTTTCTTTTTGTTGTATTAGCTCGATGAGAGCACTATAATGTACTTTTGACTCTGTTGACCCTCTATAGGGCTTTAACTTAATTTGTATCATTTTCATCAGTGTTTGTATTTCTTTTTTGTATTTATATGTGCTATCTGGTAGGATGGAAGAGAAGGCCTTATGGCCTTAATCCTGTCAGATTAAATAAATTATTATTATTAGTCTATTATTATTAATGCGGAATTAATTTTCCATATTTATTCAAGAGTAAGCATATGACTCGGTTAAGAGAGAAGTTTTATAAATGTCTTTATTGAACTTGATATTCCCAAGAACTTAGTTCAATTATTAGAATGTGTCTCAGTGAAACGTACAGCAGAGTCCGTATAGACCAGTTTCTGTCTGATGCTTTTGCAATTCGCTGCGGGCTAAAGCAAGGAGAATTTGAAAAAAAAAAAAAGTACAATAGACTATGATTTTTTATCCATGTTATAATCTTATACTAATATACTTTTGTCAATTATAAGGTTCAGATTCTAATTCATTTTTCATATATGAATAGTATTAATATTTCTTAATTTTATGCTCTAAATTTCGTGCTATTTTTTCGTCTTTCCCGAAACCTAAACGTTGTCTGACTTCTTGCTTTCCACTACTTCTTTACATAAGCCTTTTAACAGTAATAATTCTTGTAAAAGCGAAAATTATCAGAAAAAAGTAGGTTAAAGTTTTATTATCAGTACAGATTTCTCAAAACAATTAAGGGGCCACTCTTTCTTTAATATTTTTAGGCCTAACTTACTCTATTTCCTCTTTCCACGTAATTTCCTAATTTTTAAGTAGTTTATAATGAATGACAACTGAGATACGATAAGAACACTAACATATCCCCTTTACTATTTACAATTTATATCAACGACATATCAGAATCTCTAAAGTACTGCCGACACCATCTCTATGCAGACGACCTTCAAATATACATAAAATTCCACACTGACGAAATAAATGATGCAATAACTAAAATTAATGACGATCTGGACTCAATCTGGACATGGACACGGAAATTCCGACTTTAACTAAATCCAGAAAAATCACAGTCAATCACTGTGGGCCATTCACGTTTGTTAAGCACTATTACCATACCAAATTTGTCCCCGATTAAAATGTACGGCACCGAAATTCCGTTCAGTGAATCAGTAAAGAATCTAGGTATTTATATGGATTAAAGTTTGAATTGGAACAATCAAGTTGCAGAAACCTGCAAAAAAGTATTCTCATTAATCCACTCGTTTAGGCGATTGAAGAATTTTCTACCCTTTTCCATGAAAAAAATGTTAGTGCAAACACTCGTGATGCCCCACTTCGATTACTGTGATATTCTGCTTACTGACCTAAGCGTTACTTCGGCGCAGAGACTACAACGTGTTCATAATATGTGCGTCCGTTTCGTCTGCAATATTCGCCGGGCTGATCACTTAACACCATCCCTCGAAATGTTGTCCTGGCTCCGTCTAGAAGATCGTAGGAAAATCCACTGTCTTTCCCTTCTCTTTCACATATTGCATTTCTCCACTCCTGTCTATCTTGCGTCTCGTTCTCAAAATTTATCCACCCATCATAACCAAGACACACGATCACAACACTCCTCAATATTATCCATTCCTCCCACCGAACATCCTCATATTCATCTTTTTCACTGTGGCTGTTCCTCGGCTTTGGAATTCCCTACCGAGTAATGTCAGGGACTGTCAGACATCAAACCAATTTAAGAATAGCCTAACGAAATATTTTTCTAACAATTCTTGTTAACAATAATAGCTGTTTCAGGTTTCTCAATGTTTAATGGTTATATATATATATATATATATATATATATATATATATATATATGAATTATTTCATTATTATTATTATTATTATTATTATTATTATTATTATTATTATTATTATTACTATTATTACTATATTCTCGGGTTAAGGAGCACGAATCGTGATCCGAGATTGTAATTTCTTTAATATGGTTGTAGGTTCGAATCCCGTTTGGACGATTATCTCGTACTTTTTTTCCGAGGTTTTCACAAAAGCAAATGTCAGGTAATCTGACAGCGAATCTTCGCACTCGTCTCGCCAAATGCCACTTTGCTATCACCATTTCCACCAACGCTTAATATAGCATGTCCCTTACGATTTGCCGTTGAAACTCAAATCAGCCTTCGTTGCACGGGGTCCGCCCAGGCATATGCTGGCTCACGCGTCATCTCTCTGTACCAGTAAGTCGGTTCACCTTCAATTACGGCCTCATTACACGCCGACTGAGCAGCGCGTGTCTATGACACTCTAATTACGACCCCTCATAAACATAGGGAAGCTGTCACCATCCCCCGCCTTATCGATAGAATATTACAACTATAATGAATGGGGACGAAGTCGGATATGTACTATTTTCTCCGGCCTAGTCCAAGTCCGTAACTTTTTCCCAAACATGACAGACATTATTAAGCAGAATTATGTAGTAAAACTTACCGTATTAATCAATATAGAGATGTTAGAGTCGACCATGAAGCCCTTCAGAATTATATTCCTAATGATAAATTACACTCGATTAGTTAAAATGTGTCCCAGTGAAACTTACAGCAGAGTCCGTATAGGCCAGTTTCTATCTGATGCTTTTCCAATTCACTGCAGGCTAAAGCAAGGAGATGCACTATCACCTTTACTTCTTAACTTCGCTCTGGAATATGCCATTAGGGAAGTTCAGGATAAAAGACAGGTTTGGAATTGAACGGGTTACATCAGCTTCTTGTCTCTGCCGATGACGTGAATATGTTTGGAGAAAATCCACAAACGATTAGGGAAAACACAGAATTTTACTTGAAGCAAGTAAAGCGATAGATTTGGAAGTAAATCCCGAAAAGGTAAAGTATATGGTTATGTTTCGTGACCAGAGTATTGTACGAAATGGAAACATAAAAATTGGAGATTTATCCTTCGAAGAGGTGGAAAAATTAAAATATCTTGGAGAAACAGTAACAAAAATGAATGATACTCGGGAGGAAATTAAACGCAGAATAAATATGGGAAATGCCTGTTATTATTCGGTTCAGAAACTTTTGTCATCTAGTCTGCTGTAAAAAAATCTGAAAGTTAGAATTTATAAAGCAGTTATATTACCGGTTATTCTGTGAGACTTGGACTCTCACTTTGAGAGAGGAACAGAGATTAAGGGTTTTTGAGAATAAGGTTCTTAGGAAAATATTTGGGGCTAAGAGGGATGAAGTTACAGGAGAATGAAGAAAGTTACACAACGCAAAACTGCACGCATTGTATTCTTCACCTGACATAATTAGGAATTTAAATCCAGACGTTTGAGATGGGCAGGGCATGTAGCACGAATGGGCGAATCCAGAAATGCATATAGAGTGTTAGTTGGGAGACCGGAGAGGAAAAGATCTTTGGGGAGGCCGAGACGCCGGTGGGAGGATAATATTAAGATGGATTTTAGGGAGGTGGGATATGATGATAGAGACTGGGGTAATCTTGCACAGGATAGGGACCGATGGTGGGCTTATGTGAGGGCGGCAATGAACTTGCGGGTTCCTTAAAAGCCAGTAAGTAAGTAAATAAGTAAGTATGATAAACTAGACAAAAAGAAGTAAGTGTCCACCGCCGTGGAAAATACATACATATCTCAATATAAGCTAAATTTAAAACATTTCACGTGTCGATATAGCAGGCACTTCGACTCAGTTCTAATTCCAGTCCACCCAACGCAAGGACAGAGGATTCTCTTTGTAGTTTAATTGCCTTGTCACTCTCGTGTCCCATAAAATTCATATTGATATCGGCAAATACAGCGACACGAGGATGTTTCATAGTAATTAACACTTTTAATGTGACAGCTGATGCACCGTTCAATTAAAACTCCGCAAGGGGAAGCCTTTGTGTAGGCCTGCAGCAAACGGTATGAACTAAAAACGTGCAAAACTTTATCCCAGTTGTCTGCAACCATCCGCTCTGTAACAGTTTGGATTAATAATCAGGAGTGGCACTATCGTAACTCAGTTGATGGATTGTCATTAGAGGTAGAGGAAGACACTGTTATACTTGACAGATCGTATGAGATTCGTTATTGGCAAAAAGACAGGAGAAAGGTTTCTACCGAGAATTTAATGCTCTGTGTTCACCCTGGAAATGCCTTTCCTTCACCACGTGTTTTTCCACAGTCATGTTATCGCACCAGCTTTAAATTACTTCTATAATTAAATGCGGTTTTATGACTTACGTACTTCGAGCATCTTCTTCATCGTCATTTCCGGGATTATGAGTTGACAGAATCTTCCGTCCTATCCTCAATTCCGTGATAATCATTTCGTTCTCGGTTGCACGTGTTCCATTTTTGGTTAGTTGATATTTTTAAGCACATACTGAAGGTAGGTAATTAATTTCCATTTTTGTATGTATGTATGTATGTATGTATGTATGTATGTATGTATGTGTGTGCGCGCGTGTATGTATGTATGTATTTCTTAACACTACAATTGGGTATACACCCGGTGGCAGTGATATATAATATACAATAATATTATTACAATCATACAATAATTATAGCAATAAAAGAAAAATAAAATAAAATAAACCTAAATTTATTTCTAACTATAAATAACTAGATGCAATAAACCAAGGACTATAAATAAAAACTATTCTATAATAACGCCTAACAATAAGCAAAAGTAAACCTAACTTATAAGTACTTCTATTTCCCCCCAACTATTACCAATTTTAAGTAATTACATATCACCTTAATGAATTACAAATGAACTTAATTACATATCATCTTAATTAATTACATATCACCTTAATTTATTTACATATCAACTAAATTACATATCATCTTAATTAATTACATATCATCTTAATTAATTACATATCAACTTAATTAATTACATGACACAACTTAGATAATTACACTGCATCTACAATCACATTTTCAGTCTAATCTTCTCAACCTTTCCTTAAATTCTACCCAAAGACAAAATAAAAAATGAAACTGTGATGGAAAGAGTGGGTGAAGAAAGAATAATGCTGAAACTGATCAGGAAGAGAAAAAGAAATTAGCTGGGTCACTGACTATGGAGACATTGACTACTGAAGAATGCACAGAAAGGAATGGTAAACAGGAGAAAAGTTCAGGTCAGAAGAAGATATTAGATGATAGACAACATTAAGGTACATGGATCATATGAGGAGACTAAGAGGGATGCAGAAAAGAGGGAAGATTGGAGAATGCTGGGTTTTTGCAGTGAAAGACCTGCCCTTGGGCAGAACACTATGAATGAATGAATATGTATTATTTTCATTCCTTGCCTGTGTCTTTAAAATGAAAATTATGCTTTCGTTCATGAAATGTTGTATGTATTATGGTCGTAAGTGTACTTGTTTTTTTTTTTTGAAAGATAGGACATGACAGGAGCGTTGTGATCGGAAAAACAACTGAATATCACATAGCGTGGTAGGCCTGTTGCTATGGTAACAACGGTTGAGTTGCCAAACTTGCCGTTCCCACGTGGCGAATGCTTAATAGCTCTCTTGGAAACATTTATTGTGCACACAATGTTAACATTGGTACGTTTCGTCTTTGATTCTCTGTCGATTTTTGTATTGTTTTCTTACTTTTGCGTCAATTATCAATGAATGTTTTAAGGTCAGCCATCTTAACGTCAATTGCTACAGTGCATGAGGATTAAGTTGGCGTGATTTCTACTGTCCTTGTCTGATTTCCTTGTCTACCGACTGCCACCAGATGTGACGGGCAAGAGGTTTCCTTTTGTACAATTCTTGGAATGCCCTTTCTCCTCCCTTCTCCTTCACACTTTTGCAAACCCAATTAGTGGATCTCTCAGTGGCGTCTCGGGGTTGTTCGAGTTCATTAGTTAGTAGTATCTTGTGAATAGTGAAGTGAGTTTGTATCTTTTTTTTATTGGGTTATTTTACGACGCTAAATCAACATCTCAGGTTATTTAGCGTCTGAATGAAATGAAAGTGATAATGCCGGTGAAATGAGTCCGGGGTCCACCACCGAAAGTTACCCAGCATTTGCTCGTATTGGGTTGAGGGAAAACCTCGAAAAAACCTCAACCAGGTAACTTGCCCCGACCGGGATTCGAACCCGGGCCACCTGGTTTCGCGGCCAGACGCGCTGACCGTTACTCCACAGGTGTGGACGAGTTTGTATCTTGTTGTATCAATTTAATATAATATAATTCACAAATTAAAATGTTTTCGGAGATACATGGTTTCACTGTTACCTTAAATATTGTAATGAGTGTTGTGCTCTTGTATTTAATAATAATGGTAGGCAATATGGGAAAACGCGGGAAACCCTTGAAGTCGGACGGAATGAACATGGTTATTAATGCACATAAATTCTTTACTGGAGAATATGAGGCACTGAAATGCGGAAAACAAACAATATCTGTGCTGATTTTTATCGAAAGTACTGCTGCAGCGACACATATATCATCTCGTGGTGTTAACAGGATTAAAATAGAAAAAAAAAAAAAAACAAAACAAAACAAAAAAA
The DNA here is from genome assembly GCA_025594305.2 of Periplaneta americana. NCBI lineage: Eukaryota > Metazoa > Arthropoda > Insecta > Blattodea > Blattidae > Periplaneta > Periplaneta americana. The sequence goes on along the minus strand of JAJSOF020000023.1, from coordinate 21,870,519 downwards.
AAACAAAAAAAAAAAAACAAAGGGAAGCGCTAGAAAGCGGAAGCGGAAGTGGAAGTGTGCTCCGAACTCCAGGAAAGAAACGCCCGAACAGAACTCTTAAAAAACGTGTGTAACAGGTTAAAAATGACGAAAGAAAATTGGAGGAAGGCCTGTGAACGCATAGAAAAAGTTGAAAAATTTTATTGGGCGAAGGATGGACTTGTAGATGGAAATTTATTATTCGTTCGTAATCAATTTGGACGACACGGACACGAACGAACTTTCTGGCGGAGTGGAGTCAGAATTTGAAGAGGAAGAAAATGCCGCCACTGGTAACTCGTGGTCGTTTGAAGGAGTGTCGACCATCATAAATGAGGGTAGAGAGAGATGGTGAGCATTCTCTCTCTTTCTAAAAGGGACTAGACAAGTAAATCCTCATGGACTGTAGCTTCCATCAGCTGGCAGCATGGTAGTCCATATTGGCAACATAGCACTGTAGTTCCAAGCTCGGCCGCTTAACTGCCATATCCCATCTCCCATCTTTCAAAAAAACAAAGTTATAGCGTTTTGGCTAAGTATGCGCCTCAAGTCTGTTTGATACCTCGATGCAAAAACGCCTGATTACGACTTTCATACAAAAATAACTAATATTGCCACTACTACTTTTAGTATTTTAGTATTTCTTTATTTAACCTGGTAGAGATAAGGCCGTCAGGCCTTCTCTGCCCCTCTACCAGGAGATTCCAACTACAATATGAACAATAAAATTACAAAAATTACAATTAGTATTAAATTTATAATTATAATTACAAATAACATTACAATTAGCATTAAATTTACAATTACAATTACAATAAAATCAAAGTACGAAAAGATTACCTGAATAATTAAAGCTAGATAATTTATCATAGAGAAACAAAGAATATTTTATATTTACTGAATTACAAATTAAATGTAGAATAACGAAATTGTATAGTGATGAAATTACTGAATATTGAAATATTTTGTGATAGATTAAAGAAACTATTTACAAGAAATCAATTACTGACCAAGTGCCTAGTAAGTTTTCGTTTGAATTCAATTTTATGTCGACAGTCCCTGATGCTAGCAGGTAGCGAATTCCAGAGTCTTGGCAGGGCTATTGTGAAAGAAGATGAGTATGAGGAGGTGCGATGGGATGGTATTGTTAGTATTGTTTCATGACGAGAGCGTGTATTCAGATTATGGTGGGAAGAAAGGTACTACTACTTGGTAGTAACTTACCAGTAGCACTTTTGATTCGGTATTATCGCTAATGAAGCTTATTATTATTATTATTATTATTATTATTATTATTATTATTATTATTATTATTATTATTATTATTATTGCTAGTGCTACAGATGCAACTAATGTTATTGATTATAATAATGTTGCTGTTTCTTCTACTGTTATTAGTATTATTACTAAAAAATATGAACTGTTCTTAAATATGGGTCGTCATGGGAAAACGGAACAAAATTATATATTATTATTTTAGTGTCGAATTCCGATTCATTACAATATTGGTGCAATCACAGAGACAATTCTTTGAAGCAGAACTTTGATATTATACATTAAAAGTCCAGCGTTTGAAGTAGTTGTCCGAGAATGAATGAATTCATTCATTGTTCAGCCCAAGGGCAGGTCTTTCACTGCAAACCCAGCTTTATCCAATATTTTCTATTTTCTGCCTTCTTCTTGTTTCCTCATATGATCCATATCTCTCAATGTCGTCTATCATGTGATATCTTCTTCTGCCCCGAACTTTTCTCCCCTTCACCATTCCTTCAAGTTTACCTTTCAGTAGGAAGTTTCTTCTCAGCCAGTGACCCAACCAATTTCTTTTCCTCTTTCTGATCACTTTCAATATCATTCTTTCTTCACTCACTCTTTCCAACACAGCTTCATTTCTTATTCTGTCTGTCCACTTCACATATTCCATTCTTCTTCATATCCACATTTCAGATGCTTCGATTCGCGTCTCTTCACTTCGTCGTAGTGTCCATGTTTCTGCCCCATATAGTGCCACATTCCATAAAAAGCACTTCATTAGTCTCTTCCTCAGTTCTTTTTCCAGACGTTCGTAGAAGATGCCCCTTTTTATATTAAAAGCTTCCTTTGCCATGGCAGCAGCTCATGTTACTAGTTATAGTACATCCCAAGTGTTTGAAGCTGTCCACTTGCTCTGCTGCCTCATTTAGAATGTTCCTCTATAAATTACCATGTCTGAGTATGACTTTCTCGTGACAATGAAGTGCACATATTCAATATACTGGGTGTTCATTTCAAAGTGTTTCATGACGTCACTGTTGTGAGTCAGCGATTTGAAGCGAGTTTTAGCTTTTATGTCAGAGACGTTGCCTATTAATCAAGGCGTTCAATCTGAACTTGAGAACATGTACGGTATAACTTGAACGTCGTAACAACAGATGACGGCCTGTGTGCTACCATAACCTCTTTCGAACTGTGTTTTGCTCGAGCAAGTCGTACGCAGGGTATTTGTTATCATCGGTTACGTACGACAACATTCCACAACACAAATCAAATGCTCCGTGTCCCTGTTGACAGTCGAAGTTAATGTTAACAAATACTGTACGTAAGTAATCGTCTTAACCCTCTCCCCATATCCCGACAGTAAGAAAAAAACTCACCTCAGTACGTGTTTCCAAACAGTTCACATTCCTGCCGCTACTGGCGTTACCGTACGTATCGGTATGAATGAACGCCGTACTTGCTAGGCAACTTCTCTGGCACATAGGTAATACGCCTCTGCGGAAGTGTAGGAAGATTGAATTGTCTAGGCTCATCGGCTAGCCACATGACGTCATAGAGCGAGCCATGACACACTTTGAACTGAACACGCAGTACTCGTACAGTATTATCGAGAACTAGTACAGAACATGCATTTTTCATCAGTTTGAGCGTGATAAAAGGTTTTTCTGTTATGTTCGAGTTTGAAGTTAATCACAGCTTCTTTCTCCCATGTAAAAGAAGTACCATGTCTAGCGAAAAGAAACAAAAACTGATCGGAACGCGCTGTTAAAGTTTTCAACAGCATTACCCTTTTCTGCCTGTTTGAAAGGGGATATAACTTCTTGAAAGCTTGAAAGAGAGCGATAAAGGTCCTTCATTAGAGGTCCGCGACAAGAAGAAAGAAGAAGAGGAAGAAAAAAGTTGGGCTCCTTGATTATCGGCTGACAAATTACTTTCACGTTTCTTTCATCCCCCACTCGGATGACAGCCACTTCTCTATCTGAGGGCAATGATTGATTGATCGGGAATCCCTGATGGGAAATGTCAGCTGATTGCAGTAAGTGCAGTGTACGGGATTCAAGTATAATAGCGTCGTCCCCACGCCTTCCCTTCCGTCTTCCCGTCCTTGTGTCGAAATGAACACAGGGTGATGGGGGAAATATAACCCCACAATTGCAATAACTTGCAATATAGAACGACGAAGGGTGGTTATGATAACAAGCTGCCACCACTTATCGTAGTTGTTTTAGCGCATTGTTGCTCCCTTCGCTTTCAAGAAATGTGAAGGCGAAGATATTTCATGGAGAAATAAAAGCATATTCTAAGAATTCAAAACAATATTTTTTTTTTGGGGGGGGGAAGTCTAAACAGAATTCTCAGTTTAATTAGTTCACAGTATGAATAGGGGTGGCGATTTTTAGTACCGTAGTTTGAAATTGAGGCATCGGGTTCCGAAACCATATTTATCCATTTTCTGTGATTTTCTATAAGCCACAAAAAACATTTTTGCGAGCTATTTTTTGGTAATCTACGTAAACATGTATAATAAAAACTGGTTGAGAAACATAGAGAATTTAATCTGGAAACGCATATGGCATTCATTGACTTTAAAAAGGCTTTTGATAAAGTTAATCGGAATAAATTACTTCAGATTTTGGCAGATGATCAAGTACCTCAACAGATTATAGAAAATATTTACAACATATAAAACAACCACCATAGCAATTCGAAGCAACAATAGACTTTCACAATGGCGACCCATTTATAGTGGAGTAGGACAAGGCTATGATTTTTCACCACTTCTGTTCATTATATATATATATATATATATAAATAAACAGAATCATTTAAGATTGGCGACAGACACGCCATGGATTTATTCCAATTAATCGAAATTTGCAGCTTGATGCTTTACTTTTCGCTGATGATCTAGTTCTCATAGCATCAACTGAAGATGATTTACAATATTCAGTACACAATTTAAATATGGTCAGTGAAAAATATAACATGGAAATTATTATTAAAATACGAAAATCATGTCATTTTGTGGGAAATTCCCTGTACCAAGTAAAATCTGTTTGAATAATAAAATAATAGAAAGAGTAAATACTTTCACTTACCTTGGCTATACACTATCACCTTATGAGGAAGTAGATATTGCTGAAAAAATATGTAAATATAATAAAACAATGGGGATCATTAATAAAATCATGAAACCTTCACTAGTACAAAGGCACACAAGAATAGGCTTGTATAAAACCTTAGCACAGCCAGTATTAAGCTATGGTAGTGAAGCGTGGACTGTGAAGAATAAAGATGTCAGTAGAATAACAGCAAGTGAGATGAGGTTCATGAGAGCAGCAGCTGGATATACTCGCTGGGATCATAAAACAATGAGGACATAATGCAAGAACTTCAAATAGAACCCATTATGCAGTTCATCAGCAAATATCAACTTCAGTGGAAGGGTCATCTCGAACGAATGTATCGATGCAGAATTCCAAAAGCACTGTTTCATTACCACCTACATGGCAAAAGATCTCTGGGTCGTTTGAAGAAGAGATGGACTGAAAATTCTAGTTTGAGGCCGTCAATAGGCCACTCGGCCTAATACTTTTGAGGAAGACGACGACGAATAAGAAGAACGTCCACCGCAGTGGAGAAACGGTTAGTATGCCTGACCATAAGACGAGCGGGCTTGGGTTCAAATTCTGGTTGGGAGAAGTTACCTGGATGAGGTTTTTCTGGGGTTTTCCCTCAGTCCATTAAGACAAATGCTGCGTAACTTTCGTCGCTGGGTTCTAGACTTATTTCGCTGGCATTATCACCTTCATCTCACTCAGACGCTAGATAGCCATTGCTGTTGATAAAGCGTCGTGAAATAACCCAAATAAAAAAGAAAAGAAAAAGAGAATCAGTTTTAAAATTTTCATCCCTCAAACTGTAATGATAACAAAATTAGGCGGAATATTTTGCAGATGTTGATTGGAACCATGCGGGCTCTGGAACTGCAACTCAGGGTTTTGAGGGTGTCTGGAACCAAAAAAATAATTGACCTCCTTACTTCAAAAGGAGTTAATTTTATGTCAGTTTGGTTCTGAATCTTATAAACTATTAAGCTGAAAAATATTAATTACATTACAGGAAAAGAAATGCAATTTCATTACTTCGAAATCATAAACCAAATAATATGTTATCCTAAGTCATTAGCAGGGCGCGGGTTTTGACGACATGTCTTCTATTTTTCTTTACATCGTTTGCAACGCCCGTAAATATATAAATCCTGGATACGAGCTGCTGGTTACAGAAATGTAGACCTTTTTAAGTAATTTTTCGCTGTTTTAATCTTTTAGGTCATTTTTTTATATTTTGATGCCATTTTTGGTAATTTTATAAATTTTAAGGTGATTATTCAGTCATTTAAGTTAAACACTTCCCAATATAGGAGAACTCGCAAAATTTGCACTGGCACTACCCCAATCTCGATAATAAGTGATGTCAAAAGGAAGAAGAGAAATAGAATAGAAGATGAAGCTTACGGCTGAGTTGTTGTATACTCTGTCTTCCAAACGAAGGAATTATGTTAGAGAAAAATCCAGGATACAAACTTTATGCACAATCGTTGAAGTACTCTCAGAACATAGGCGGAGAGAGAACCGTTTCCTTGGGGGGGGGGCAAAGCAAAACCGTACAATCTCGATATATATCGAGATTATGGACATCATTTATCTCCATTATAGCTTGACCTTAGTGCAATATATCAGAAGATGATAATTTAATAAAGGTATTGTAATAAAGTAAAATTTTAACAAAATATACAGACATTTTACTTTTTTTTTTTCCTCTTGTATGGAGAAGGGACCCGAAGGCTTTCACTGCAGCCTGAGGCTTATTGTGCTTACCACTTACATTATATGAATGGTTGGGTAACCGAATGTCCGCGCTCTTGTGCAAGTACCGCACGCGGCATCGTGAACCTAACCCGGGCTATTGCATGGATGATATGTGACTTAATGATGGCGAAATGAGTCCGAGGTCCAGCACCGAAAATTACCCAACATTTTTGCTTGAATTGGTTGAGGAAAAACCCCAACCAAGTAACTTGTCCCAACCAGGATTTGAACCTAGGCCCGCTCGTTTCATGGCAAGACGTGCTAACCATTACTTCACAGCGGTGGACCAATTTTACATTTACATCATATGTTTATCTAAAAAGCAAGATATCATGTGAAATGTAAATTCTAATTATTATGTTATTTAATCTCGTCTTTAAGTTTACACATTATACAGGGATCACTTTTCTTTTTTCTGCATTGTTGTGCAGTACGTTAATCATGTTAAGTTGTGTCATGTAATTAATTGAGTTGATATATAATTAATTAAGTTGATATGTAATTAATTAAGATGATATGTAATTTAGTTGATATGTAAGTAAATTAAGGTGATATGTTATTAATTAAGATGATATGTAATTAAGTTCGTATGTAATTAATTAAGGTGATATGTAATTACTTAAATTGGTAATAGTTGGGTGAAATAAAGTACTTATAAGTTAGATTTACTTTTGCTTATCGTAGGCATTATTATAGAATAGTTTTTATTTATAGTCCTAGGTTTATTAAATCTACTATTTATAGATTTACGTTTTTTTATTTTATTTCATTTACGTTTATTTTATTTTATTTCATGTAATTGTAATTATTGTATATTATATATCACTACCACCGGGTGTATACCCAATTGTAGTGTTAATAAATAAATAAATACATACATACATACATACATACATACATACATACATACATACATACATATACATATATTTATCCGAGTGGCTGCTTCAACACCTGCGGAGTTCTAACACATCAGTACAGGCTGTTACAAAAACATTATAGTGATTCCATTCCTCAAATGAGGTATATCAATTCTTATACATTCAGAAATTTAAAATAAATATTATAGTTTAGACACATGGTCTTAAGACATTAATTCGTCAATTTAAGCACAGAAACTTCATCATAAACAAAAGCAAGAAAAATCTTTTGAATTATTTTGTAACGTTTGGGGGCAATGCCCCACCATGCCCCCATAACTCCGCCTATGCAGAGGTCTGAAAATGTTCGATATTGTTTCAGTAGCTTTGTAAGTGTATTGCGCAATCTATCTTCACGATATCCAATATCCAACTGGACTTCCTACAACACACATCCTAACACAGTTATAAAACATATTTGTGGCAACGTCATGTTTGAAATACTAGAGCCATTAATGTACTGTACTGCCACCTGCATAAATATTAACATTTGCGGTATGATATGCTACCCTGTCTACTCAGACTGAGTCAGTTTCCGACGAGAAGATTGTTGAAGAAACATACAATAGTGAAAAGGCCACCTGCAACGATTGCATAAGTGTTCATATAAATCGAAAGACAGAATTAAAATTCAGGCCAAAAAGAAAGGTAGAGTGAAAGAACGACATAAGAAGCGCTAGGACTACTTGTGAAACTTGAACTAAGAAGTGAATTGCAAATGAGCTCATGTCGAAAACTCCCTTTAAACTGTGCACAGATATCTCCTCAGCAGATAGACAGATATAGGCCTACTACTGTAGTTTAAGGACGTGAAGGACGTGTTTGCGTTAAGAAATAAGGACATTTTTGGGAATAGCTCCCCAGGCGAGTACAAGGAGAGCTCACCCTGCTTGATGCAGGAGGCCCTTACCCTAATGGGTTGTAGCGGGCTTATTTATTTATTTGGAGATAGCATCCAGCGCCGTGACGTCGTGGTCTAAGGCATCCTGCCTAGGACTCGCATTGCGGAATGCGCGCTGGTTCGAGTCCTCATGGGAAAGACATTTTCTCATGAAATTTCGGCCAGTGTATGGAACCGGTGCCTACCAACATCGCGATACACTTGGGGAGCTAAGGTAGGTAGCGAAATCCGGTTACGAAAGCCAGCTGTAAAGGCTGAGAAAATCATCGTGCTAACCACACGATACCTCCATTCTGGTTGATCGTCCACTTCTGCTTCAGTATGTGGACGTGAGGGCAGCAGCCTGCTGGTCAGTCTGGAGCCTTAAACGATGTAACGCTACGGATTATTCATCATCATCATCATCATCATCATCATCATCATCATCATCATCATCATCATCTTCACTTCATGGTTTAGGCTTAGTGCCTGTTCTGTCTTCACATTTTATTCAGTTCCACCTCTTCCTAGGACGTCCGACATCTCTTTTGCCTTTAGGTTGGTACGTTTGTATTAGTGCTGGAATTATTTCGTTATTCATTCGAGACAGGTGTTCTTTCCACTTTTCTTTATAATCTTCAACTTTTTCGTTTATGTTTATATATTTAATTCCTTAAGGATATCCTCATTTCTTATCAGATCCCTTCTTGTACATCCCGTTACTCTGCGAAGAAACCTCATCTCTGCAGCCTGTAATTTACTTTTATCTCGTTCTTTAATTATCCATGATTCGCTTCCATATATCAGCACGGGTACTGCCATAGTTTTATAGAACTTTAGTTTTGTTTCTTTTCTAGATTATTATTATTATTATTATTATTATTATTATTATTATTATTATTATTATTATTATTTGAAGATAGTAATTGGACTGCCTTTCTCCGTGAATGCCATCGCTGTCACGTGATATGCGAGACATGCTGCACTCAACATCCTTCCAAATGAATGAACACTAATCTACTTACGGTTAAGAGCTTCTTAATTTGTTCTATAATAGTCTTATATTTAAGCTTTAATTTCTCAACCTTGTTGTTACTATTAAGTATACAGCTATTTTTTATTTGTTATTCTGCTGTGAACTTATAACCAGTGATCTAATACCAAAATTATTTAGGTTTCGATATAAAACCGATATTATTTATTCCGTTACATTTGTATAAGTGATATTGTTAAAACCTTTATTTTTACCTGTAAAATACGCCGAAAACCGGTATTATATGCCAGTATTTATAGATTAAATACCGGTATTCATTGAGGAGCAAATAGGACGTACAAAAATTAATGAATGGAAGACAGCCTGACTCGATGTATACACGTAACAAGACAACAATTCATTTACATGAACACAATAGAAACAATAGTAAAAACCGCCTACACACAGATCATAAAAAACACACGGTATGACTACAGGCGTGTATTAAACTTAAAAAAACAACAACACAATGCCAAGTGAAACAGTATCAGCGCAGTAAAAATTCCTAAAAGAAATTCATATAGGCTACTATGTCTATATTGGTAGAAAGTTCAATAGTGTCATATCGGTATTAAGGGTACATGCAATTTAATATAAAAGAATTGTTAAGTACTAAACAAATAGGCCTACCTTTTTTTTGTCTGTATTTTCAGTCTCGATTCAGACTCTGGTTATTTCAATAATTTGTGTTTTATTATTATTTTTTTAGCGTTTTACCGGTATTATAACTTACCGGTATTTTAGTAATGCACGTCAACACCGGTAAAAACGTCCTAAACTGATGTCATACCGGTATTACGAATTTGCTATATTCAATAGCGATATGTTTTCTGGTTATAACTTGCGCAGCTAGAGGGAAGGTTTCGATATTATCTCATTAGCATTAGCTTAAATCAGAGAAGGAAAATACGATGATATTTCTTACTTGCGAGCCCGAAAGTTACACGTTCTCCATTTTGAGAAACATTAAAAAATTTAATTTTCTGCTCGTGGTCATAGTGTAATAGCTTGTAATATTATTTTTCAAGCCAGTGTGAGAGAGAGTTAAAATTTTAATTTGTTATGTACAGTATATATTTAGTGTGGCTTATACTGTATAGGCCTACATTCATTTTATTATGCAGTTTGGTATTTTGCGGCAGGTGCTGAAGTCTGGTGTCGGAATTGAGAACTACCTCACATACACGTTAAGTTCAATTTTTTGTCAACAGACGGCGCCGTAGGTTGTAAACTGCCACAAAATCAGAATTATCAGAACAATATTCACATATTATACCATTATGAAAAGTCGTTTTGACCGTCCATTGATCGATTAGCCTTATTTCTTGGCGTTAGAATCCCAGAAGTGATTTACCCTAAGGGCATATCAACCGTATTACGTCGTAGATGAACATACACTGGGATTCCTGTGATCTGGTTAAAATTACGTCAAGCGTTCGCCTAAAATAATCTGTTATATAATAACATGCTTTTTCAGGCAGGAATAGAATGCGCGTCCACACACAATTAACACCACACTTTTGTCGTTGTTTGCATTATAAGGGACGGGGGGAGAAACTTACAAGAACGTATCATATTAGAGTAAAGTATGGTTGATTATCTCGATTGTGGTAACCTTGACATTTGGATCTATATAGAGAAATTAGCTCAATGACACTCCTTTTCCTTTCCTTTCTTACTTTCTTTGGCTTGAAGTTGCGGAAATAATAATAATAATGATAATAATAATAATAATAATAATAATAATAATAATAATAATAATAATAATAGGGAGAGTCGGGTAGTATCGGACATCGGGTAATATCGGACAGTGCGTTTCTTTCATCTACCACCATATGGTAGTACCTGAATGACATGGTTACGTTTCTCTGTGCGACATCACAGAAACGTAACCATGTCAATCAGGTACTATCATCGTGTGGTAGATGAAAGAAGCTCACTATCCGATATTACCCGTTGTCCGATACTACCCGACTCTCCCCTAATAATAATATAATAATAATAATAGGGGAGAGTCGGGTAGTATCGGACATCGGGTAATATCGGACAGTGCGTTTCTTTCATCTACCACCATATAGTAGTACCTGAATGACATGGTTACGTTTCTCTGTGCGACATCACAGAAACGTAACCATGTCAATCAGGTACTATCATCGTGTGGTAGATGAAAGAAACTCACTATCCGATATTACCCGCTGTCCGATACTACCCGACTCTCCCTAATAATAATAATAATAATAATAATAATAATAATAATAATAATAATAATAATAATAGGGGAGAGTCGGGTAGTATCGGACATCGGGTAATATCGGACAGTGCGTTTCTTTCATCTACCACCATATGGTAGTACCTGAATGACATGGTTACGTTTCTCTGTGCGACATCACAGAAACGTAACCATGTCAATCAGGTACTATCATCGTGTGGTAGATGAAAGAAACTCACTATCCGATATTACCCGCTGTCCGATACTACCCGACGCCCCCTAATAATAATAATAATAATAATAATAATAATAATAATAATAATAATAGGGAGAGTCGGGTAGTATCGGACATCGGGTAATATCGGACAGTGCGTTTCTTTCATCTACCACCATATGGTAGTACCTGAATGACATGGTTACGTTTCTCTGTGCGACATCACAAAAACGTAACCATGTCAATCAGGTACTATCATCGTGTGGTAGATGAAAGAAGCTCACTATCCGATATTACCCGCTGTCCGATACTACCCGACTCTCCCCTAATAATAATAATAATAATAATAATAATAATAATAATAATAATAATAATAATAATAATAATAAATTAGTCCACACCTGTGGAGTAGCGGCTGGCGCGTCTGGCCGAGAAACCAGGTGGCCCGAGTTGGAATCCCGGTCGGGGCAAGTTACTTGGTTGAGGTTTCTTCTGGGGTTTTCCCTCAACCCAATCTGAGCAAGTGCTAGGTAACTATCGGTGCTGGACCCCGGACTCATTTCAACGGTATTATCACCTGCACTTATTTCAGACGCTAAATAACCTGAGATGTTGATACAGCGTCGTAAAACAACCCACTAAAAGTAGTAGTAGTAATGATGATAATAATAATAATAATAATAATGATAATAATAATAATAGTAATAATAATAATAATAATAATAATAATAATAATAATAATGGTACCTACTAAACTTTGGACAAATAAACAGAAAATAAAAAGAAATAAAAATGAATTATTGGCCATGAAGCTGGTATATCAAAGAGGTAAAAAAAAAAGGTAAAGGTATCCCCGTAACATGCCATGAATGCACTTGGGAGTCATGGAGGTAGAGCCCCATGCTTTCCATGACCTCGGCACTAGAATGAGGTGGTGTGGTCGGCACCACGCACTGACCGACTTTTACCCCTGGGAAAGACCCGGTACTCAATTTTATAGGAGGCTGAGTGAACCTTGGGGCCGTTCTGAAAGTTTGGCAACGAGAAAAAATCCTGTTACCACCTGGGATCGAACCCCGGACCTTCCAGTCCGTAGCCAGCTGCTCTACCAACCGAGCTACCCATATCAAAGAGGATCAGCACGAATATCAGGAAGGGAAAAAGTGAGAATTAACAGCGGAAAAAAGTAGGTGAAAAGAAAAATATACTCCAAGAAGTAAAAGAACTGAAATTGACATGGTATGGAAACTGAATGCGAAGAGATAATGCCCAAGTAAACAAAGAAGTTATCCACTGGATACCGCATGAAAAGGAAAACGAGAAGACCACAGTCTACTTGGAAGGGTGAAACAATATGATGGGGGAGAAACATGGAGATGAAGAATATCCTCATCGCTACGCGTGGAGAAAGAAATGTTTAATTTTTTGTTCAGAAAATCTGTCCACTTGCTCTACTGCCTCTTTATAATTCGTAAGTTTACCTTCTTTACTTTTCTTCCTGTGACCATGGTCTTTATTATAGTGTAAATAATAAAAAATAGCCAATTCTGATATACATAGTGTGAATAATGTTAATTGTAAATATTAGTGTAATAGTGGACTCCCCCACTTTACGAAACAAGAGTCGTTTGAGCCGACAGTAAAGTAATTCGCTTGCTATACTGTTTTCGCTGTAAGAAAAATCCTAATGTAAACATAAGCACGTTGCTGTCATACACGTGATTGGCTCCCAGTCGAAACACTCACATGGTGCAGGAAAGTATAGTTCGTATTTGGAAACCACAATCTTGTATTATTTGAAAATAAAAAAATTGAATTCTAGTTGTTAAATACGATGAAATATTTAACTTCACTCATATGTAAAACGATATATAAAAGAAAAACTACGTTTATATTTTGTTATGTACTATGAACGCGGATGAATACCAACAGTAATACCGAGGTAGTCTGTTATTGTAACAAGCTGGCGTCACTTGAGCTCGTAGTTGTTCACGTAAGCACGTGGTACTGAAGTATGGCTTCTGCATCCTCAACTGTCGTTTGTGAAGACATAAGGCTTAAAAATGATTTAATTGCAGTAATTATAAAATAAATGTTTCCTAAACATAGTAGTGAGGTTAGGCCTACTTGACGAGTAACGGGAAATGTACAACAGTAGGCGGGAACACGTACTGAGAATCTATAGCGCCAAACAGCGGCCAATGAAGCCTCACTTCAATCACGTGCTATTGTTTATATTAGGATTTTTCTTACAGCGAAAAGATTATAGATGTACTTTCGTCGTCCAATTAAAAACTTAGTAATACTTAATCTTGTAGTCCCCTGGACAAAGTACGGTCCATAGCTATAACATCTATAATAATAATAAATCTGTAGCCGAAATTTTTCTGGTAATTTTCGATTTTCCAAAAATAATTGGTCCTAACATATATAATTAACCACCCTGAAACCGAAAATCGCATTTTTGAAATTTTTGTTTGTATGTCTGCCTGTATGTTTGTTACCTTTTCACGCGATAATGGCTGAACCGATTTATATGAAAATTGGAATATAAATTAAGTTCGTTGTAACTTAGATTTTAGGCTATATGGCATTCAAAATACTTTATTTAAAAGGGGGATTATAAGGGGGCCTGAATTAAATAAATCGAAATATCTCGCTTATTATTGATTTTTGTGAAAAATATTACATAACAAAAGTTTCTTTAAAAATGATTTTCGATAAGTTTTATGCTTTACAAAATTTTGATAGGACTGATATTTAATGAGATAAATGAGTTTTAAAATTAAAATAACGCCATCTAAGACGGTGCAATGAATTAAGAACAAATGACTTCGTCTATAAGGGACCTTGGACAGCAACAATCGAAACAGGGGCCTTGGACATCAACAATCGAAAGCTATTAAACATAGCCTACAGAGAATGTTTGTGTGTTTGTATGAAGTAATATCAGAAGCTAAATTAACCGATTTGTATAATTATTATTTCACCATTGGAAAGTGTAGTTTCTCTAGATGGACATAATGCTATAATGTTATTACAGTAAGTCTGAGTGAATCGAGGACAGGTAAGATTAAAATAGCTTCTTATGCACAGAAAATTTGATAGGCTATTTTGTACATTCGTTTTCTGTATTTCTTAAAATAATGTTTATGTACACTCATTTTAATCTCAGAGAATTAACGAACAACGAGAGTGTATTGATTTAGTATGCAGTAATAGTACGTTAGCTTAGCAATCCATTATTTTATAATTCATATTTTAACTATGCTCAATTGAATCGTGTTAAAATACATAAAATATATATGCAATAAATTCAATGCAAAAAAATAGGGTAATGAGCGAAGCAGATTATCTTGCGCTGTTGTAAAAGTTGTTCCCTGGATCAAACGTCCTATTTTAATATTATGTAATTACTTTACATTTATTTCTAACAGGTGCAGCGGAGCGCACGGGTACGGCTAGTCAACAATAAAAAGCGATCATTCACTTTCCTCGTTGCAAGCTGAACTCAGGACACAGCATGTGTGAGGTCCGTTATTGGCTCAACCAACACGAAGTCTTCGAAATGATGTTCGCTCACTATCTCGCAATGTGAAACTGTCGTTCACGTCTAACGTTGTAAACATCCGAGAGAAGAGAAAACGCTGCCAGAACCCTTGCGGCAGACTGTACATTATTCTAACACATTGGGCCATTTCAAGGGATTCTGCGCCACGTTCCATTGCCCTTAATGCTTCCCTGGGAATGATTCATCATCAATCACAGGATTCAATCAGGATTTGTGACGTCGGCGTGACGTAATGATGACACACGGACGGAATAGGATTATTAGGGTAGTATTGTTGCGAAGGGGAGACAGTGTGCTGGAATTCTGAGTCCGCGTAGCTCAAAGCCGCCGCAAGACGCGAAGAAACGGACACGTGGAGGTGCGAAACGCAGCCTTTCTCTTCAGAGTCAGATGTTTGCGGTATTTCTTCCTCGGTTGAAAAATAGAGGATAGGCCTATTAAAAATCTAGATTTTTTTATATTCCACTAAATGTCCCAGGTTATCGACGCTTATATTTTATTAGTATTTGTATTACATAATAAATATGTTTTCGCAGAGTTGAAAAAAATAACACGATTTACCGATACTCGATACTGCCACCTCACAAGAGATGCGACAGTCTACCAAATGAATAAGTGATTAGATTAATGTTGGATAAATGGACAGAGGAATAAAGTAAAAGACAAGCAAATAAAAGGATTTAAAAAGAAAAAAAAAAACAAATTAATGTAAAAATGTATGAAATAACTAAGCATGAAAGAAAATAATCAACCACTTAAATATATGAAATAAAGTAAAACAAATTAATTCATTTCATTTATTAATGAAATAATTAATACAAGTAATTACTTAACGGATGGAAAAACTATTTCGCGCAACTACTAAATGTACATAGGCCAGATAGAAATGATCGGGACGAAATTGAAATACAAACTGCTGAGCCATTTATACCCGAACCCACGCTTTCAGAAGTCGAAATTGCGATAGAAAATCTGAAAAAGAACAAGTCTCTAGGTATCGTTCAAATTCCAGCAGAATTAATACAAAAGGGTGGAAGTGCATTATATAGCGAAATTTATAAACTTGTACTTGCTATTTGGGAAAGGGAAATTGTACCAGAACAATGGAAGGAGTCCATAATTGTACCTATTTTTAAAAAGGGGGACAAAACCAACTGTGGTAACTTTCGAGGAATATCACTTTTGTTGACGCCATACAAAATTTTGTCCAATATTCTTTTGAGAAGATTAGCTCCGTACGTAGATGAAATTATTGGGGATCATCAGTGCGGTTTTAGGCGTAATAGATCGACTATTGATAAGATTTTTTGTATTCGACAGATAATGGAGAAAAAATGGGAGTATAAGGGTACGGTATATCAGTTATTCATAGATTTCAAAAAGGCATATGACCCGGTTAAGAGGGAAGTATTATATGATATTCTTATTGATTTTGGTATTCCCAAGAAACAAGTTCGATTAATTAAAATGTGTCTCAGTGAAACTTACAGCAGAGTCCGTATAGGTCTGTTTCTATCTGATGCTTTTCCAATTCATTGCGGGCTAAAGCAAGGAAATGCACTATCACCTTTACTTTTTAACTTCGCTCTAGAATATGCCATTAGGAAAGTTCAGGATAACAGGCAGGGTTTGGAATTGAACGGGCTATATCAGCTTCTTGTCTATGCGGATGATGTGAATATGTTAGGAGAAAATCCACAAACGATTAGGGAAAACACGGGAATTTTACTTGAAGCAAGTAAAGCGATCGGTTTGGAAGTAAATCCCGAAAAGACAAAGTATATGATTATGTCTCGTGACCAGAATATTGTACGAAATGGAAATATAAAAATTGGAGATTTATCCTTCGAAGGGGTGGAAAAATTAAAATATCTTGGAGCAACAGTAACAAATATAAATGACACTCGAGAGAAAATTAAACGCAGAATAAATATGGGAAATGCGTATTATTATTCGGTTGAGAAGCTTTTATCATCTAGTTTGCTGTCAAAAAATCTGAAAGTTAGAATTTATAAAACAGTTATATTACCGGTTGTTCTGTATGGTTGTGAAACTTGGACTCTCACTTTGAGAGAGAAACATAGGTTGAGGGTGTTTGAGAATAAGGTGCTTAGGAAAATATTTGGGGCTAAGCGGGTTTGAAGTTACAGGAGAATGGAGAAAGTTACACAACACAGAACTGCACGCACACCTGACATAATTAGGAACATTAAATCCAAACGTTTGAGATGGGCAGGGCATGTAGCACGTATGGGCGAATCCAGAAATGCATATAGAGTGTTGGTTGGGAGGCCGGAGGGAAAAAGACCTTTGGGGAGGCCGAGACGTAGATGGGAGAATAATATTAAAATGGATTTGAGGGAGGTGGGATATGATGGTAGAGATTGGATTAATCTCGCACAGGTTAGGGACCGATGGCGGGCTTATGTGAGGGCGGCAATGAACCTTCGGGTTCCTTAAAATCCATTTGTAAGCAAGTAAGTAATTACTTTACGAATACTTAACTTGTGTATTAATTAACAATTATTACAGAACAAATTTATTTATTTATTTATTTATGAAACAAGGAATGGACAGACGAATAAAGTAAAAGACAAACAAATAAAAGAATGACAAAAAATAAACAAATTAATATAAAACTTTATGAAATAACTAAGTGTGAAAGAAATATACGAAATAAAGTAAAACAAATTAATTCATTTCATTTATTAATGAAATAATTAATGCAAGTAATTACTTAAGGAATACTTAACTTGTGTATTAATTAACTATTATTACAGAACAAATTTACTTATTTATTTATTAATGAAACAAGGAATGGACAGACAAATAAAGTAAAAGACAAACAAATAAAATAATTACAAAAAAATAAACAAATTAATGTAAAACTTTATGAAATAAATAAGTATGAAAGAAATATACGATATAAAGTAAAAGAAATTAATTCATTTCATTTATTAATGAAATAATTAATACAAGTAATTACTTAACGAATACTTGAACTTGGGTATTAATTAAAATTATTACAGAACAAATTTACTTATTTATTTATTAATGAAACAAGGAATGGACAGACGAATAAAGTAGAAGACAAACAAATAAAAGAATGACAAAAAATAAAGAAATTAATGGAAACTGTATGAAATAACTAAGTATGAAAGAAAAATACGAAGTTAAGGTTAAAAGTTATCTCGCCTCCATCGAAAAAAATCGAAAAATCTAAAGAGAATTGGGAGGACAAATTTAAAAGGTACGCAAAACGCGTCCTTGCAAGGGGTTGAGGGCTGTACAATCCTAAATATGTGAGCTCCAAGCCTGTTGGCCACTAGTCTCACTCCGGGTTACGCTGCTCCACTGAAGGAGCTTTAGAAAATTCTGAGGGGGAAGCCGAAATTGGACGTAACCTCTTAGGTACCACATACGCGAGTAAAGTAAGTAAAGTAAAACAAATTAATTAATTTTATTCATTAATGAAATAATTAATACAAGTAATTACTTAACGAATACTTGAACTTGTGTACGCTATTAATTAAAATTATTACAGAACAAATTTACTTTTTATTCATTAATGAAACAAGGAATGGACAGACGAATAAAGTAAAAGGCAAACAAAAAAAAAGAATGACAAAAAATAAACAAATTAATGTAAAACTGTATGAAATAACTAAGTATGAAAGAAAATAATCAACCACTTAAATATACGAAATATATTGTAACACACACACAGCTCCAGACGTCTAGAAAGAGCGAGAGAAGTTCATAAGGATGCGTGTTACGAAAGGGAGAACAGTGATTTTATCCAAAACTATTTAAAATCGAACACATGTATAATAATATATACATGTTTATATTGTGAACTTTTTTGTTGACAATGACATCAGGAATGGGAGTATGACACAATCTTCGTGAATTACTCTGTATAATGAATTTCTTCTTCTCCATCCTGTCAATTGACTTCACATTCATATCTTGTAGGACCTTCCCAGAACACGTTTATCGAAAGGTTTATATAGCATTGACAATTTATAAACACCTATCTACTTTAGGCCTACATTTTTTTATCATTATTATACTTTTACTACGTCATACTAGTTTTGACCAATAAAACGGCACAAAAGGACGTGTTGCAACCAATCATGACTGTTTATGCTAGAATTTTATCACTTTCCTAGCATTTGTTTGTTTTTTTATCACTTCCTTAACATTTGTTTCTTTGTTTGCCAACATTTCAAACTGCAAATTCTTTACGATACTATAAAACATGCTTTGCGACAGTCATTTGTTTACCGCGTAGATAGTCAACTGAAAATGGCGGCTCCGTTCTAATGTTTTGGTGAAGCTAACATTAGTGAAATAGAATTTTGGTAAGTCAGTTAATATTTTATTGTATTAGAGTACTTTATTTCTTCTAATCTTTATATACTTTCTTCTAATCGTGTAAAAGTCAATTAAATCCCATTCGAGTTTTGATTTTCTCTAGATAAATCAAAACCTCTAGTGCAGCGGTCTTCAGCACAGTGCACCCTCGGGCTAGCGTCTCTTACTCGCAGGTCTTTTACTGCACCAGTGTGCATTCGTGGCTGCTGGCGGGTACGCTTTCTACTTCTGTCTTCTGCACGATGTAGCATATTTCCTTGCACCGCTTACACTCTACCCATTTCAGCGAGTGCAGACGACCACTGCTCTAGTAAGATTCGTGTTGATGAAATACGTGTCCAAGTATTGTATCCCAAATGGAGATTTTAATTGTGTTATTTTGGTCGTAATAACATTTTTTATCCCTAAAGAAATGCATAGCCTCATTCCAGCCTATAGAAACACATGAAATAATGTTATAAGTTCACAAATACAGGGTGTTTCAAAAATGCGGGGCATAATTTCAGGTATGTATTTCCCACATGTAGACAATCAAAATAGTTCATTACAACATGTGTCCGGAAATGCTTTATTTTCGAGTTACGGCCTTCACAACATTGAAATTCACCGGAACGTTTTTCTTTCCGCAGGTCGTTGCCGTCAAATAAGACATTAAGAGGGCACTCTGACAGTTCATTCCGAGGCGAAGGTTACATTCAGTGTTGTGTAGGCGTTAGACTGTGCGACATGTATTCAAATCAAGAGCTGGCAGAGATACACTTCATGTACGGTAAGGCGGACGACAATGCTGCGCTGGCTCGTCGTTTGTACCAGGAGAGGTACCCACAGCGACAATGTCCAGATTGGAAGACATTTGTACGTCTCCATTACCGTCTGTGCGAGTATGGAAAATTTAACTGTCCTGGTTTGGGAAGGGGACGACCAAGATCTACAACTCCAGAAGTACAGGAGGAGATTCTTGGCCTCCACGCTCACCTGATCTGAACCCTCTCGATTTCTACTTGTGGGGCCATTTAAAATCATTGGTTTATTCGTCTCCGGTGCCTGATTTGGAATCCCTTCGGAATCGAATTCTGGCATGTTCTGAGGACATACGCAATACTCCTGGAATTTGGGATCGTGTTCACAGGTCAATGAGACATCGATGTGAGGTCTGTATTCAAGCAGGAGGTGGACATTTTGAACATCTTCTGTAATGACAACGACCTGCGGAAAGAAAAACGTTCCGGTGAATTTCAATGTTGTGAAGGCCATAACTCAGAAATGAAGCATTTCCGGACACATGATGTAATGAACTATTTTGATTGTCTACATGTAGGAAATACATACCTGAAATTATGCCCCATATTTTTGAAACACCCTGTATATGCAGGAATAAGCTTACTATATCCATAACTTACAAAAAAATGCTTTTGCTTTCCGTACAGTCACAGATTGGTTTGAATGATTTTGTATCCGATTGTAAAATAATTATTTCATTGCATACACACAATGAACAAAGAAGCAATTTAAGTCCTATTCATAAACAAAGAAACACAATTATAAAATTACCGCAAACGGTATTTTTGATTATTTTCATCGGTAACTCAGTCTGTTATACAGAAATTGTAAATTTCCACTTTCGTATCACAAAAATAAAAGTGAAATATATCTTAAAGCAAACTAATTAAATTCTTTTCGGGGAAAATTAATTGGGTGTACATGTATATTAAGGAAAATTATTCCTAGGAACATAAAAAACTCTAATATCAAACATGTACGTCGTATTCAATGCATACAAACAGTGATAAATCAAATAGGCTAATTTAAGTATGATCCATAAACAAAGGAAAGTAATGATTAATTTGAACACATTGGATTTCTTTACGCGATTAGTGGAAACGATATTTGTGATTCAAGGGAAAATGATAATTAATTTGAACACACACGATTTCTTTAGGCGATTAATGGAAACGATATTTGTGATTCAAGGGAAAATAATGATTAATTTGAACACACAAGATTTCTTTAGGCGATTAATGGAAACGATATTTGTGATTCAAGGGAAAATAATGATTAATTTGAACACACAGGATTTCTTTAGGCGATTAATGGAAACGATATTTGTGATTCAAGGGAAAATAATAATTAATTTGAACACACAGGATTTCTTTAGGCGATTAATGGAAACGATATTTGTGATTCAAGGGAAAATAATAATTAATTTGAACACACAAGATTTCTTTAGGCAATTAGTGGAAACGATATTTGTGATTCAAGGAAAATAATAATTAATTTGAACACACAAGATTTCTTTAGGCAATTAGTGGAAACGATATTTGTGATTCAAGGGAAAATAATAATTAATTTGAACACACAAGATTTCTTTAGGCAATTAGTGGAAACGATATTTGTGATTCAAGGGAAAATAATAATTAATTTGAACACACAAGATTTCTTTAGGCGATTAATGGAAACGATATTTGTGATTCAAGGGAAAATAATGATTAATTTGAACACACAAGATTTCTTTAGGCGATTAGTGGAAACGATATTTGTGATTCAAGGGAAAATAATAATTAATTTGAACACACAAGATTTCTTTAGGCGATTAGTGGAAACGATATTTGTGATTCAAGGGAAAATAATAATTAATTTGAACACACAAGATTTCTTTAGGCGATTAATGGAAACGATATTTGTGATTCAAGGAAAATAATAATTAATTTGAACACACAAGATTTCTTTAGGCAATTAGTGGAAACGATATTTGTGATTCAAGGGAAAATAATAATTAATTTGAACACACAAGATTTCTTTAGGCGATTAGTGGAAACGATATTTGTGATTCAAGGGAAAATAATGATTAATTTGAACACACAAGATTTGGAAACGATATTTGTGATTTTTGAATTTGAACACAAGATTTCTTTAGGCGATTAATGGAAACGATATTTGTGATTCAAGGAAAATAATAATTAATTTGAACACACAAGAGATTTCTTTAGGCAAGATTAAGTGGAAACGATATTTGTGATTCAAGGAAAATAATAATTAATTTGAACACACAAGATTTCTTTAGGCGATTAGTGGAAACGATATTTGTGATTCAAGGGAAAATAATAATTAATTTGAACACACAAGATTTCTTTAGGCAATTAGTGGAAACGATATTTGTGATTCAAGGGAAAATAATGATTAATTTGAACACACAGGATTTCTTTAGGCGATTAATGGAAACGATATTTGTGATTCAAGGAAAATAATAATTAATTTGAACACACAAGATTTCTTTAGGCGATTAATGGAAACGATATTTGTGATTCAAGGGAAAATAATAATTAATTTGAACACACAAGATTTCTTTAGGCGATTAGTGCAAACGATATTTGTGATTCAAGGGAAAATAATAATTAATTTGAACACACAAGATTTCTTTAGGCGATTAATGGAAACGATATTTGTGATTCAAGGGAAAATAATGATTAATTTGAACACACAAGATTTCTTTAGGCGATTAGTGGAAACGATATTTGTGATTCAAGGGAAAATAATAATTAATTTGAACACACAAGATTTCTTTAGGCAATTAGTGGAAACGATATTTGTGATTTAAGGAAAATAATAATTAATTTGAACACACAAGATTTCTTTAGGCAATTAGTGGAAACGATATTTGTGATTCAAGGGAAAATAATAATTAATTTGAACACACAAGATTTCTTTAGGCGATTAATGGAAACGATATTTGTGATTCAAGGGAAAATAATGATTAATTTGAACACACAAGATTTCTTTAGGCGATTAGTGGAAACGATATTTGTGATTCAAGGGAAAATAATAATTAATTTGAACACACAAGATTTCTTTAGGCGATTAATGGAAACGATATTTGTGATTCAAGGAAAATAATAATTAATTTGAACACACAAGATTTCTTTAGGCAATTAGTGGAAACGATATTTGTGATTCAAGGGAAAATAATAATTAATTTGAACACACAAGATTTCTTTAGGCAATTAGTGGAAACGATATTTGTGATTCAAGGGAAAATAATGATTAATTTGAACACACAGGATTTCTTTAGGCGATTAGTGGAAATGATATTTGTGATTCAAGGGAAAATAATAATTAATTTGAACAAACAGGATTTCTTTAGGCGATTAATGGAAACGATATTTGTGATTCAAGGGAAAATAATGATTAATTTGAACACACAGGATTTCTTTAGGCGATTAGTGGAAATGATATTTGTGATTCAAGGGAAAATAATAATTAATTTGAACAAACAGGATTTCTTTAGGCGATTAATGGAAACGATATTTGTGATTCAAGGGAAAATAATGATTAATTTGAACACACAAGATTTCTTTAGGCGATTAGTGGAAACGATATTTGTGATTCAAAGGAAAATAATGATTAATTTGAACACACAAGATTTCTTTAGGCGATTAATGGAAACGATATTTGTGATTCAAGGGAAAATAATGATTAATTTGAACACACAGGATTTCTTTAGGCGATTAATGGAAACGATATTTGTGATTCAAGGGAAAATAATGATTAATTTGAACACACAGGATTTCTTTAGGCGATTAATGGAAACGATATTTGTGATTCAAGGGAAAATAATGATTAATTTGTACACACAGGATTTCTTTAGGCGATTAATGGAAACGATATTTGTGATTCAAAGGAAAATGATGATTAATTTGAACACACAGGGTTTCTTTAGGCGATTAATGGAAACGATATTTGTGATTCAAGGGAAAATAATGATTAATTTGAACACACGGATTTCTTTAGGCGATTAATGGAAACGATATTTGTGATTCAAGGGAAAATAATGATTAATTTGAACACACAGGATTTCTTTAGACGATTAGTGGAAACGATATTTGTGATTCAAGGGAAAATAATGATTAATTTGAACACACAGGATTTCTTTAGGCGATTAATGGAAACTATATTTGTGATTCAAGGAAAAATAATGATTAATTTGAACACACAAGATTTCTTTAGGCGATTAATGGAAACGATATTTGTGATTCAAGGGAAAATAATGATTAATTTGAACACACAGGATTTCTTTAGGCGATTAATGGAAACGATATTTGTGATTCAAGGGAAAATAATGATTAATTTGAACACACAGGATTTCTTTAGGCGATTAATGGAAACGATATTTGTGATTCAAGGGAAAATAATGATTAATTTGTACACACAAGATTTCTTTAGGCGATTAATGGAAACGATATTTGTGATTCAAGGGAAAATAATGATTAATTTGAACACACAGGATTTCTTTAGGCGATTAATGGAAACGATATTTGTGATTCAAGGGAAAATAATGATTAATTTGTACACACAGGATTTCTTTAGGCGATTAATGGAAACGATATTTGTGATTCAAGGGAAAATAATGATTAATTTGAACACACAGGATTTCTTTAGGCGATTAATGGAAACGATATTTGTGATTCAAGGGAAAATAATGATTAATTTGTACACACAGGATTTCTTTAGGCGATTAATGGAAACGATATTTGTGATTCAAGGGAAAATAATGATTAATTTGAACACACAGGATTTCTTTAGGCGATTAATGGAAACGATATTTGTAATTTCCATCAATAATTCTGTCTGCTACACAAAAATTGTATGTTTCTCTTTCGTACGATAAAAGTGAAAGTAAAATATATTTTAATCAAAGTTTATTCAAAATTGTAGTTAGTTGTTGTGATACACATTAATGAAAATAATTAGATATATTTCTTGGAAAAATTATCACATGAATGATTTGGGTACATGTGTGTTTTTCGGTTATTCCACGTAAGGTTATATCTAAAATGTCAAACATATACTGTATATTACATTTAATGCATGCAACTAATGAATAATGGACTAATTTAAATACCTGTGTACTTTCTAGGAATCTAAATTTAATTGTATTTTTAAATGTATTTTAAAGAGTGCGTACTTAGGCTATATGTTCTTTTGTATTACTGTGTCTTTTTCATATCTTACATTTATATTTATTGTTTATTGAAATATGGTATGACATTGGATTAGTTGTAATTCGGAAAATAATGATGATGATGTATTATTATTATTATTATTACTTTATTATTATTACACTATATATAGAGAAGTTACAAAAATAAATGAATGAGTGAATATATGAATAAATAAATAAAAAAAATAAACTAATAAATAAATAAGTAAAGAAAGGAAGGAAGGAAAGAATGAATAAAGGGAAGAAAGAATGAATGAATGAATGAATGAATGAATGAATGAACAAATAAATAAATGAATAAATGAAGGATTAAATAAATTGAGAAGAACAATAATAAGTAAATATTACCTTAAACTCTGCAGCAATATCCTCAATATTTGCGCCGTTTTCAAGGCGTTGAATAATACATTTACTTTGTCAGACGTGAACGTGTTTGTGACATGATGCCTTACCAGTATGAGGGAACTTGGATTCTCGTCACAATAGACCACGTTGTACTGTTTCTTGCTCTATTTACACTCAAACGCACTCTACAAAAATCGACGGATCAGTGTATTTCTTTAAAATTAAAAGTGTGCATAGTTATAGCACGAATGGCCGCACAGGCTCGTGCGAAGGATGATGTGTAACATGTGTTTGTAACCATTGTGTATAAATAAATGCACTTCATTCATTCGGTTTAAGTAAGCCTACGATCCATAAAGAAAGGAAAATAATGATAAAGTTTGAATACAATATTTCTTTAGGCTATTAGCGAAAACGATGTTTGTGATTTTCATCAATAATTCAGTTTGTTCCATCCATTGTGGGTCCCTATCACAACGGCATGGCGCGTCCTCAGGTTGCGGATCGAGGAGACGGCCTCCAGATATGGAGGGTAGCTTTGAATATATTGAATAAGCAGTCACGGACAGCCATGAGGGGTGGTCCTCCAGCTTGGGGGTTGGGCGAAGGGCTAACAACCCATTACCGTAAAAAATAGCTTGTTACGAATCTTTCAAATAAAATCCAGGATAACAGAGAGGGTTTAGAATTGAACGGGTTACATCAGCTGCTTGTCTCAGCGGATGACGTGAATATGTTAGGAGAAAATCCACAAACGATTAGGGAAAATACGGGAATTTTACTGGAAGCAAGTAAAGAGATAGGTTTGGAAGTAAATCCCGAAAAGACAAAGTATATGATTATGTCTCGTGACGAGAATATTGTACGAAATAGAAATATATAAAAATTGGAAATTTGTGGTTTGAAGAGGTGGAGAAGTTCAAATACCTGGGAGCAACAGTAACAAATATAAATGATACTCGGGAGGAAATTAAACACAGAATAAATATGGGAAATGCCTGTTATTATTCGGTTGAGAAGCTTTTATCATCCAGTCTGCTGTCCAAAAATCTGAAAGTTAGAATTTATAAAACAGTTATATTACCGGTTGTTCTGTATGGTTGTGAAACATGGACTCTCACTTTGAGAGAGGAACATAGGTTAAGGGTACTTGAGAATAAGGTGCTTAGGAAAATATTTGGGGTTAAGAGGGATGAAGTTACAGGAGAATGGGGAAAGTTACACAACACAGAACTGCACGCATTGTATTCTTCACCTGACATAATTAGGAACATTAAATCCATACGTTTGAGATGGACAGGGCATGTAGCACTTATGGGCGAATCCAGAAATGCATATAGAGTGTTAGTTGAGAGGCCGGAGGTAAAAAGACCTTTAGGGAAGCCGAGACATAGATGGGAGGATAATATTAAAATGGATTTGAGGGAGGTGGGATATGGTGATAGAAAATGGATTAATCTTGCTCAGGATAGGGACCAATGGCGGGCTTATGTGAGGGCAGCAATGAACCTCCGGGTTCCTTAAAAGCCAGTAAGTAAGTAAGTAAGTAAGTAAGTAAGTAAGTAAGTAAGTTAGTAAGTAAGTAATTCGGTTTGTTATAAAGAAACTTTGTCTCCTCTTTCGTGCCATAAAAGTGAAACTAAGAGCAATTTAACTAATCGTTTTGAGTGAAATGATCACATAAATGATTTGAGTGTAGGCGTGTGTAAAAGGCTGCATTATTCAAAATAATGTCAAACTTGCACACGTATATTTTATAAACGTTAATCTGATGCAGTTTATCGAATTTGAAGAAGTGTAAAATTACTGGCTGTATTGCTAGAGAGAACTTTGAAATAATGTAACTTGCGAAGCAAATGACCGTAAAAAATAAATGCAGTAGAGTGCAAGCTTTTATATCAATGTTCGCTGAGATGAAATTAACGTATAGGCCTAGTGCATAGTGTTATTGAATCAATGGGAGATTACGGTTTGGTTTATACGCATAGGCTATATACACAGACGAAGCAATTAAATCAGCACTGGAATAACTGTGCTTGTTCTAGAGAGTAAAGTGCCAGTGTTTCAAACTGTACTCAAATTGTGTTTAATTGGATTAATTGAAATTTTTATATTGAATGTACTGTATTGTTGATGCCCACTCTTTTCGTTTTCATGTTTTCACGTCTGGCTGGCTTTTTGAGAGTCGGATCCTGGATGGATTCATGCACTTAGGCTCAAATTAGCCCATGGTGCCTCCTTTATGTGATGATTCTTGCAATCCGACAGGTGGCCCGGAATGACATTCGATGATGACAGATGGACCATCTTGTCTGAGCCCTGTCAGATCCCGTTTCCAGCAGAGATGCGCAAAAATAACCTGTTATTTTTATCGGTAAATTTCCTTCAAGTTAAATTAATTGTAAAATAACCGGTTAACCGATAACCGTTTATTTTCGAATAAACTGCCATCCCCAGACGAGATTTGGTAAATCCAAAGGACCGAAACCGTAAACCCTTAAGGTACAGCTTACAGGAGTGAAATTTTGGAAATATTCAACATTTCGTTCTCCATTACTATATCTTGTACAATAATTAAAATTAGTATGTTTAAAACGCTGTCCTTCTGCTATATGAAAAAAAAATATATATATTTTTAGAATTTAAAAAAATTATTGACTTTTTTTTTGTTTTCAAAATTCAGTTCACTGTGCAGTGATGAAGCGTTTCCCACATAACTAAAAAACTATTCAAGATTCTGTGATGAAATTTGTTATGTGTATTTATATATGTCATATCTACAATATGATGCAAGATCACTCCTCTGTCTTTGATAGATTGCCTGATAAAAAATAAATTAATTTAAAAAATGGTTAAATATCAGTATTTTCTTTTAACACAAAATAAAAAAAAATATTATTTACTAAGGAATGTAGTTGAAAGAGCATGATATTGTAAATATGAGTTTCAGCAATAAAATAAAAGAGAGAGAACATGAAAAAGTTAACAAGTTTATGAGTTATGAGGGAAACGCTTCATCACCGCGCAGTGAACTGCCACCATTTTTAATTTTGAAAAAAAAAAAAAAAGTAATTTTTTTTAAATCGTAAAAACATTTTTTTCATATAGCAGAAGGACAGTGTTTTACACATACTAATTTTCATTATTGTACAAGATACAGTAATGAAGGAATATAAATGTTGAATATTTCCAAAAATTTTACTGCTGTAAGCTGTACCTAACCCATTAAATCTTATAACAGCTTAAACAATTAATACAATTAGAAATGAGGGGAAAACAAAAGGACAGGAAAGAAATGGGAGGCGAGAGTGGTGGTGGTGGTGGCGGCGGTGGTGGTGGCGGTGGTGGTGGCGGTGGTGGTGGCGGTGGCGGTGGCGGTGGTGGTGGCGGTGGCGGTGGTGGTGGTGGTGGCGGTGGTGGTGGTGGTGGCGGCGGTGGTGGTGGTGGCGGTGGTGGCGACGGTGGTGGTGGTGGTGGTGGCGGTGGTGGTGGCGGTGGTGGTGGCGGTGGTGGTGGCGGTGGTGGCGGCGGCGGTGGTGGTGGTGGTGGTGGTGGTGGCGGCGGTGGTGGCGGTGGTGGCGGCGGTGGTGGTGGCGGTGGTGGCGGCGGTGGTGGTGGCGGTGGTGGTGGCGGTGGCGGTGGTGGCGGTGGTGGCGGTGGTGGCGGCGGTGGTGGTGGCGGTGGTGGTGGCGGTGGTGGTGGCGGTGGTGGCGGTGGTGGTGGTGGCGGTGGTGGCGGTGGTGGCGGTGGTGGTGGCGGTGGTGGCGGCGGTGGTGGTGGCGGTGGTGGCGGCGGTGGTGGCGGCGGTGGTGGCGGCGGTGGTGGTGGCGGTGGTGGTGGTGGCGGTGGCGGTGGTGGCGGTGGCGGCGGTCTAATCCTAAAAAAATGAAAAGAATATATAGTAAATTAAAATATAACATACAGAAAGTATGTACTATATACATACAAAAATTAAGTTAAGAATTGTAAATCTACATTTCAGAAGCTTTCAGTAATATCTTATAATTCTCTTATGGAAAAGCAGAAATCTAAATCTCAAGTTTTAAATATCTCATAATATACTGAACATAATCTCAAACAGAGGCGAATTTCGATTATATGTGTTAGAGGAGTTCTTAAATTAGTTTTCCTTGCATTCAACTTAATTATATTTAGAAGATCAGTGCTATCATCTAAATTATTGATGAGTCTGTAAAGGCAGAGTTGTCCAAAAATAATTCTACAATTTTTAAGTAATGTTAATTTAAATTCAACTTTCTCGTTGTTGCTTCTTAAAAGTTAGTAATCTTGAAAACAGCTTTTGAATAATTTCAATTTGATTTTTGTGAATGATTTTACTTACTGGAGATCCAGTTATAGAAGCATTGCAAATTAGAGCGGACAAAGAAAGTATAACGCATGATCGATGAAGAAATATTTCTTTAATCTTTAGAATTGCGAATTATAAATCCAAAAATTCTATATTTAATTTATTAATGATTAAAGTTTAGTATATGTTACAATATAACTAGTCATTACACGCAAATATTTTACATTGTAACTGTACAGGGACATCACTTTACTTTTACCAACATTTTTAACATTAACCTGGCTATACTCGGAAACACTGTTGCCCCCTTCCATTACAGGAGTTTGATGTTACTAGTGCAATATGTAAACAAATCATTTTACTAGATATAGGAGGAGAGAAAAGTAGTGTATCCATTTATGTTGTAGGGAAATACGATATTACGATTTTCAGTTTGATCATCACTTTTACGGAATTTATCAAAATACAGTAGAGTAGTAACATTTTTTTTCAAAAACTCAACTTTTCAGGCGGTTATGTTCGTTATGTAATGTCTACTTTATTTAGCATATTAATTATTGATTTTATCATACAATATAGAGAGTGCATTTAAATTGAGGGGGTCATAAGTAAAGGGCTGTAAGTGCACTTGTTACTTTTGAGAAAATGGGGTTTAAATATTTAAGCTTTCGTAAAATCGGTGAAATTTTTTATTTAAATTTTAATGTGTGATGCGATTAAAATATCCCTTTGCCACTAAAATTTTAGATACTTTTGCTTACACTGGACGCACTTAACTCACAAATATCACTAGCATTCCTTTGCTTCTAGCCACCTCAATTCAAAAAAAGCTAATCTGAATTTTTAAACAAGTTGCTGAAAATGGTTGCCGTTCATTACAATGCAGGCTTCAATTCAGTACGCATATTATTAAACACATTTTGAAGCATATTCTCTGAAATTGAATTTATCGTTTCTTGAATATAATTTTTAGTACGATATTATTAATATAGGTTCTTTCTTCTATAGAAAACGCAACCATATTTATGAAACACACTATACACTGCAGTGTTTACTTCACTGCTTGAAGACTTCGAATGCAACAGCGGCCGTAAGTTTGTGTGTCTGACGGGAGCAAGGACATTAGTGAAGGGGTGAGAGTGAAGTACATTCAGAAATGCAGGTACAATAAAAATGCAAGTAAAAATAAAATGATGTCCCTGTATAGGACTACTCGTTCTGTGATGTTCACTGAGCTAATGTGTGAGCACCAAGCCTGACGGCCATTTCTCCCAGTGGCAGCAACAGTATAATGAAGGAGCTAATTCTCCAGAGTGCTATGCAAATCTGGAGGCTCTGCGTTTTCTCTACCCAAGCTGTACCTGTTTATTTGAGACCGGCTTCAAAATGTTAGCCCGTTTCTGGGATGTAGAAAGCGGATTATAGCCACGGCCACCTTAGATATAATGCGCTCTCCTCTCCGTATCTAAGCTTCCACACTTGCATTCTTATCTCCCTTTTCTTCACTTCTCTTTACACGTCCTCTCTCACATTCACTCTCCCTCGCCCCTGATTCGTCTTTGTTCCAACCCCTTCTCTCTCTCTCTCTCTGCTATCGTCAGTTCCCTCCCCCACTTAAAGGACGTTTACATTTTCTGTTCATTTTTATTCTCCCCCAGCCTGTATCTGCCCTTCATTTTGAAACTCAATTGCTGTTTCCACACAGCTTCTGCCTCATCATATGAATGAAATTGGACTTTCTCGAGTCATGCAAATGCCACGCTCTTATCGATCAGATTGTTGCCCTATGGTATACCGCAAAATTCAGAGAGAATATTTTCTCATTTTTCACTTCACGACTGCGTAAATATCTTATTTTCAGATAATAAATGTGTGATCATCTCAATTAAACAATATGGTCATTTTATGAACACTTCTAATACAGTGCTAAAATTAGTGAATGATTGGTAGGGATACATTAAAACGGTAAATAAAGTACACCAAGGTCGTTAAATAAAGCTACTGTAATTCGTGAAAAAATTGTTATTTAAATATAGGTATAGATTGTGGAAAAAAAAAGTTATTTGAATGTGTAAGTAATGAAAAATGGCGTTATTTAAATATACAGAGACATCATTTTATTTTTACTAACATTTTAAATATTAACCTGGTTATACCTTTGAATTAAGGGTTGACAACCGGAAACACGTTTGCTACCCCCTTCCACGACTCGAGTTCGATGATACTGGCGTAAAATACAAACAAATCACTTTAGTAGGTATAGGAGGGAAGAAAAGTAGTTCATCAATTTACGTAATCTAGGAAATATCGCGATTTTGAGTTTGATAATTTTCATTAGGTTTTTGTTTAATCAAAATACAGTACTATATCAACAATAAGTGCTTTTAGTCACGAACTGAGCTAGCCATTCTGACGTATTCATTATGCAGTGTATATTATACTGTCTACAGCACATTAGGGTACAATATAGAGAATGAAGTTCAATTGAAACATAATCATAATATGGATATTTAAACACATTTTTTTAAATGGTGGCCGTTCATTTCGATATAGGCTTCAGTTCTTTTGTGCATATTATCGCACTATAGACTATTGTACCTCATTCCAATTACCAGTTTCATCCTTCGTACTAGTAACCCATGTTGAAATAATTCTGCACCTACTCTATAGAAGAGTAGGCCTACATTACGTACTGTAAATTTAATCTTCATTTCTGCCCGATCCGAAAAGATAAAATTACTCAGACATGCTATCTACTGTCCGTCCAAGTGGTTTTGTCACAGGGTCGTAGAAAGGGAGGAAATCACGTGGCAGTTAATTAGTTAACGAGGCCCTTTTATTTAAGTTATTTTAAACAGTTGTGTAATATTACGTAGACGTCCAATTAATGTTTTCAGAAAAGAGCTAAGACAGCCCAGCCACTTGTCTTTACAGAGAGGCGAGCAGAAGCGGGTGGGGAAAACCGAGATGCGACGTAGGAAAACGGACGGCAGTACCTGTGCGAAAATATGATTAAATATTGAAAGCTCTTTGGTCACTGGAAAACGCGAACATATTTCTGAAACGTAGCCTACTATACTCACTAACTCAGTACTGCTTACTATGACTGTAAGGCGACTTTGACTGCATACGCGGTCTTGGTTCTGTGTGGAGGACGGTTGTAAGTTTACTAGTGGAGGGGTGAGAGTGAAGTACCTTCAAAAACTCAGGTACAATAAAAATTGAAGTAAAAATAAAATGGTGACCCCGTATAAATCGTGAAAAAGTTGTTTCTCACTTCAGTGAGAGATACAAATAGGAAGTGAAAGGACTTCTTTTTGGCGCTAGAGGAACTTCATATAAGTTAACCGAAACCATTCTCCTTTCTCTTAAATTTTCTACTGAGGACATTAACAAAATTGTCTAATGATATTGAGAGATTCATTATCCATTTTACACAATCACTTTTATAACACTACGTAATATTATTTACTTCATTTTATTACTCTTCATTGTACTTCCCTCTCATGTTTCTCCGAAATAAAATTGTACTTAATTTTTAAATTTATGATTATTTTGTATTCTCTCCGCAAATCATATTGTATTTTATTTTTAAGTTAACCTCCGCTTTGTATTCTGGATTCTAGTGGTCAGCCGTAGATGTCGGCCAGATGTCCCAAATTGTGGAATTAGTAGAAATATATAAATCGTTGAAAAATTTATTTAAATAATCTGATTGACAGGCAGGGTTTGGAATTGAATGGGTTACATCAGCTTCTTGTCTATGCAGATGACGTGAATATGTTAGGAGAAAATACACAAACGGTTAAGGAAAACACGGAAATTTTACTTGAAGCAAGTAAAGCGATAGATTTGGAAGTAAATCCCGAAAAGACAAAGTATATGATCATGTCTCGTGACCAGAATATTGTACGAAATGGAAATATAAAACTTGGAGATTTATCCTTCGAAGAGGTGGAAAAATTCAAATATCTTGGAGCAACAGTAACAAATATAAATGACACTCGGGAGGAAATTAAACGCAGAATAAATATGGGAAATGCGTGTTATTATTCGGTTGAGAAGCTCTTATCATCCAGTCTGCTGTCCAAAAATCTGAAAGTTAGAATTTATAAAACAGTTATATTACCGGTTGTTCTGTATGGTTGTGAAACTTGGATTCTCACTCTGAGAGAGGAACATAGGTTAAGGGTGTTTGAGAATAAGGTGCTTAGGAAAATATTTGGGGCTAAGCGGGATGAAGTTACAGGAGAATGGATAAAGTTACACAACACAGAACTGCACGCATTGTATTCTTCATCTGACATAATTAAGAACTTAAAATCCAGACGTTTGAGATGGGCAGGGCATGTAGCACGTATGGGCGAATCCAGAAACGCATATAGAGTGTTAGTTGGGAGACCGGAGGGAAGAAGACCTTTAGGGAGGCCGAGACGTAGATGGGAGGATAATATTAAAATGGATTTGAGGGAGGTGGGGTATGATGATAGAGACTGGATTAATCTTGCACAGGATAGGGACCGATGGGCTTATGTGAGGGCGGCAATGAACCTTCGGGTTCCTTAAAAGCCATTTGTAAGTAAGTAAGTAAGTGGAATAAGTGTAAGGAAGTGTTTGGGGTAAACGACTTTTCGCCCACTCTGTACTATTATGTAAAATAAATAAGTTTGGAATTCATAAAAAAACGCTATGAGTTTATGCATTAACATCAGCGTCAACCTAATGTTATTGTATAAGTGAATTTACTGGCAGCTAATACAAATAAGATAAGTTGTGTTCCATGAAAGCTTCTAGTACGATATGCTAATCTTTCATTATTACGTACTTAGTAATTGTATCGTCTGTAGCTGCATTTAGATTGGCAACAGGCCATGATTGTTTGGCCAAACGCCTGCATAGAATTGGAATATATCAGTCCCCTAACTGCCCATTGTGCAACTCAAACCAAGAAATGGATTCGGAACACCTCAAAATCTGTGCTTCAGTGGCTGACCATGATAATATCTTTGAAAAATATTGGAGTGCAAGAGGTCAAATGACTTTATTGTCAAATGACTGGCATTAGAAAACAACAAAAACTTAGTAATTGCAAGTGGCTTTTTCTTTGTTCCGATCCATATAATTATAATAATAATAAAAATAATAATAATAATAATAATAATAATAATAATAACAATTATTATTATTATTATTATTATTATTATTATTATTATTATTATTATTATTAGTAATTTAATTGTATTTTATGTAGAAAGAAAGGTGATACTTTGTGTTATCGTTTTTATATAGGGAGTATTTCTATCAGCTGTTTTATGTACTGTATGTGGGCCAGTAGCTGTAGTAAAAGTGTTCGTGAAGTTAATGAGATTTTCCACGTATTTAGAGACAGAATAAACAGCTCTGTTTTTAACTGGGCGCGACATCGAAACCATTGCCTGACACGGAATATAGGTTAGGACACTTTGCGTATAAAAGCAGAGCACTGTCAACCGGGCATCATTATTAACTACGTTTACCATGATGTTTATTTACTCATTATAACACAAACTGAAAAAAACACAGCTACTATCAGTTTTTTTGAGATGTGAACATAGGAATGCAATTTACCGTCACTTGTAGATATTACGTAATAAAAATAACGTATTTGGTAATAATATATAAATGTACAAGAGTTGTACATTATTTTGCGGAACAGAAAAATGAAACTACATACTTCACAAGTACTTTCAAATGTAACTTTTATGTTATTACTCTATATTTTTTGTGCAATATGCCCCATTAATTGCAACGACACTGACAAATGCATAACAATAGAGGACGTTACTTTAAAAGTGGATGTATCCAGAGAGTTATTACAAATAGGCATGGGATTTCTGACTGTTTTACGGGGAATCAGAGGGAAACAAAAGACAACTACTGCCTGTGTACACAATAGATTAATATCAAAATATAATTTTCCTGCAAAAATTCGTAAATTTATAAAGAATTGGGGTTGAAATTAAAACATATGTAGTCTACCGTTTCTCAGAAAATCTAAAAATTAAAATGGTTACAATTAGAGTAGGGTAAACTAGGGTCTGTTGGACAGTCGGGCATGTTGGACACTCTGTACTTTAACGTGTTACCTCGCCACTTGTGGGCACCACATTCTGCTAGAAGTCAGTGACGGAAGTAGCCTCGGAAGTAGCAGACTTCTAGCAGAATGTGGTGCCCACAAGTGGCGAGGTAACACGTTAAAGTACAGAGTGTCCAACATGCCCGACTGTCCAACAGATCCTAGTTTACCCTATAGTCGTACATCAGTTTAATCTTTGTCTTTGTTTTCATATTTTTTACAAAAGGGAAAACCCTCTTCACAGAAGCGGTAGGTTGTGGTAATGTCAAAATATGCTCAACAAGATTAACAAGGTGTGGAAATGTCAAAGTAATGTTATTTCATATTTAAAGATAAAAAAACACATGTTAGGTCAATAATACAGTGTTCATTGATTTGATAAAATACATTAAAAGTGATATGTTTCAGTTGTATGAACACGAATAAGTACAATAAAATTATTGAAGATGTTAGTCAGACATGTTTCGGAGATGCTTCTCCATCTTCAGTGACTAATTACAACGACTGCAAAATGAAAACAATTATAATTAATATCTTGTTTAGTTATATTTCAAAATTAATGTTATTTCCTTTAACAGAGCAATTTCCTCCCAAAAAGCTTCCACGTATATTTATATTTATTAGGAAAAGTAGTATTGTGCAATAATCGCCATTCCATGTCAATGCCATTTATATGTTTTTATTTCATACAAGAAATAAATTCAGCTGCTAATGAAGGAATCGACACACAGGTACCTGTTTTGCTAAGAACAAAATATGGAGTAATTAAGACATCGTTTTTCAAATGCATTTAATTCAAATTATTATTATTATTATTATTTTTAGAAAATTTGGTGTACACTTTCAATCAGGAAACGAGTGTTATAAGCGAGAAAATCTCAAACCACGATCGAAAAAATTTCCTTAGAATCAAACTCACTTTCCCTATTTTCCTATAATCAGATCTCAAGCTTAACTGGGGGAGGTGTGACTACATAAATTCTTGTAACAAAGACAGCAGAGCAGGTTTAGCATGGCTAAGACTGGGGGCATGGAAGGGTAATAAAATTGTCAACGAAGAAGGAGAGCGCCTTTGTCCTCTTTGCAGAGAAAAGGACTCCTATAAACATATTTTATTAAAGTGTGTCGAATTGGAACATGTACGGAGAAAATATCTACCACCCTCGATGCTAAGTCAGAACAGGAGTTCGCTTGCATGTCTTGACCTCATGGGGAAAAGAGAATACGAACAAAAGATTGGCTTATTCCTTTTGAAGGCGAGAAAGATTAGAACTTCAGCTGTTGAAGTATGTGACACGAACTGAGAAAAGGATAATAGTATCTACCCAACTATACACTTTTATGTCTGTTTTAGGTTAGGATTTATTATATAATATGTTTTGTGTGCCATTTTCATTTTAATATGTGTGTTCTTTTAGAGAGTACTGATATATAATCATAGGTGGGTGGGGGTGAAACGTACAAAGTAGGACTTGTTTTAGATACAAAGCACGTACGGTCAGAAGACCCGTGCATTGGATTTTAAAGAAAACTGTGATAATATAAAAAATCTGTATGTATAATATTACTCAATAAATCCATCTATCTATTTTCCTATATTGCGTGTGTTTTCCCTAAATCTAGGGAAATTTCCCAGGGATTGGCAACACTGACTGAATCACACAACACTCACTATAAAGACGACGTTGTTATGCCGAATACTGCGCGCTCTACAAGAAAACGGAAGTCACCTTATGAATAGCCCTCGTACCATTTTAAAGAGAGAAAACCAAATAACACATTTGAAAAATAAAAAAATATATAAACTACAAAATCAAATTCCGTTCCCCTGTACTGGATGGTTACTTTATTTATAGTTTTATTTTATATTCCAATCTTCAACAGAGGAAATTCTCTCAAAAATATGTGACTGGCTCTCAGTCAATAAATTGGTATTAAATTGTAACAAAACTAACATAATTCAATTTTAATCTTGTCCAAATTCAACCTCGCAAATTTCTGGCGCAATAATTAACAATAAATCCCTATTAGAAACAACAACAACCAAATTTCTTGGCTTAAAATCGATAATGTGTTAAATTGGAAAAATCATATTAAAGAAATTACCCCCAAACTAAATTCAGCTTGTTTCGCTATTAGATCTATGCAAAAGATAGTAAATATCAATACCTTAAAAACAATATACTTTGCATACTTTCACTCGGTAATGAGTTTTGGAATAATATTCTGGGGAAATTCCACAGATAGCAACAGTATATTTCTATTACAAAAAAGAGTAATTAGAATAATAGTAGGTGCCAAATCTAGGGAATCGTGTGGGACTATTTTAAAAAAACTACAAATAATGCCCATGGCTTGTCAGTATATCTTTTCAATAATAATCTTCCTCTTATGTAATCGTGAAAACTTTGTAACTAATTCAACAGTTCATAGCATAAATACACGTCAAAAAATGACTTCATACTCCATCGGCAAGTCTATCGTGCTATCAAAAAGGAGTGCGTTATATGGCAGTAAATATTTTTAATAGCCTTCCTATTGATATAAAAAATGAAACTCAAAATATAAAATTATTTAGGGCCAAATTAAAGAAGTACCTAATTTCTCACGCCTTCTATTCTGTAGGTGAATTCATGACATTCAATAACACGTCCTGAAATTGATGCTAAAACTATGTGTTGTACTAGTAGACTATATTGTAAATCTCGTTTTATATATTTCATGTAGACTGTGACTATAAATTAAGGGTGCTATTCATAGACATTTCGCTAGCCCGGGCTACGAGCGTGCTAAACAGGATTCATATCATATCATATCGCTGACACTGGTTTATGAATACGAAAAACGTTAGTTCGCTGATCACCCACCGAAAGCCCGAGCTAAGAATGTCTATGAATACGGCCCTAAGACTTTATAATAGTATTGTTTTTTGACTTGTTCCATATTCTAGCTGTAAAGCAATGTATGAATACCATGGAATGTTAATAAATACAATACAATAAAGTATGAATTTAAATACTATTATAGTCACAATCATCCCATGGTATGAAAGAAAAATCGAACCTGCGACTTCCTGTTCCCCTGTTATGGAGAACAGGAAGTCGCAGGTTCGATTCCCGCTCGAGGTTGTGTAATTTTTCTTTCATACCATGGCATGATTGTGACTAGTAGTATTTAAATTCATTAATATGTCACATCAACGGACGTATATACGTTACCAAACATCGTAAGATGAAGATTACAATAAAGTAACTGTTTCTGGAAAATAGGGAAATGTTAGGGAATTTTAAAAACAGATTTGGTAGGATGCTCTGTATCTGTTGCGCTTAACGGCTGTACAGTGTAAATTACAAACATGTTTAGCGCGTGTAACACATAAAAGTGTGTTCAATTTGTGCAGCCCTGGTTCATTTAAAGAAAATTGCTTCCGTAGACATTACAGGAAAACGGATGCTCGAAAAACTTGAAACGATTATCATTCTCAAATAGCGATTTCATGGATTACTAATTGTATGTAGTTGTGCATTACTATAATTAGGAAGTTCTTTGGGATCTTGATGTGCCCATTCCAGGATATATTCACTTGCCGGGTCGTGGCTGCCGTTGACCCCCTTTTCTCTCGTCTCCGTGTTCCGCTTTGCTCCTTTTCTCTGCACCTATATGCAATTTTCTGGAATAGCTGCCCCTAACTCCACATCACTAGGCGATTAAGACATTACTCGGTGAGGGAGGGGGCGGTGCCTGGCAGTTTATATGGTAATAGGGTAGACTTCTGTTCTAGTGGAAGGAATTTTAAACCTCGCCTCCTTAGCCAGCCCCAACTCCCACCTATTCTCCTACAATTTGCACAAAGAACCAGTGACCTTCCCTTTCAGTGTGGAAGTTAGTGAATAAATTAAACGAACGGGCTACCACGTGGAAGTGCAATATACCTGCACAATTAATACTGCTAATACTACTATTACTACTCATTACTATTAATTTTATTATTATTATTATTATTATTATTATTATTATTATTATTATTATTATTATTATTATTATTATTATTATTATTATTATTATTAAGGTAGGTGTCCCTGATATGGCCATGCTAAGGTTTGAGAATTTTTCTAGCCGCCATTTTAAAAAAAAATATGTAAACCACTTTTTTTCTTACTCGTTCTCAGTCTAATGGACTTTCTTAAAACAATTTCCTTTCCCCATAAAAATAGCTTTAATTGTCCAAAAAGTCCCGAATTCCAAAAGTCTACCTAGTGGCCATATCAGGAACATGTGCACATGATATGGCCACCCTTGTTCCATGTTCTACAAATCGTGATTATTTTCAGTTTGATAACGCAGTTGTGCTAAAATTAAATAATTTTGGTGTAAAATGAATAAAAATGACACTTAATAATCTTTTTTATAATTCAAAAGTGTAGTCAAAACAGGTTTTTCCATAAAAAATAAGTTGTTTTTCTTAGAATACAAAATTTTTGCGCAATCCCAGCTATAAGCCATGTAAATTTATCAGGTGAAAAAATAAAAGTGAAATGAACTTGATATGGCCATGGTGCATTTGATATGGCCATATCAGGAGCAGGTAAGCTTTGACGAAAATCGTTTGATTATGAACAACTCGTAAAAGATGCGCCATCAACTACAACACCAATGAACAGAACATTAAAGACTGAATGGAGTACGATGGTTTTTCACGAAACAAGTCTTTGAAAAACATGAATAAAACAAAGGAGACTCACCAGAGAAAAATAAGAAGAGGTCACATGAAAACTGCAAAAAAGGTAACTGACGCCATATTGCTCAACCTGACTGGATGGAAAACGATCAAGTGACATATCAGGATACCCTTTCATTGGATGCTGCTGCAATTTAGCGGATTTTTTGGTTAACTAATTCACAATAGGGGGTGGCCATATCAGGAACATGGTCATAACAGGAGCACCCACCTTATTACTATTATTATTATTATTATTATTATTATTATTATTATTGTTATTGTTATTATTATTATTACTATTATTATTATTAATCATCTTTTATCATCAGCTATACGGTTAACACTGGAGATGGGCGATAATCACTTCAAAATAAATAGTATCGATTGTACTATTGATTGTAGTTCCTACAATCGATAGTCCTATCAATAGTTACAATCAAAACTATCGATACTATGGACAGTCCGTTACAAATGTTTTTTAATTGGTTATAAACTCAATATATTTCTGAATTAATATCTAAACACGTACTGGACTTGCTTACTTACTTACAAATGGCTTTTAAGTAACCCGGAGGTTCATTACCGCCCTCACATAAGCCCGCCATATGTCCCTATCCTGTGCAAGATTAATCCAGTCCCTATGATCATATTCCACCTCCCTCAAATTCATTTTAATATTATCCTCCCATCTACGTCTCGGTATCCCCAAAGATCTTTTTCCCTCCGGCCTCCCAACTAACACTCTATATGCATTTCTGGATTTGCCCATACGTGCTACATGCCCTGCCCATCTCAAACGTCTGGATTTAATGTTCCTAATTATGTCAGATGAAGAATACAATGCGTACAGTTCTGTGTTGTGTAACTTTCTCCATTCTCCTGTAACTTCATCCCTCTTAGCCCCAAATATTTTCCTAAGCACCTTATTCTGAAACACCCTTAACCTATGTTCCTCTCTCAAAGTGAGAGTCCAAGTTTCACAACCATAAAGAGCAACCGGTAATATAACTGTTTTATAAATTCTAACTTTCAGATTTTTTGACAGCAGACTGAGTGATAAAAGCTTCTGAACCGAATAATAACAGGCATTTCCCATATTTGTTCTGTGTTTAATTTCCTCCCGAGTATCATTTATATTTGTTACTGTTGCGCCCAGATATTTGAATTTTTCCACCTATTCAAAGGATAAATTTCCAATTTTTATATTTCCATTTCGTACAATATTCTGGTCACGAGACATAATCATATACTTTGTCTTTTCGGGATTTACATTATTAATCTGCCTCCCAACTAACACTCTATATGCATTTCTGGATTCGCCCATACGTGCTACATGCCCAGCCCATCTCAAACATCTGGATTTAATGTTCCTAATTAAGTCAGATGAAGAATACAATGCGTGCAGTTATGTGTTGTGTAACTTTCTCCATTCTCCTGTAACTTCATCCCTCTTAGCCCCAAATATTTTCCGAAGCACCTTATTCTCAAACACCTTCAACCTATGTTCCTCTCTCAAAGTGAGAGTTCTAGTTTCACAACCATAAAGAACAACCAGTAGTATAGCTGTTTTATAAATCCTAACTTTCAGATTTTTTGACAGCATACTGGATGATAAATGCTTCTCAACCGAATAATAACAGGCATTTCCCATATTTATTCTGTGTTTAATTTCCTCCCGAGTATCGTTTATATAGGAACATAGGTTAAGGATGTTTGAGAATAAGGTGCTTAGGAAAATATTTGGGGCTAAGAGGGATGAAGTTACAGGAGAATGGAGAAAGTTACACAACATTTTATTCTTCACCTGACATAATTAGGAACATTAAATCCAGACGTTTGAGATGGGCAGGGCATATAGCACATATGGGCGAATCCAGAAATGCTTATAGAGTGTTAGATGGGAGGCCTGAGGGGATAAGACCTTTAGGGAGGCCGAGACGTAGATGGGAAGATAATATTAAAATGGATTTGAGGGAGGTGGAATATGATGATAGAGAATGGATTAATCTTGCTCAGGATAGGGACCAATGGCTGGCTTATGTGAGGACGGCAATGAACCTCCGGGTTCCTTAAAAGCCATTTGTAAGTAAGTAACTAACTTTTATATTTGTTACTGTTGCTCCCAGGTATTTGAATTTTTCCACCTCTTCATAGGATAAATTTCCAATTCTTATATTTCCATTTCGTGCAATATTCTCGTCACGAGACATAATCATACACTTTATCTTTTCGGATTTACATTATTACTTACTTATTTACTGTCTTTTAAGGAACCCGGAGGTTCATTGCCGCCCTCACATAAGCCCGCCATTGGTCCCTATCCTGAGCAAGATTAATCCAGTCTCTACCATCATATCCCACCTCCCTCAAATCCATTTTAATATTATCTTCCCACCTACGTCTCGGCCTCCCCAAAGGTCTTTTTCCCTCCGGCCTCACAACTAACACTCTATTTATATAAAACTTCTCTCTTAACCGAGTCATACCCCTTTTTGAAATCTATGAATAACTTATGTACTGTACCCTTATACTCCCATTTTTTCTCCAATATCTGTCGAATACAAAAAATCTGATCAATAGTCGATCTGTTACGCCTAAAACGGATTTAAATTATTAATCTGTACAAAATAATTATGTAATACGTTTAACTGATGGTTACTTTCTTATATGTCTGATGTTAAATCAATATACCCTACAGTTAATAATGGGCACTTTCTAACTGCAGAAACCTTATGTTCCAGTAATGTATCCACTATTGAAAATGTCAGTGTAATTGTATCTACTTCAAGCGCTCATTCAGGTGTTGTATTTGTACGTTTGGCTCGCAGTCACGACTTCGTTTTGGAGCAAGTTGTAGCCACTTACGCCGTCTATCTGTAGCTACTTTATTTTGAAACCGCAGTAATGTACATTGCAGTCAGCTTTAACCTCAATTATCCTTGTAAAACCTTCCCCATTGCACTTGGAAAAACAAATCGGGTGGCAACTTTTCGGCACTTAATAAACAAATTGCACCCGTGTAAATCGG
Source organism: Periplaneta americana (assembly GCA_025594305.2). Lineage (NCBI taxonomy): Eukaryota > Metazoa > Arthropoda > Insecta > Blattodea > Blattidae > Periplaneta > Periplaneta americana. The sequence continues at coordinate 21,826,657 of JAJSOF020000023.1, read as the reverse complement.
TTTATCGTGAAGGCTGTAAATAAAATCAAGCTTGGGCGTAATGGATGTGCGAGGCAGTTTGGCTCGGAGCTAATGATAATTGGGGTGTCAGGTAACAACGGCAGTTGCAGTATCTCATTAACAATTATACAAGTTGCGGCTTGGGATAGGTTAACGACGGCAATAGCATTATGGACCAACTCGTTCGATTAACATTCGCATCTGTATTACAACTACAGCTGATAGCGGATATTAGCTTGTGTGTGCGTGCAAATGTCGCCATATCCGTCTGTCTTGCAGATTCGCACACTCCATCAACTAAATCATTTTGAGGGCATTTATGAAAACGAACAGGATTTGATTACCAACTATAGTGAGGATCACGTAAGAGCAGTTCCTAAAAAGGCCAATTTGGCCGTCTCTTCAGTGTTGCCAACCAATACCAGATGTCACCAAATGGGGTAAAATCACAATGCCATGTACAATAATAGTAATAATAATAATAATAATAATAATAATAATAATAATAATACATACATACATACATACATACATACATACATACATACATACATACATACATACTGACCGGCTTTTAAAGAACCCGGAGGTTCATTGCCGCTCTCACGTAAACCCGTCATAGGTCCCTATCCTGAGCAATCCAGTCTCTATCATCATATCCCACCTCCCTCAAATCCATTTTAATATTATCCTCCCATCTACGTCTCGGCCTCCCAAAAGGTCTTTTTCCCTCCGGCCTCCCAACTAACACTCTATATGCATTTCTGGATTCGCCCATACGTGCTACATGCCCTGCCCATCTCAAACTTCTGGATTTAATGTTCCTAATTATGTCAGGTGAAGAATACAATGCGTGCAGTTCTGTGTTGTGTAACTTCCTCCATTCTCGTGTAACTTCATCCCTCTTAGCCCCAAATATTTTCCTAAGCACCTTATTCTCAAACACCCTTAACCTATGTGCCTCTCTCAAAGTGAGAGTCCAAGTTTCACAACCATAAAGAACAACCGGTAATATAACTGTTTTCTAAAAATAATAATAATAATAATAATAATAATAATAATAATAATAATAATAATAATAATAATAATAATAATAATAATATACTATTAACAATAACGATGTCAGGTTTGTGAATAATAATAATAGTTTTATTATCCCTGGCTGAGTTAAGGCCATCAGGCCTTCTCTTCCACTCAACCAGGATCAAATCACATGCTTATTTATTTACTACATCTCATCTTTATGTTCGGAGGTGTTTTCTAAATGCATTTATTTATTTTGCTAATAATTGTAACACAAAATATAATACAAACAGAAAAACTTTAGCTCGCCCCTGAAAGAGTAGAACTCGTGCTCTGGGATGGATTCCTGAATTGAAATTAAGAAGTATAGAATATAATTTGTCTTATGTCTACTACGCAATAAGAATATTACTTACTTATATACTTACAAATGGCTTTTAAGAACCCGAAGGTTCATTGCCGCCCTCACATAAGCTCGCCATCGGTCCTATGCAAGAAGAATATATAAATTTAAATTTACAATATTTTAATTTTATAAAATCCATACATAACTTTTTAAATTTAATACTAGAACTATTAGAATTGACAAGATTAGGATATTGAAATATAAATTTGTTATATATTCTTGGGCCTAAATTACTTCTTTTTCTTCTTCTTCTTCTTCTTCTTCTTCTTCTTCTTCTTCTTCTTCTTCTTCTTCTCCTCAAGGCACTACAACTTCAAAATTGAATGTCTTGGTCTTCTCAACAATTTTTTTCAGGAACTTCTATTCTGTACGACCATCATCCAATCCGTGATTCTTAGCTTCCTCAAATCATTAAAACAATATCATCTTCCCAGCGGCTTTTCGATCTACCTACTGCTCTAGTTCCCAGGGGTTTCCATTTATATATACCTCTGACTAGCCTCTGGTCTTCTGTTCTTTTAACATGGCCAAACCAACTTAACCTTAACATTCATAGAAACAGTTTCTGTGTTAAAAAAAATGCAAGAAGTCGCAGGCGAAACCCAGAATGAGAAGCAGTTATCTCTTAGCTTGGTCCCCAAACTCCCCTCCTGACTTCTTCGTGTGGGGTTTTGTTAAAGACATTGTCTATTCGCAGAAACCCAGGAACATTGATGATCTAATAGTAAAAATTACTTAAGTTTTTCAAAAATCACCCCTCTTATGTTACATCGGATGGGCTGAATTGCGTCACCGTTATGAGATGTGCAGAGTGCGCAATGGGGGTCATGTTGAGCTCTGAGGAATCTCCCATCTTTCAGTGTTGTATGCACAAAATTTCAACAAATGAAGTTAAATCCTTTAAGCCACGCTACATCGCGGTCGAACACCTGAACCATCGTCGTGGTAATGTCACTGAGGATGGAGAGGCACCCTCCGAAACATGTCTGAAATTTACCAATCTTAATTATCATCATTTGCAAAGTGTTCATACAACTGTGTTTTATATATATATGTATATATATATTTATTGTATGTTTATTAAGTAGTAAATGTTTTGCGGTGTTTTTATTTTATCCATACCCAAACGGATCACCCTGTATTTACGTTGAAAATAGATTGCAAATAGACTTTCGAATAAGCTCTTAGTTATAAATCCGCGGAATAAATATTTTGGTCAACCAAGAAAGTGAGATCAAAATATATTGGAAATGCAACATGTTTTCTGTTGTAATACGTGAAGGGGAATAAGAACAGGACTCTTGAGTCTAGGTCACGGATTTTGAAGTCAGACGAGGATTCTCAATAAGATGTTCGTTTTATTACGTCATAAAGAACTCCTAATGTGACCTAACTTCTCGGTGGATTTGTATTTTGTATTACCGATTTAGGGATTAGATGTAATCGTGTTAGAGCAATTATGAAATGGAGGAGTTGTACCTTTAAGACCGTCAATGAGAATTGCTCCCAAGGTGGATCCTAAAATTTGATAGTGTGGATTCATGTACGAGCGAAAGGCATAGCTTGCTCGACATGCCAACTTGCCTCGTAACCATGGAGATAACCTCTTTCACAATAAAGAGCACAGTGCTTGATATAAAGTGCTGTAATTCTATGTAATGTAGCAATGTTAGTTTTATTTTTAAACTTTATTCATAAAGTTGAAGAACGCTTCTAGTCGGTCGTAAAGAAGAGACCTCGAGAGCTTGCATGACATTTAATAGCTGCTATAGATGGTGCGACAGCTGATGGACTGGATGTCCCGAGGTCGATGCCAGTGAGAAGCGAGATTAATACTCTCGATGTCACATACCGAATGGCTTTGAGAGACACGAAGGTCATTCTGCGCATTGCTACAAAATTCTTTTTACATTCGTATTCGTTTCTCTGACGTGGAAATTAATGAAAGAATGCAGTTTGTCACAAACATTTTTCTGTCAGAGTTTTTTAATTTAAGAAACTTTTACTAGTTTCTTGACTTTGGATCTAATTCATATTTTTCTACTGGATTGCTTGTGGAAATCTTTATTACTAACTTGATGTTTTAGTGACCGCTACTTCCAAGTGAAGTATGTAAATGAACTTTGACCCATCACATGTTCATTATATATGAGGTCTCGCCTACCTCATTGAATATTCCATGACTACTATGAAGTAGTCAATGTGTATTATCACCATTTAATTCGAGAAAAATTCGTTCCGGCACCGGGAATCGAACCCGGGACCTCTCAGCTCTACGCGCTGAGTGCTCTTTCCGACTGAGCTATGCCGGGACACGATTGAATGAGGTAGGCGAGACATCATATATAATGAATATGTGATGTATTAATAGTTGTCACAAACTTATGTTTGGGTTTAATAATAAGTATTTTGTCTATAGGTTTTTCTGTTTTGGCTTTTTTTCACTTGTTAACTCATGCATTGTTTAAAGCGTCGGTTTTGTTGGGCATTTTACAGCCTTTTAGAGATGCAATTAAGCTTTTTACTAGGGAGCAGACATTTCCTTTTTTATCTTTGAATATGGCCATAAAGTCATTTAAATATGCGCTCATACATGTATGACTTACATTGTCTAAAGTGCAGGTAGTAAGGCCGTGAAGCATTACAACGAGAGGAGTTCGGCCGGCACCGTGGATCGTGTCCCGGCATAGCTCAATTGGAAAGAACACTCGGCGCGTAGAGCTGGGACGTCCCGGGTTCGATTCCCGGTGCCGGAACGAATTTTTCTCGAATTAAATGGTGAACTTTGATCCCTTAATCACATCAGATCAGATATTCCTCAAGCCTAAATTTTATTATGATCTGCGAGTAACAAATAATACCATTATTGTAGCTTTTGCTGATGACTTGAGCCCTGGTGTATATGCAACATGCATATTGTATACGAAGTAAATTAATATAAAGTGTGATTCACGAGGATTTACCGTCACTTACGGAGCTTATTTCCGAAAATATTCTAAGCAAATAATGTAACTTATAAACATTTGTCCTAATCTCAATAATTTCAGTGTTACACCAATTTGAAATTGTTTGTAAAATACCATTATTCTTGAGTTTTAAGGGTAAAAGAATATTACAGATGAAGAATGAACTATTCAGGAGTATCATTACTTTAATTAGCTAGTATTCTGAAGCTAAAAAGTCTTGCGAATTTCATAGTTGCTTCGTAGAGATATATATATATATATATTTTTTTCGATTTTTAACTATATAATTACATTTTCTTACGCATTTTCACAACAATTGTTACAAATCACGCTACTCTTGTAAATTCTTCAAGACTGTACATTAGGATGCATAATTAAACTGTAAAGAATCAAGTTCGTAAAGTCGTATGATTTGTAACAATTTTTGTCATAAGGCGTAAGATCGATGTCATTTTATAATAATAATAATAATAATAATAATAATAATAATAATAATGGCTTTATTTAACCTGGCAGAGTTAAGGCCGTAAGGCCTTCTCTTACACTCAACCAGGATTAAAACTTGCTTACATAGTTGAACATAAAACTGGATCGGAATTAAGTAATTACATACTAATACAATTTAGGTATATAATGAGATCAAAATAGGTAGTTACATAAAAATTTACCTCATAAAATAAAAATAAACACAGTGGAATACATATTAATATTGTTAGAATCAAATACGAATCACATAAAAACAGAAGCCGATAATTCAATAAAAAATGTACACAGTAGAAATAAAAATAAACACATTAGTATACATATTAATATTAGATTACAATTAAGTAGGATTTACATAATTAAACCAGAAACTGACAATTGAATAAAATTTACACAAAAATAGATTAATAATTAAAAAAACAACACAGTGGGATACATATTGGCGTTAAGTGATAAATAAACATGATTTACATGATTACACAATAAAAATAAGAAACAAAAAAAAAAATAAAAATAAATACAGTGGAACACATTCCATTAAATATTTGCAACGCGTTAGGTCTGGCAACTCATCATAAGATATTTTTCTGATTTACATTTAAAGGAAATTAAAGTTCGGCAGCCCTTGATTTCAGGCGGCAGAGAATTCCAGTGACGAGAAGTAGCAACAGTGAAAGATGAAGAATAAAGAGATGATGTGTGGAGTGGTATTTCTAGCGTGTTATCATATTGTGACCGAGTATTTAAGTTAAAAATTGAAAAATAAAATCTGATTCAGAACAACTGACAACATGCCATGAAGAATTTAACGTACTAATTCATTGATATTAGTGGATCCTTTGATGTATCCAACTCTGTCATACATATATTCAAAGTGGAATAGACCACAGATTGCAAACCTGATTCACTTCATTGTGTGTTCTTTGTTTCTTCAGAAACAGCAGTCCTGTAATATTCTGTTTTCAGCTGTTAAGCTGTTCCCACTCAACAACCATTGCCAATTGAATAATTTTAAAACGGGACATGTTAATGACTACCGCGAATTTAAAACAAATTTTTATTTTAACTTGCTTCTAACAAGCCAACGAACAATGTTATTGACGTCTTCTCAAACAAAAACAATGGGTTTATCTAATGGTATACTTTCAAAACTATGATAAAAATAAAAATGTCAAAACTGAAGACTTACGCTCTTTTGATAAAATTAAATTCATTTATTATTTTTAGCACAGGGATAATATTATATACTTTTCTGCAGGTTTTTATGATTATTATGAAAGAAGGAACTGTGGAACATATTTTATAGAAATACTGTACTTCCGCTATTTCATCTTTCTAATTTCACATTGCCCCATAATACCGTATCATTTCACCATATTTGAATGGCTTTTGTACTTAAAAGACCAATTTCGATAGAAATAACAGATTAATTCAATTCAATTCAATTTATTTGGCCATTAGACATACAGTTTTAGGCTTCGTCAGAATACATTGAAAAAACACTAATAATAGAAACAGTAAAATTTAAGTAATACAATGAAAACATGAAATAATTTGAAACTTTTGAATTGAAGAAAACTAACTAAATTGCAATTAAACTTATTTATTAAAATACAATTTCATACAAATTTGTGTTGAAAAACTCAGCAACAGAATAATAATTGTAACTAATCTAAATAACTTTATTTATAAAAAAAAAAACAATTTATTGTGAATTTATGTTAAGAAACTCATCTACAGAGTAGAAAGGATTAATTAAAAGCCAATTATGAAATCTAGCTTTGAAACTATTGGTTGGTAACTTATAATATTGACTGGGAAGCTTATTATATAATTTCATCCCCATGACAGAAAAATTTGTACTAGTTTCATGTAATCTACAGTATGGAATATTAATTTGTTTACTATTTCTAATTCCATGATAATGTATATTGGCTATTAATGAGTAATTGTCTATATTTTGTCGAGTGTAAAGGACTAGGTCGTATATATAAATTTATGACAGTTAATATCTGTGATTGTTTGAAAAGAGGTCGACAATGTTCAAGATAGTTTTATTGACATAGAATTCTAATGGCTTTCTTTTGCAAAATCAAGACGCTCCCAATTTTGCTACCATTTCCCCAGAAAATTAAGGCATACCTAATTATCGACTGAAAGAACGAAAAGTACAGTGGGTGATCAAATTATTAGGGACACTTGGTAAAAGTAGGAAATTCATCTTCAAATTCACATAAAACACAAGTAATTTGGATTTTCTCAACTGGAAAAGCTTTATCACTCTAAATAGTGTTTTATAAACAATATTATTACATATTTAATTGTGTAATAATGAATATGGAATGAAATAAACAAAAAAAAAACTAATATTTTGTCACACATCCCTTTGCAGCAATTACAGCTTTAACTCTATTTGGCATACTAGAAATGCATTGGATACAATTATTTTTAATTTCTTGGGTGTGATGCCACACATTGATCAGTTTTTCTATTAAAGATTGTTTATTTGTAACAATTTCTGAATGAATTTGCCCCTTCATTAGCTACCAAGTATTTTCAATCGGATTAAGGTCCGGAGAGTTACCAGGCCAATCCAGAACCCTAATTTTGTTATCAGACAGGAATTTTGTCACCTTATTTGCCTTGTGACAGGGCGCAGAGTCGTGCATGAACACAAAATCACCATCTGGAAACCATTCACGGACTTGTGAAAGAAGCCGTTCCTTTAGAACCTTTATGTAATGATATTGTCTCATTCCTTGTACAAAATACAGGCGACCAGTTCCATGACCACTAATCACAGACCACACCATGGGGCTTAGAGGATTTTTAACAGTCTTCTACATAGAAAGGCGCCAGTGAGAGATGCTGGAATCAACATATCTTCTATGACAACCCATCGGAGGATCAAAGAGTTAGGGTTTTCATGTCGCACTCCAACGAAGAAACCATTCCTGAAACCATACATGGTGAAGAAGCGTCTCTCTTGGGCAAAGCAGCATCAATCTTGGACTGTGAATGATTGGAAAAAAGTGTGTTGTTTGTCATTCACATGATTTCTTTGTTAGTCACAATTTTACTTTGTGCAAATGTTTTTTATATAGGCCTACTGTTTATTTCTTTTTTCAGGTGTGTTTTTCAGATGAATCTACCATAAAGATACTTCCTGACAAATCTGTGTTCGTTAGAAGGCGTAAAGGTGAAAATTACAATAATGATTGTATTATGAAGACTGTTAAACATCCTCTAAGCCTCATGGTGTGGTCTGTGATTAGTGGTCATGGTCGTCTGTATTTTGTTCAAGGAATGATGACAATATCAATACATAAAGGTTCTGAAGGAACGGCTTCTTTCACAAGTCCGTGAATGGTTTCCAGATGGTGATTTTGTGTTCATGCATGACTCTGCGCCCTGTCACAAGGCAAATAAGGTGACAAAATTCCTGTCTGATAACAAAATTATGGTTCTGGATTGGCCTGGTACCTCTCCGGACCTTAATCCGATTGAAAATACTTGGGAGCTAATGAAGGGGCAAATTCATTCAGAAATTATTACAAATAAACAATCTTTAATAGTAAAACTGATCAATGTGTGGCATCACGGCCAAGAAATTAAAAACAATTGTATCCAATGCATTTCTTGTATGCCAAATAGAGTTAAAGCTGTAATTGCTGCAAAGGGATGTGTGACAAAATATTAGTTTTCTTGTTTATTTCATTCCATATTCATTATTACACAATTAAATATGTATTAATATTGTATATAAAACACTATTTAGAGTAGTAAAGCTTTTCCAGTTGAGAAAATCCAAATTACTTGTGTTTTATGTGAATTTGAAGATGGAATTCCTACTTTTACCGAGTGTCCCTAATAATTTGATCACCCACTGTAGTAATAAAAGACTAACTATATCGGCATCAAATGTACTTGATTCCTTCTTCCTTCTGGAATCCACGAGCCGTAATTGTGTAGATAAAGGGGACCCTTTGTACGCAACCCATAGTATCCACCATCTCATACGCCCATTACTTTTGCAATATTAAAGAAAAGAGTGCTGGGAAAAACATCTTTTTGTTCTACAGCTTTTTATTCTCCAGCTTATCGCGGCCTATAAACAACCTAATTCAAGTTTTATATTACAAGCAGCCTCGCTTCTAGAAAGTGTTAAAATGGAAATTTTTACAATGAACGTGGATCTTTTCTTTTTTAAGTGGAAAGAGATTTAAGTAGAACGGATAAAATTTATTGAGTTGAAAGCGCAGTGGCAGGGAGGGAGGGATTCGAGCCTGTGAGGAGGGGAGGGAAGTTTTGGGGAGGGGGGAGGATACGTGTTAGGTTGGGGTAGGTTTTTAAGTGCAAAGTCTCGTCCCGGAAACTGCGAGTAGAATTGCCGCCAGCTTATACGTACTATTCTGAACACACGTGGTCCATCGCCTGCGTTCCCCCCACGTGCACGCAATAGTAAACACACATCTACGCATTTTTCTGTCGTGTCTGAACACCAATATATCTGCTGAATTGAAGCAGAAGAATCGGGCACGTGTCAGAAATATGAGCGTGAAATTACATTACAGTGGAATTAAATCAATGTTTATCGATTATAGGCGGTAATAACAACTGGCAGAGGCCGTTGGAAATCCACGGGAAATTCTCAGAGTATAGTGAGGATCACGTAAGAGCAGTTCCTAAAAGGCTAATTCGGCCGTGTCTTCCGTGTTGCAAACAAATACCAGATATCACCAAAGAGGGTAACGTCACAATGCCATGTACTGAAATAGGCTAATAATACCTTACTTACTTACTGGCTTTTAAGGAAGCCGGAGGTTCATTGTCGCCCTCACATAAGCCTGTCATTGGTCCCTATCCTGAGCAAGATTAATCCATTCTCTATCGTCATATCCCACCTCCCTCAAATCCATTTTAATATTATCTTCCCATCTACATCTCGGCCTCCCTAAAGGTATTTTTCCTCCGGCCTCCCAACTAACACACTATATGTATTTCTGGATTCGCCCATACGTGCTACATGCCCTGCCCATCTCAAACGTCTGGATTTAATGTTCCTAATTATGTCAGATGAAGAATATAATGCGTGCAGTTCTGTGTTGTGTAACTTTCTCCATTCTCCTGTAACTTCATCCCTCTTAACCCCAAATATTTTCCTAAGCACCTTATTCTCAAATACCCTTAATCTCTGTTTCTCTCTCAAAGTGAGAGTCCAAGTTTCACAACCATACAGAACAACCGGTGATAGGCTATAACTGTTTTATAAATTCTAACTTTCAGATTTTTCGACAGCAGACTGGAGTTAAGAGTTTTTTGGAGGCTATTTTATTATTTTTGGGTGAAATCTTAATATTTATTATGGCTTTATTTCGTTGTTTTAATTTTGTTTTTAATATATATATATATATATATATATATATATATATATATATATATATATATATATATAGGCATTTCCCATATTTTTCTGTGTTTAATTTCCTCCCGGGTACCATTTATATTTGTTACTGTTGCTCCCAGATATTTGAACTTCTCCACCTCTTCAAAAGATAAATTTCCAATTTTTATATTTCCATTTCGTACAATATTCTCGTCACGAGACATAATCATATACTTTGTCTTTTCGGGATTTACTTCCAAACCTATCTCTTTACTTGCTTCCAGTAAAATTCCCGTGTTTTCCCTAATCGTTTTATTATTATTATTATTATTATTATTATTATTATTATTATTATTATTATTATTATTATTAGGGTAGGATTTTGATGAAATTGCATCTTTTTCTAGTAAGCCAGAAACATAGCCGCTTTAGTATTTATATGTTATCTGATAAACTGAGTGTTTTCGAACATATTTGTTAGGGCATTTTTATTTGCATTTTTTGCCTGTTTCAACTCATAAGAGCATCTTTTGTGTTATTCAGACATTTTTGAGGCACTTTCATTTAATTTTTGCCACAAATCCCCCATTATTAATATAAAATAATGTTTATTTTCTTTGATATTTTGTCTACATATTTTGTCAATTAATAACCTTTATTTTTTACTTGGTTATTTAACGACGCTGTACCAACTACGAGGTTATTTAGCGTCGATGGAGTTCATGATAGTAATATGATATTTGGCGAGATGAGGCCGAGGATTCGCAATAGATTACCTGACATTTTCCTTACGGTTGGGAAAAACCTCGGAAAAAACCCAACCAGATAATCAGCCCCAGCGGGAATCGAATCCCGCGCCCGAGCGCAACTCCGGATCGGCAGACAAGCGCCTTAACTGACCGAGCTACGCCGGTGGCTAATACCCATTATTTTGTATAATATTTTAATCGTTTTTCTACACAAATATTGCCCTTTTAACGCAGTACACCCCATGTAATGAATCAGTCCAATCATCCCTTCAATACAGACTCCTCTGTACTTGCTGATTCCGGATAAGAGTGGCCTTGTGTTGGGCTACATGGAAACTACATCAGGTAAAATAATTAATTAAAGTGTACTACTCAGAAAAAAAAAATATGTAAAATTAAATAAGCTTAAATGTTGGTACTAGAACTTAATTTAATTACTAGTCTAAATATTAAGTAATACAAAACTCCTTTTCCTACTAAGCCAATTTTAGAATATAAGATCAATTTTAGGGCATTTTTAAGGGCATTTTTGAAAAATTTTTAGGTCATAAATGCATTGCTTTTAGGACATTTTTTATGATTTATAGGTCATCAAAATCCTAGCCATTATTATTATTATTATTATTATTATTATTATTATTATTATTATTATTATTATTATTATTATTATTATAGTAGGCCTATTAAGTATTTACAATGATACTGTCTTGCTTATTTACTTATTTACCATATCTCATCTTTATGTTGGTAATTAGTAGATTAGTATGATCTAATATTAAAATGTACTTTGACAACATGAAATTCATTGTTTTGACTAAACAGTTTACGATTCACGAGACCTAACCTAAAAATGTGTTTTGTTTGATCATGTCAAATGATTAGTACAAATTCCGAAAACAGAATATCACTTTCAAATGTATACCCTACTTAAAATTTTTAAGTATATATTTTAAGTTAAAATACATACTCCTACGTCGCTACCATACTATTTCCTCTCTTGAACATTTTAATAAAAATCTGTCCATTAGCCACGTTCATGTTTCATAGCAGTAAGTCTTTAAGTTATATTATTTTATTTAATTATACTTATCTGAATATAGTGTTGAATTGAAATTACAACGCAACACAACTGAATTATGTATTGATATTAACATAGCTGAGATTCCTTCAACCAAAACATTGAAAATAGGTTAGTGATGTCTAGACTATATATGTAGTCTGACGTATAGAGTTACGAGCATACACTCGCAACGAGAATACGATATCAAAGGAAGTTGTTCCGTGAAGATTTCTTTTCCTTGCACAAGTACATGAACATTTAATTTACTACAAGCACAAGCGCTTGTCAGAACGTAGTCTTACGTTGTTCAGAAATATGCCGAAAATAAGAAAACACAACAAGCAACAAATATTGGTAAACACATTTGGCTGCGAGTACTTTTGTGTGAAAGGGTGTAATATATTTTGTAAAGTATATAATGTGGAAATAAGAGAGGGAAAAAAAAACTTCGTTCGATCACATTCTAATTCAAGAAGACATAGTGAACATATGAAAATTCATGTTAAAACACAGCAGGAAGAACTCCCGTTTGCGTCACGGAGTACAAGTACCCAACAACAGTTTTCACCGGACTGCACCTCTTTTTCTTTTGATACAATCAGAATATATATTGTAATTTATTGTCATAAAGATCAGTGAACCATATACTGGTATTTGTTATGCATAGAAGTACATTTTATTTATGTCAAACTGTAATTGCTAGTTTTTGTTATTCATAGAAGTGTAGGGTAGATGAGGGTAATTGTGAACAGGGGGTAAATGTAAACAAATGCTGTGAGAAATACAAAACTGTCAATATAAAAATTTTCATTCGGGGGAATATTTAAATTAACATGTTGGCTAACCTGCAAAGCAGTTTGGCGCCAAATAGGAGTAGCTGCTTAGTTGTGAACGAATGTTTTGTAAGAGTCCACAAAAAAGTTGAGAAAGAATTTTGCTTCATCTTCAGTTTTAGCATTGTAAGTAAACGTACAGTGCTATTTTTGTAAGAATATGTTGTTTTTATGAATAAGGTATAGTAGTTAACATTTATTGCAATGGTTTTGAGATCTCTCATAACCTCAGTTCATTAAATTATGACGTGTTTACATTTGCCCCATAGTTTTAATTGCTTGGGGGTAATTGTAAACATGTTTTACTATGGTTACATTTCGTACTTTTCAGTAATCAAAGAGACCCCCACCCAACTACGCTGTAGGATTTAGAGAGGGTTGCCACAGATGTGAAAAATAGTAACTACAATTATCGTGAAGCTCAGGAGAGGTACTGAGTTCGTATATGGTCATATATCATAGGTTAAAGGGACAAAATGTACCAGTGACCAAAATTGGAGTTGGAAGGAGTACAGCTCTTACTTCTGAAACAGAACAAAAAATTTCAGTGTCTGATAGCCCGTGCGAAAATTGGTGTTTACAATTACCCCCCTCTCAAAGGGGTAAATGTAAACTAGCAATTAAAAGATGAGAAATATCAACGTTATTATTTTAAAGCTATTTTTCAGGGAAAAGAAAGATCTAAAAGTAACACCATGTTTCTTTTTCATGCTTACCGTTACTGGGGGTTGTGTAATGTTGAAATATATTTTAAATCAGTGAAAAGTGTTTACAATTACCCTGGTCTACCCTAATATATTTATGTATTTTATTTCATTACTTTTCAAAGTTATATGAAGTTTATTGTGTTAAATTACAATGCAAATGTTGCTCAATAATGACAAAATTTAGTACACTGGAAACTTTGTTCATTGACCTGCTAGAAGATTTTTCACCTGATTGTACCTGTATACACGCGAGCACTGCTTTCGAATGCGATCGTAACGGTATTCTCTCTCTTTCTTTTCTCTAGAAATATAGTCGCTGCGTCGTTTACTGCACCGCTCAGATTAAAGGAATCTCAGCTCTGTTATGACTCTAGCGCAGGCATGTCAGAAATCAGACTCTAAATGTGCAGTTATGTGCACGGATCTGTGCAGGTTGCATCAATCAGGCGTTGCTCTTACCCGTTCTTAGCTGAAGGGGTGTCCAATAATCTATTCTGCGCTTCTAGGGTTGGATTAAATAGGCATTTGGGCATTATAAACACACTTTAGCAGAAGGAAAAAAAAACACGGTTATTATCAATGTCTATATTTGACAATTGTAATACAAGAAACTTTAGGCTTATTCAGTTATACCTGACAAAATAGTGGTTTGTAAAGCATAATTTATTAATATGATTTTTATACAGTATTTGAAGAAAAAAATTGCAGTAATTTCGAAACAACAAGAAATGAACAAGTATTTCATTTTACATAGTAGGTACTAATTACACTAATCTGCGATGAAATTACTGCCTCCAAAGTTTGAATGTTTTTGGGGTATTTTTAGCACGCCGAAGTCAAATTCGAAGCCAGAAAGTTCCTATCACGTACCATTCTTTTGTTATTTTAATTTTCTTATAATATATTACGACAATTTATAGAGTAATTATTTAAACTGTAATACCGTAACAACTGTAGTTTTAGTATGTTAAGATATGAAAACCAAATATATTCAACATATTTTTAAGATGTTTATATTTAAAATCAAGGATAACAGATGTTTCTTAGCTGATAGAGGGTGCAAGCGTATAAGGAAGTTAGGATGAAATAACGTACAGCCTTGCCATAATCTTTGTTTGTGGGAGATAGAAATGTCAGCCATTCCTTGGTGAGAGACTCAACTCAACTCGTCTAGTTCCTCTCACATTTCAATAGTCTGTGTTTCACCTGGGAACGAAACAAAATCAGTTTTTGAAGCTTTATTGTGGAGTAGAAAGTTGAGAGTTTTTTTAGTAAGAAAGTATTTACCATGTCGCATCGAGAATGTATAAATAATCCAGACCTTTTTTGTCATATAACTTATGTAGGCTATACACACTGCCTAAGCAGAGGCATAATTTTACAGATTTTGTAAAAAAGTCATACCATGCCTATTTTTGAATCAAACTTGGAGACCAAAGTAAAGCTTGGACATCACACAAAGTATGTAGAGTAGGGGAGACTGTTGTACCTTTAAACACTTTTCACATTTTATTTTTTTTTTTAATTTTGGGAAATGAAATTTTTTAAATGAAAAAATGCTTGAAATAATTATTGAAGATTCCTTTACAACTTCCTGTATTTATTTTCCTGTTTTACAGATCTATTAAGGATGGAAAAAATAAAATGAAGGAATATGTAATGTGTTCAAAGGTACAACAGGATCATGTACCTTGGAACATACCCTCTTGTAAGTTGGAACACATGGAGTATAGGTGGGAATATAGCTGTAAGAACTGACAGTCATATTTAAAATGTATTTGCCATCATAAACCAGAGCAGGCTTCTCTGATTGAGATTTTATTTCCTGGAGAAGCAATGACTGCTTCAACAGCTTTCTTCAAGGCATCCGAATCAATTGGGGACCTCTTTAATTCCAGACTTACTTCGTGACATGACCTTAAAATGAAAGAAAAACAAAAACCGACAGTATCGTGTAATTTGGAACATGTTTCATGGTACAAGCTGTTTTGTGTTCAAAGGTACAAGAGGGTGCATGTTTAAACAAATATGCTCCGAAAACTAAGAGAGTCAAATAAATCATGGAAATTAAAATATGTTATTACTCACCAGATGATGGGGAACACACCGTACTTGAGAGATATTAACAAATACATTCTGGTTTTGTGTTAGAAAACATACATCAATGAATGAAATGTTTACTTTTGGTACTAAAAAAACTTCTTTTGTCCACGGAACTCACACTTTGCAATAAATCAAACTAAAACTACGATCAGAGCTACTTAGCGGCTTTCTCTACAATCTACTTTAGTTTGAGTCCTCTAGCTAGCAGCAAAAATTAAAAAATAAAAAATGTTCAAAGGTACACTATGCTAAAGGTACAACAGTCTCCCCTATGCATTGAAGAACTTCGTCACTGGATCAACGGCAGAAGACTGTTGCTATCTTTTGGAGTACCTATGGTTTGGAGAGAGCAGTTGAACCATAGTAATGACTGCTACTTCTGTTCGTTTGATGTAAAATGGTAAGATTTTAAAAATAAAAAGCATATCGTGTATCCATTTATTCGGTCAGCCATTTTACCTGTACCCCATGAGCCTGATGTACCAATCACTGTGCGACTAGAAAATCGTGAATAGTTTTCATCTGGGTCTGATGTAGTGGTGAGGGAAATTGTGACGAGTGCCAGTGACTATTTACCACAGTCGGGTGCTGCAGAACGTGACTTTAAATAAGGAAAGGGACTGTTTCAAATACATATGTGAGAAATTTCCACTACTATCTGAAGCAAATTAAAAGAAAATATATTTAATGGTCCTGACTAAAGAAAACAGATGTCTGATGCAGCATTTAAAAACACTGTGGATGAAAAGGAGAAAGCAGCATGGATATCTTTCTGTGAATTTGTTTTAAAATTTCTTGGTAACAACAAGGGTCCTAATTACCGAAACATTGTAGCTAACATGCTTGAAGCATACACGGAACTTGGTTGTAACATGAGTATCAAAATTCATTTTCTGTTTTCTCACCTATATTATTTCCTCGAAAATCTAGGATTTTTGAGCGAAGAGCAAGGTGAACGATTTCACAAGGATCTGCAGGAATTCGAAAGGAGATACCAGGGACGCTGAAACATCAGTATGCTTTCTGATTATTGTTGGATGTTAAAGAGTAAAATATCTGAAGACAAAAATAAAAGAAAGAGGAGCAGGAGGACTTCCTCAATTAAGAAGCAAGTGGTGTAATTTTGTATGTGATACATTGTGCTAATTTATACATCCAATAGTGAAGTAAACAAGAAAAACAAAGCAAAAACACTCTAGTGACATGTATGAACAACCATACACATAATCGCAGCAAGTTGTGTCTTTTAAATATTGTTTTTGCATTTGAAATAAAAAAAGTGAAATGAAAAAGTTTGTGATGAAATTCACGTAATTATACAATACATTTAAAGTGATTTTGCAAACAAACTTGACGTGATAGAAGTAAACGGATTGAAAATTCGAATTCAGCACATCGACATTATATAAAATCACATTTTTTTACTTTAGGCAACAAACACAAAGTTGAAATTCGCAGGCTAGTGTTATTTTAAAGTAATAAACAGTACTCTTTCATTGTTCGTCAAGCATTATTATTTACTGTGACCATTGGTACACTAATGTTGAAGAAAGTATTATACTCCCAATTAATTACATGCAGTAGGACTTTGTGAAGTTTTTACACTGAAATCATTTCTTTCCTTTATGCCAATATAAATTAATATTAATATTAATAAATATAAATTAAGCTTAGAATTTAAATTCACATATAGTTTATTTGAAAACGTTAAGAGCAAGTATCGAAAAGTTGGGAGCGTTACTCAAAGAAATTAAAAGTGTAGTTCACAAACTGTGAAGCGACGATATTCGCTTTATGTCAGATTTAAATATTTATTAATATAAGTATATTGAATTAATATTGTGACGTGAGATGGAAAATTTGCCATTATATATTTTACCAGAAAAATTTTCCGCCTTGCAAATAGTTGTTTTCTTCTCTCCTTACAACCTCAAGAGCCTCACATGTATTCCTCACTATATTCTCATCACTTACCAGTTTATGAAATGAAAATCGTAACTCATCTAACCTTTGATGGCTGTGTTAGTACAGACTCCAAAACAACGCCATTGTCAAGTACGTTTTGCCGTGAGAGTACTGATTAAGAAATGAGCGCTGGAAATATCATATTTTGAGAACTTTACTAATCTCATCTAAATTGTCACCTCACAGCACTATTACCTCGACGTAGGCTGATGAAAGCCTTTCATTTTAAAATAATTATTGTTGTTGGCTGAGGAAAACATAAGAATTATGTTATATGATTCGTAATTTCTCTTCTCCGTTATCTGTGAACTCCTCACTTTATTTATCATAACTCATTCACAGACACAGCCAAATCGGCACTCGTACTGAAACTGTGTTACTGAAACAAAAGCTGCTGCAGGTATTGTATAGCCCTGTCGCGTTCCCCTCCAAGGCGATTCACTCCCTGCAGGTAGGGGAATAGAGAGTGTACATCGCACAGAGACAGTTGCACAATGTGCGCGACTGCACAATGTGCAGGGTTTTGACATGCCTGCTCTAGCGAGTGGGATATTCTTCTCCAACTTTCGTCCACGCGAGAATGAAGTTAAGCCAGCCTTCGAAACGTGTCGATGTTGTTTTTTCACGTCATCGGTAACGGAAAATTCCAAGTTACGCTTCCTCTTCTGAATAATCATAATTGGTTTCCTGCTTGGTTAGAACAAGTCAAGGAAGTACTTCTATTTGAGGTCGCGCGTTTGGATAGCCCTTCAGGACAGAAATGCAAACCGACATGAGGGCAGTTTTGTGCGGTAATTGTGTCAGTGGATAATTTGGAATCGTTACATTTCCAATAAAAAATGTAGAGTCCAGCCGCTGTTGAAAGTTACAGCAATTATACAGGGCTTATAGAGTGTAATCTCCATTTTACAGCATGGTACTATGTCCCGTCCAATTAGAATCGTGTTCTGTGCAACATGGAACCCGCTCGCATTACATTATTAGCCAGCACGTTCCTGTTTTCTGGTGCACACTTTAATAGGTTTTGATTTACTTTTATCAACTACACAGTCAATTGGCTGTACTAATGAAAATCAGCTAATTAAAAGAAGAATGAGTTACCATTGGAACCCATATGGCATACAAATTGACGAACAGAATAGAATAAGGCACATAAACACAAAATAAGAAAATTATGAGTTATAATGTGCATATGAAAATTTAAATATAGGCTATGTCTTATTTCAGTAACAAGTTTCAAATTCTGATTATTATTTGACTAATAGTGTCTTTCATGTAACTTGACGTGGAAGAGTATAATAATAATAATAATAATAATAATAATAATAATAATAATAATAATAATAATAATAATAATAATGATTTATTTTAGCTGGCAGAGTTAAGGCCGTAAGGCCTTCTCTTCCACTCAACCAGCAAAAAGTATATATACATATGTATGAACTTACAAAGAATTCAACAATTTGATTTAGATAAGAGCTACATGTATACAAAAGTTATTTACGAATTAAACAACAAAATACTATGAACTATTAATTAAACACTGAAATACAAAATATGTAGCAGAATTAAGCTAAAATACATAGAATATTAATATATTTCAAATAATGTTAGATAATAGAAAGAGATTATTATGAGACAATTTTGAAAATACAGCACTATCAGGATGCATGTCTAAAGGAAGGAGTAACATGTAGACAGTGATAGTTTAAGTCAGTATGATTGGAGTGAAATGCTAAGAAGGTTATCTTTTAAGCTGTTTTTAAAAGTGTTTATTGTCTTGCAGCCCCTGATACTTTGTGACAAGGAATTCCATTGTCGCGAGTTGGATAGTGTGAAAGATGATTAATGATGAGATGTTCTATGAAGAGGTATATGGGAGAATATTATCATTGGCAATACTACAAGGGTTTCATAGACATGATGGTACCGATAAATCGGTTAATAATCTTTAAGTATTGGTATTTCCGTCTAAGGCTTATCTAATTTCATAAATTTATTTTAATTTAATTTTACGACAAACGTTTTCGCTCACTAGTGAGCATCTTCAGATCTTAAGATTAAGTACAGTAGTGGCAAACAAAACCGGACCGACCCTTGTAGCTGATTTCAGAGCCTTGTTCACTCCAGAGCACGATAGACTGGTAACTAAGACTGTCGTGGTTCGAATCTTGCCTGGGAGGGGAACGTTTTTTTTTTTTTTTGTTCCTTATTCAAATTTATTCCCAATACTTTTCGATTGCTGGTAAAATTCATGTTCTGGGAATAATAAGTTAATTAGGTAGTAAAATATCGCTGCAACACACATAGATTTAAGAAACAAATCAGATTAATTATTTAATTGTTTAAGCTAAAAAGTTAAAAATTGATACTCTAATATTCATGTACTTTTGTATTTTCTATTTGTATATAGACCCTATTATTACATGCTGTATTATTTTACCATTTATTAATGTTATTGTGCTCAATGAACTGTCTTAATTTTGTGACATATTTTGTATAACTGATCTGAACTGCGCCCGAGCACGAGCTTCTGCTCTTTCGGGCTGCAATGCAAATGAATAAATGAATAAATAAAAATCGAAAAGTTTGGGAATAAATTTGAATAAGGAACAAAAAAAAGTTTCCTTCCCAGGCAGGATTCGAACCACGAAAGTCTTAGTTACCAGTCTATCGTGCTCTGGAGTGAACAAGGCTCTGAAATCAGTTACAAGGGTTGGTCCGGTTTTTTTTGCCACTACTGTACATACATAACACACAAATAATTGAATATATGCTGGGCGTGTCTTACATATTTACAATTTGTGAAGTGATTACAGCTGTATGAAATAATATCAGTTAAAAAGATCGATGTAAAAATGAAGAAGTTAAAAACAATGTTACAACATCTTGTGGACAAATTTAGGGGAGAGTTGGGTAGTATCGGACATCGGGTAATATCGGATAGTGCGTTTATTTCATCTAACAACAGATGATAGTACCTGAATGAAATGGTTACGTTTCTGTATGTGACATCACAGAAACTTAACCATGTCATTCAGGTACTGTCATCTGGTGGAAGATGAAAGAAACTCACTGTCCGTTATTACCCGATGTCCGATACTACCCAACTCTCCCCTACTATAAAATACATCCTTTAAAACTATCGACATTCAGTAAGAATGATGCAGATTTATTTCCATTATTTGTCAGTATTTGTTGACAATCGTTCATAAGTTAAAAACCAATTCTATAGTTTTTTATACCATTAAGCACGAGAAAAATTCGTACCGGCACCGGGAATCGAACCCAGAACCTCTCAGCTGTGCGCGCTGAGTGCTCTCTAACCAACTGAGCTATGCCGGGACCCGATTCACGACGCCGGCCGAACTCCTCTCGTAGTATCGTGTTACGGCCTTACTGCCTGCATTTAAGACGATACACGTCATATATATATATATACACAGGAGCGCATATTAAATGACTTTATGGCCATATTCAACAACAGTTTCTTTAAACTGTTAACATCATATATGTATCGAATATGAATGAGGTATCATCTTAAATGCAGGCAGTAAGGCCCTAACACGATACTACGAGAGGAGTTCGGCCGGCGTCGTGAATCGGGTCCCGGCATAGCTCAGTTGGTTAGAGAGCACTCAGCGCGCACAGCTGAGAGGTCCTGGGTTCGATTCCCGGTGCCGGTACGAATTTTTCTCGTACTTAATGGTATAAAAAACAAACTGACTAGTCATACTAGTCGAGCAATATGTAATGAGGTGGGCGAGACCTCATTCAAATTCGATTCAATTCTATAGTGTTTAATTCTATTTTAAAAATCATTACAGCATTAATATGCGCGTGAATATTGTTAAACAGATAAGCGTACATTAATTTTGAGAGATGGTTGACATGGTCGTTTCGATGTTCTGAATTGATAATATATCTTGTAAATATGTGACGTTGGGAATGAGGTGCTTGTGGTTGTCTTCAAGTCTGGAACATCTAGACCAGAGGTATCCAAAAAGCGTATCGTCATTCGATACTGCCCGCCGAACACGTTGTGCTGTAAGGCTAAAGAAGTGGGAGAGACTCGTACCTCAACAGACGGAAGCGATCAGTGGGGATCGCGGCAACGGTCTTCTTATGTTTACAAATAATAACACCAAAATAATAAGAAATATCATGTTTGTATATTATTTTGACACACTATGAAGCTGGCGCCCCGTCTGTTGCTATTGACACAAGCCACTGCAAATTCAACCTCTTCTGTTCTATGGTGCCTTTCAGTGCCTGGAAAAGATCTTCTCCAGTTGTATTTTGTAATTACATCTAGAAGACATTCAGACACAGTAAAATGTTCATTAACTCCTCGGATGAAAATGGCTAAGTGAGCTTTGTCATTTCTATCTGTGCTTTCGTCCAATGCAAGTGAGTAAGCTACATACTGGTTAATTGTGGTTTCGACTTCAGATTCAATTACATTTACAATCTTGAAATTCCTCCTCTCAACTGTAATTGGAAACAATTACATTTTCTTAAACTTTGACTTTGTTTTGGACACAGTATTTTAGTAACGTCCTGTATGCACGATTTTACAAATGATGCTTATGTAAAGGGCTTCATTGATTTTCCAATATTCCAAGCTAGAACATAGCTAGCAAGAAGCTTTTTTTTTGTTTAAGACGTGTGTGATTTGTCTTTGTATTTTCTTGTTTTATATTTAGGCCTATCAAAATATTTGTAGGCCTACGCACTTTACCTAAAATTAAACGAAAAACTGTATGTCTGTCATGCGGAACTGAGTGTAAACGTATTGTAATATACTGATTATTATGTATAATCAACAGTTATACAGATAGCCCCAAAATAAATTATTTTCACATGTCCAACATGCCTGTAAGTGTATATTCTTTGTGTAGAGTCGAGTATTGTCGTCGCACGTTGAATTTTAACACACCCTTAAGAATTTTCGAACAAATTAAGCATTTCACATTCTCCCCACTAACACAAAAAAATGTCTCTTCCTATTTATCCTTGAATGTACTACGTCCATGATAAGAAGACATTGTGAAACGGTGGAACACTCCGACCAACACAATGATAATGGCAGTCCGCCACTGCTCTTCGTTTGCGCCTAAACATGGAGTACAGTAGCCTACAGGTGGAGATGGGTGAGGCGGAGAGCGCTCATTACGTACTGGCTTCGGTTCCGTTCAGGGGCTTACTGGCAAGTAGGCATTTGGAGACGTCTGCTCTAGATTATATCAAGGTCAATGACATTCGTTCCTCGGAAAAAATCAATACTTTCGTGTCTGCGCACATATCACAATTTAGGTCAGTTCCCCTCCTCACTTACATAACCATAACATGAATACTTATGAATAATTTCAAGTTAGAAATATGGTCGAGCATAAAAAGTCGTATGAAACTTGCCTATAATGGTAATTAAGATCCTCGTATGAAAATTATGAAAGTCGCTTGCGCTCATTATATAAACAAACATACTCGCGTCTTAATTACTACTATTATAGGCTCGTTGCATAATGTACTATTACTGGTTTGTTGCGACACATTTGAAACATGTGTGAAAAAGTTTTTTTTTCGTGTCGTTATAAATTGCTTGTTTTAAATAATTTGAGCCAAAGTGCGTAAATAGTGACAGCTACTATGGAGTTCTTCAAATATATCGCCGTCATTATCACAATATAAAAAAACTAATTGATGTTTCCATAGTAGCGGCATTGTTACACAAATAACACTGAGACTGGCAGTTGAATTGAGTTTCTTTCAAATACTTAACATTACAGATAAGTATAGAAAGAGAGATGGAAGGAAAACCCTTACCGGAGAGCAGTCTTTTTTACGCTGTGGGGAAATTGAAAAGGGACGCAAAGTGCAGAGTTTTCAAAAAATTACAATAAGGAATTACGATGTTTTTTCAAGTTAGAGAATTCAATTTTCGTTTCCTCCTACGAAGAGCAGTGATTTGTTTCTACGACTGAAGCAACTCTTTCCAATTTGCATACAACTCCATTAATTTACTTCCGCTCTCGTCCAGAAGCACAAAAAATGGGGGAGGAAAGAGGGAGGAAATGGGAGGTCGAAAGCCCTCACTCCTGTACTTGATTCCAATGCGAGCTTCTTAAGCCGGGAATATAAAGGGGGAGGAGGAGGCTTTCTATTCATGACGTATACCAGAAACAAGATGACGTCGATTGCAGGATGTTATTTAAAAGAAACATGTAGCCAACTTCTTTCTACAGCATTCCTGTGTGTGTTAAGTGTGTCTTACCGAAGTCGAGAGGGCAGTTCGATGGTTGTCCACGTGCGGGAGGGAATTGATCTCAGTTTGGAATGAATTACTTTCTCCGTTATAACAAGTCACTAATACCACAAGCAAAGCCTGGAAAGCACTACATTTCTCTATGCGTATTCTGAAGAAATCTAACCGAAAGTCAAAAGAATTATCGTACAAAACCCTTGTTCGCCCAATTATGGAATATGGAGCAGTAGGCTGGGATTCGTACAGACAAAACCAAATCGATTCAATAGAAAAGGTCCAACGCAGGGCAGCAAAATATGTCAAAATGGGGAAGGGTGGAAACTTCTCAAATGAAGGCGACGAAAAACCAGACTCACCGCATTGTTTAAGGCACAAATGGGACACAAAGCATGGACCGATATCAATGCTAGATTAGCAACACCATCATACTTAGGAAGGGCCGATCATATTAGAAAGTTTAAATGTAGAAAACAAAGAACGGACGTGGCAAAATTTTCCTTTGTTAACCGCACAATAGTAGACTGGAACAGCTTACCTGCGGCAATCTTTCACAGTGGTCCTCTTAAAATCAATACATTTAAGGGAAGGTTGAGAAGATTAGACTGAAAATGTAATTGGAGGTGCAGTGTAATTATTTAAGTTGCGTCATGTAATTAATTGAGTTGATATATAATTAATTAAGTTGATATGTAATTAATTAAGATGATATGTAATTTAGTTGATATGTAAATAAATTAAGGTGATATGTAATTAATTAAGATGATATGTAGTTAAGTTGGTATGTAATTAATTAAGATGATATGTAATTACTTAAATTGGTAATAGTTGGGTGAAATAGAAGTACTTATAAGTTAAATTTACTTTTGCTTATTGTAGGCGTTATTATAGAATAGTTTTTATTTATAGTCCTAGGTTTATTGCATCTACTTATGTATAGTTAGAAATAAATTTACGTTTATTTTATTTAAATTTTTTTTATTATTGCTGTACTTACTGTATTATTGTAATTGTAATTATTGTATATTATATATCACTGCCACCGGGTGTATATCCAATTGTAATGTTAATAAATAAATTACATACATACATACATACATACATACATACATACATACATACATACATACATACATACATACAATAAGACTTCGTAGTTTTCATCCCACAAAGATTGACGAAATGAGAATATTTCTGAATTTCCCAATCCCTTCTCCGAAGACCAATCCAGTCCCAGTCATAGGCCCATAGCTTGCAATATCTCGTCGAAGGAAACAGACGTTCGATATCAGTCAGGCTCATTATACAATATTTTTTTTTTATGGATAAAACGTTTGTGGGCCTGTTTTTCTTCGGATGGTTAGATTTTCACTGACATTTTTATTCTTTTGCTAATATTACATTTCCAATATTATCATCATGCTTAAGGTTTACGATGGCTGAAGCGGTTCCTATATATTTTACTGGAAACCCCAGTCCACTCGAATGAGAGGCATTGAACCCCAGACACACAGTTCAGGTCTGTTGCTCAGTGAGTAAGGCAGTCAACATGCAGAAACAAACAAGAATCAAGCAGTCAGTATAAATAATTTTGTTTTACTGTAATTTATTTTATTATTGTAATTTCCACCATTTATTTATTTATTTGTATAAGTATTTACTTAGCTATTACTTATTGAGTTATTCATTTAGTTATATATATTTATTTTTATCTAATTTATTTAGTTATTTATTTACCGGTATTTATTTATCTATTTATTTATTTATTTATAGATGTGTACATACATAGGCAATGCCTAGATACAACGTTCATGTGTAAAGCAAATATTCATAATATTAATTTCTACAATCTGGCATTAGATAAATGCATGCATGAACTTCTAATGCATGTAAAAAGAATGTTACTAATCATACGATTATAGAAGATCTGTATCACTATGAAACAAGAAATACTGATCAATTAAACGTAGGCCCTACCATTTGTCACGTTGCAGAAAACACAATCTAGCTATGTAATTACTGCAAAAAATGTATATATTAAGATACCTACAAATATAAAGGAACAAAATGAAAGACAATTCAAACTTCAGATTAAGAGATAGCTACAAAACAATCTAATATATAATTTGAACTGGTAATGGAAATTACGGGAAAACGGCTGAACGGATTTTAATAAATTACCCCTCATTTTGAATGGAACCCAAAATTTTTCAGAAAAATAGTAGTTTTCAGTGAAATGCCAATTTTTCAACATAATTTTCCTATTTTCTAAAATCCATCTGTCGTGACTAATTGCATTTCAGAATAAAACAAAACACAGACTACAGTAAACAATATTACACGAAGGCCATGATCTGCAAGAATGCTGACATATTTAGAGCTCAAATTAAATTGGTTATTAAAAACTTCGAAACTTACTAAAAATAATTTACAGGTTCGATTCTGTGGTGTGTAATTTTCTGAGTACAGCTGTGTATTGGATATTAAAAACTACAAAACTTGAGGTGGTTTGATGACATTATTATTATTAGAAATGAAATATAATTATAGTTAATGCCATGATATGACTATTTTTCATTAATTCTACCTATTAATGCTATATTAATGATATGAAATTAAAACGTTTTGGGGTTATATAAGTAGATGTAGAGAATATCTTAAATTAGATCTTGATTTGTATAATTTACTGAGTGGCGGCTATATAGTATATGTTACTGAAAACTACAAAACTTACGTAAGATAATAATATTGTTATTAAAAATCAAATATTTTTATAGCTATTAATCAAGTGGGGTTGGGTATTTTTCATATTATTTTTAATGGCGGTGTGGTGTAGATATTTATATGCGTGATTCTCCTCAGTATTGGCTCGAGAGAGCGCAACAATTAGAGCTGCTAAGGAAAGACCAAAAGGTATTACTTGCTGATAAAATAAGAGGCCTACAAAATTTTTTATTCTCCCGATCATTTCAGCAAGATCTCTTAGCAGGATAAAATGATTTTACCCTCTACATTTCAAGGTTGTTTACGAAACATGCAGCAGCTATACCAAAATGCTATGTCTGTTGTTCGAAAGCATAGCAAATCTGACATTTTTAAAACTTTCACCTACAATCCGCAATGATCTGAAATAGCTACTGCTTTACTCCCACATGAAAAACCCACTGCTCGTCCTGACATTGTTACTTGCGTTTTCGAGTTGAAACTCAATAACTGAAGGTGGATAGGTTCAAGAAGAACTATTTGGCATAAAAAATCCATTCAGAGGGAGTATGTTTCATTATTATGGAAACAAATAACTTTCAGAATGTCTGGCATTCTTCACTGAAAATAAATCTGAAAAATGTTTATTTGAACGTCTAATGAACTTAGTTTGCAGCATTTGCTGCACAAGCCACTAGTTCTTTTTGTAATATGAATGAATTTTTTGAAAATGATGTAGTATTTTATTGAATTTTATTATTTTTTAGTTTTTAATGTTTTTAATATTGACACATTGTATTTTATATTATTACATTGACGAGGCCTCTTGTACTATTGTACCTTCAGGCAAATAAAGAATATGAATATGAATATAAATATGAATATATTAGAGGGAAAAAACCTGCGAACATTACTAAATAAGTGAAAGTTGGAACTTCAGGGCCGAAATATATTTTAATATTAACTCATTTCCAATTGTGAATATTAAAATTTAATTATTTTCAATAACTCGTCATATTCTTTTTTCTAAAGTAAAATATATACTTATATATCTTTTTAAAAGTGCAATGAAAATAATGTTCAAAACTCTGTAAGTATTGCAATGAAAATAGTGTTCAAAACTCTGTAAGTAGGAGAAAAATAATGAGCATTGGTTTTTATGTTTTGGTTGAATAATATATTATGAAACAGAAAGAATCTGAAATCTACAGACTGTGAGAATAATCATCTGTTGCCCATAAGGCGACTTTAAATAAATATTTAGTGTGTTATTAAACCCATGTGACATATGTGGTACACGTTTACTATTTTAGTATTTAGTATTTATTTATTTAACCTGGTAGAGATAAGGCCGTCTCATAATCTTACCAATAAGCAGATATAAACACACGAAACGGAGCAGGCAGACGGCCTCATTTCAAGTGTGACACGCAGAACGATGGTAATATTCGAAGTAACCAAACGTAGGACTCCGTTTATCTGTTAACAATTCATTAGTAAACTAACAAAAGTTTCGAGAAACCGAGCAGTAAAATTACGGAATTAATAACCTTAGAGATTGGAAATTAATGAGTCATTATCTCGCCCTTCGAGCAACCGAAACTTCTTTTCTATGGCAGTCTATTCTGATTTTACTCGTGGAAAATTATTCTGCGATTTGTTTATGTGTTATTATTTGTTTTTGAAATGCAGTTATGTACATGAAGAATGTGTTTTTATGAAGAACATCTGTGTAATTTCAAATGAGATTAAATAAATACATAAGTAAGTAAATAAGTCAATGAATGAATAAATAAATAAATAAATAGGTATGTAACTAGATAGGAAAGTTAGTAAATAAATAAACAGGTGAGTAAGTAAGTTAGTATACATGTAAATAAATACATAACAATTAAAAAAAAATAGACAGCCAGGTATGTAGGCAGGTCCTTGATGGATGGCTGGATGGATGGATAGATGGATAATTAAATGTGTAACTAAGTAGTAGGTAGATAAGTAAGTTAGTAAATAAATATAATAATAATAATAATAATAATAATAATAATAATAATAATAATAATAATAATGC
Organism: Periplaneta americana; assembly: GCA_025594305.2. Classification (NCBI taxonomy): domain Eukaryota; kingdom Metazoa; phylum Arthropoda; class Insecta; order Blattodea; family Blattidae; genus Periplaneta; species Periplaneta americana. Next base: position 21,797,943 of record JAJSOF020000023.1, on the reverse strand, counting down.
AAATCTAGTCTTTCAGCTGAAGCTCCCTGTAAAGCAGATTTGAATAATTTCAAGGTAAAAATTATTCCGGGGCCAGGTATCGATCCCGGGACCTCTGGTTGAACGTACCAGCGCTCTACCACTGAGCTACCCGGGAACTCCACCCGACAATGTCTCAACTTTTCCCTTTATATCCACACAACTCGCGTGGGCTGACGAAACGCCAGAGACCCACAGCGAGTGCACACATTCTCTGTGTGACTTGGAATTGTGGTTTTCTGTTAACGTACACAGTAACGTATAATTCCAAGTCACACAGAGAATGTGTGCACTCGTTGTGAATATATACGTTACTGTGTACGTTAACAGAAAACCACAATTCCAAGTCACACAGAGAATGTGTGCACTCGTTGTGGGTCTCTGGCGTTTCGTCAGCCCACGCGAGTTGTGTGGATATAAAGGGAAAGGTTGAGACGGTGTCGGGTGGAGTTCCCGGGTAGCTCAGTTGGAAAGAGCGCTGGTACGTTCAACCAGAGGTCCCGGATCGATACCCGGCCCCGGAACAATTTTTCCCTTGAAATTATTAAAATCTGCTTTACAGGTAGCCTTACTTGAAAGACTAGATTTGCATAATATATACGTCACTGTGTACGTTAACAGAAAACCACGATTCCAAGTCACGCAGAGATTGTGTGCACTCGATGTGGGTCTCTGGCGTTTCGTCAGCCCACGCGAGTTGTGTGGATATAAGGGGAAAGGTTGAGACGGTGTCGGGTGGAGTTCCCGGGTAGCTCAGTTGGAAAGAGCGCTGGTACGTTCAACCGGAGTTCCCGGGATCGATACCCCGCCCCGGAACAATTTTTCCCTTGAAATTATTCAAATCTGCTTTACAGGGAGCCTTACCTGAAAGACTAGATTTGCATAATATATACGTCACTGTGTACGTTAACAGGGAACCACAATTCAAAGTCACGCAGAGATTGTGTGCACTCGATGTGGGTCTCTGGCGTTTCGTCAGCTCACGCGAGTTGTGTGGATATAAGGGGAAAGGTTGAGACGGTGTCGGGTGGAGTTCCCGGGTAGCTCAGTTGGAAAGAGCGCTGGTACGTTCAACCAGAGGTCCCGGGATCGATACCCGGCCCCGGAACAATTTTTCCCTTGAAATTATTCAAATCTGCTTTACAGGGAGCCTTACTTGAAAGACTAGATTTGCATAATATATACGTCACTGTGTACGTTAACAGAAAACCACGATTCCAAGTCACGCAGAGATTGTGTGCACTCGATGTGGGTCTCTGGCGTTTCGTCAGCTCACGCGAGTTGTGTGGATATAAGGGGAAAGGTTGAGACGGTGTCGGGTGGAGTTCCCGGGTAGCTCAGTTGGAAAGAGCGCTGGTACGTTCAACCGGAGTTCCCGGGATCGATACCCGGCCCCGGAACAATTTTTCCCTTGAAATTATTCAAATCTGCTTTACAGGGAGCCTCACCTGAAAGACTAGATTTGCATAGTAATAATAGGCCTAATAATAATAATAATGATAAAAGTAGTAGGAAATGGTAAAGTATTTCATAGCAATCATTTAGTAACTACCGTGTGTGCATTGTAACATAAGTTCAAACACATGTAATTTTAACTGGAGTGCTTATTTATTTTGCTTACAGTCGCTCGTTTTTGCAGATTATCCATGGAATCGTGAAGAGTGTGAATCCGCCTTTGCCCTCTGGAAGCCACAGCCGCGAGAGGAGGATCAGGGGTTGCGTTCATAAGAGTGCTCCGCCATGATTTAATAATGGGACAGGTGAGTGCCGCCGCCTCTCACAGCAAAGTTGGGGCTTTTATTTAATTGTTTATGGCTGCCAACTCCTCTTGAGCCGCGGGGGCGGACATGTACTGTGTAATGGTAGCAACACACGCCACATCCATGTGCCCAGTTGAACAAGAGTACAGCTTGTCACCAACAAACGGACAGGGACGGCCTCTGTCTCTGTGCACACCGGACCGCACGGCGCCGCTGCCATCGGTAGCTCGTAAGATTTCTAATTATTCTAGTTGTAATGGCAGTAAACAGGGCTTCTTTGTGCTCTTTATGCTGGTTACGGCAGCGACATTGAGATATACAGGGTGGAATTGAAGCTTATACTGTGTGTTTTTATCGGGGAACCCATTTTCCTCCACAATAAATGGCGCAATATCAAATAGGCTAGCCGTGGAAGATTTTATTTTCGTAACTTGGTAGCTGTAACTCGTTCGGGGCATATTTTTCGTCCCACTTTTTACGATCAACATAATTATATGATTGAAGATCATTTTCTTAGTCCCAAGACATTGGAATGACTATAAGTGTGCACCTGATATACAGTAGCCTATAACACTCGTACGTCATGTGACCTTCAGTAGACGCCCTGCTCTCAAACACAAGTAACGCGTACTACAGGGTCTCTCTAATCTTTCTTGTATCGAGTAAGTCATTTTGCAGAATGTGTAATTCGACCGATGACTGATGAAATACTAACAGGAAGAATGCATCGATTATTGCATAAAATTACAGCTGTTCGCTCATTTCGTTATGATACGATACGCGATACGATAGAATACGGTAATGGAATATCAGTCAAAATATCGCATTCGCATTCAAACGGGAGCCGGGCTACTTTTATTTGCGCCACCCAGTTGTTTATAATATAATATTGTTATTTCTGTTATTGTTTTCATTGAAATCGTGGAATTATTTGATTATACCTGTAAAGCAAAAGTAAGGGACATCTTTTGAAACTTAAGAGAAAAGACTTTCATCTCGTCATTAATTCCCATAATTAACATTTTAAATAAACTATGCTCTGAAATTATAAATATAATTTTAACTGTAATATGAACTACAAGATTATTATTTAAGGTTTAAATACATTTTTGAACCTGTTTTCTATGTCTTAACAGTTTATCTTGGCAACTATATTTTTATAACAGAGTGAACAATAAGTATGGAATATTGCTAATACCGGTAACTTCTGAAATTTAAATTTTACAAAAAGATAAAACTTTTATACAAAATACAATATCATACCATTGGTCCAATAATGTTATTTATTCAGGTATACAGGTGTGACAATGAACTTTATTTTTTTTAAATGCCACCCTATATTAAAATTTACATATGTCAAATCTTCATTAAATTTTACGTATGAATGTGTAGAAATTGTAGGCCTACCCATTCATCGGTTTCATGTCACTTAACTATTTATTAAGTTTGTTTCGTGGACTTCAAACTTGAGACAAATAAGTATAGTGAAAGCTCATAAGTTCGACAGAAAACAAATTCGACTTCCCATAGTTCGACTGCTTACGTAGGACAATTAGACACGCCCCTGTACGGACAGTAAGAAATGGGTTTGCCATTTGAATGGGAATTGGTTGTGTCTTGTAGTGATACTTTTGTTAAAGGAAAGCAGAACATTTTATTGATCAGGACATCCATATTTAATCACTGATTTTAAATTAATGAACTCTTCTTTTTCTATTTGAGAATTGTGTCGTTTGTGAGACGGAACTGTCGAAACCCACTGTGGTACTAGAACCACATACACAAGTCTCGGGGCGGGCAGGAAATGCAAGTACAGTACTGTATTCGTTGATGGATAACCAATAAGAATTTGTACTCATTTCACTTGCCACACCCACTATCCTTATTGGACTTAACTTTCAATTCTGTTCAGTCGAACTTAGGAGAATCCACTGTATGTAAAATAATGTTTAGTAGACCATAAAACTAAACAAAACATTTTATCACAGATGCTCAAAATGTGAACTATTCACAGCTAAACAATATCCCAGTCTGTCACGAAAACAGATCATTGTAGGTACGAGATGGAACCGATCAGTTTTATAACTGTGAGGAAGACGATGGACTATTTTCTTGATAGACAATTTTTTTGCTGTGAATGATTCTCATTTTGGGAGTCTGTGGTAAAGTTTGATTAGTCATAGTGTCTTTTTTTTTTTTTTTTTAGTTTTATGGCCAACTCAACATGTTTTTATGTATTAATTTGTGTCAAGTTTGAAGTGCATTAAAAAAGTTAAATAAATAGTTAAGAGACATGAAACCGATGAACACGTAAAATTTCTACACGCTCATACATAAAATTTAATGGAGATTCGGAATATGTAAATTTTAATATAGGATTGTATTAAAAAAATAAAGTTTATTGTCACACCCTGTATACTTGAATAACTAACTATTCTGGACCAATGGTATGATATTGTATGGTTAATATCCAAAAGTTTTTGTATAAAACTTTTTTTATAACATTAAAATTTAAGCAGTTATTAGCAATATTCCATACTTATTGTTCACTCTGTATGAATAATTATTTTATTATGTCTTTAAAAATAGCAAATAAATTTCCGATATATCTTTCTAATCTGGAAAGGAAGTCTTTTAACAGACTTGTCTCTGGTTGGTTAATCTGCAGATTCAGAAATCAATGCGTCTCTTCTGGCAGTCTTCACCTGCCTTGTCATCGAACAACAGACGACAGTCTTCTCGACTCCTCCTGCACTGCGAAATGACACAGTTCATTTCAATGTGCAGATTTACACCAGCCATCTCCTCCTCGTCCCGTCCCGTGATCACTTGATCACATTTCCGTCCCCCTCGCGTATATGGTACCTAAGAGGTTACGTCCATTTTCGGTTTTTCCCTTCAACATTTTCTAGAGCTCCTTCAGTGGAGCAGCGTAACCCGGAGTGAGACTAGTGGCCAACAGGCTTGGAGCTCACATATTTAGTTTCGTACAGCCCCCAACCCCTTGCAAGAACGCGTTTGCGTACCTTTTAAATTTGTCCTCCCAATTCTCCTCTTTCGATTTTTTCGTTGGTTAATCAACAAACCATTTTATGAAATTAATGAGTTTTTTAATGTCAACGTTGTTGAGAGTTTTTGAATTAATTTTATCGTTTTGTTGTTTACCTTTTATTATTGACTTTGTCAATTGCACTATGTTGTGTGCTCTGACTGTATAACACTGAATATACTGAATATAATCAGTAATTCAGTGCACTGTACACCTTTCCAAAGGAAGTTTTGACCTATTGATTCTGGCAGATATCCTTGTTAATATGAAACTTGTATATGATTATGAAATATTGCATAGAGGAGAGTCGGGTAGTATCGGACACCGGGTAATATCGGACAGTGCGTTTCTTTCATCTACAACCATATGGTAGTACCTGAATGACATGGTTACGTTTCTCTATGCGACATCACAGAAACGTAACCATGTCAATCAGGTACTATCATCGTGTGGTAGATGAAAGAAATTCACTGTCCGATATTACCCGATGTCCGATACTACCCGACTCTCCCCTAATTTAAATGGAAAGCACGGTTACGGAGCCTAGAATTCCTTTTCATGCGTATATTTTTGCTCTTTTAAATTGAAATATATTTGTATTCTACAATTTTTGGCTCTATTTCTTTATTGATCTTGATTTTGCTTCACATTTGATCTCGCTAGGGTCGGTCAGTATGAAACGGGCGACTTTTATAGGTGAAAGTATAACTGATTTCATACATATGCTGTCACGTCCTCCAAGCTGATGGATAAGGTCGCTCTTGGAGGGGAACTGGGAGAAGGGCCGCTCAAATCGATCAAACGGAAGACTGATTGATGACTTCATAATGTTGGTTCTGACCAAATTGACACACTGCTCGGGGAGGCACAGAACTTGTGCATGACAGCGTTGTAGGCTTCACTCTGCTCTGAAACATGGAAGAATGCTAATATTCAAGTAGAGGAACTGATGTTCGACCTCAGAAAAAGCAGTTTAATTCAGGTCTTGCACGTTATGTATAGATAGCTACACTTCATCTCAAGTTTTATGGTTTTATGATGGATGCGTTGTGAGATAGAATTATTGCATTTCTCCAACTGTATCTCCAGGCTTAGTAATTCAATTCCGAACTGTTTACAGCTTCCATTACAAAAATTCATTCATCCAAAAAGAATTGCATAGTCCGTTTATTTTAATCGGTTATATAAGGCCAACCGTTAGCTGGTAGGCAGTGGACCTCTATGGACTGTTGCGCCCAGAATTATTATTATTATTATTATTACTATTATTATTATTATTATTGTTGCTGTTGTTGTTAATTGTATTTCTCTCATTTTTATATTTGCTATTGTTATTATATTGGTTGAATGAAAGAAAATGCTTAATGGTCTGAACTCTGTCAGTAGAATTAAATAAGTAAATATATATGTATATATAAATAAATAAATAAATAAATAAATAAATAAAAGAGACGGATTTGATTGAATCCTCAGCCCTCCAGTGAGGGTGGCTACAAGGATCTTGAATACAGAAATGTTATGTTCTTAAGTCGATTAATTAAAAAAACTACTAGAAAAATAAAAGTAAATAAGTAAAATAAATAAATAAATGAGTAAAATAAATGAATAAATGAGTAAAATAAATAAATAAACAAATAAATAAATAAAAGAGACGGATTTAATTGAATCATCAGCCCTCCAGTGAAGGATGACTACAAGGATCCTGAATACAGAAATGTCATGTTTTTAAGTCGATTAATTAAAAAACTACTAGATAAGTAAAAGTAAATAAGTAAAATAAATAAATAAACATATAAATAAATAAATGAGTAAAATAAATAAATGAATAAATAAGTAAATAAATAAGTAAATAAGTATAAATAAATAAATAAATAAATAAATAAATAAATAAAAGAAATAAATAAATAAAATAGATAAATTATTAAATAAAATAAATAAATCAATATAAATAAATAAATAAAAGAGACGGATTTGATTGAATCATCAGCCCTATAGTAAGGGTGACTACAAGGATCCTGAATACAGAAATGTTACGTTTGTAAGTCGATTAATTGAAAGAACTACTAGATAAATAAAAGTAAATAAGTAAAATAAATAAACATATAATAAATAAATAAATAATAAATAAAAGGGACGGATTTGATTGAATCATCAGCCCTCCAGTGAGGGTGACTACAAGGATCCTGAATACAGAAATGTTATGTTTTTAAGTCGATTAATTAAAAATCTACTAGATAAATAAAAGTAAATAAGTAAAATAAATAAATAAATGAGTAAAATAAATAAATGAATAAATAAATAAATAAGTAAATAAATAGGTAAATAAGTATAAATAAATAAATCAATAAATCAATAAAAATAAATAAATAAAAGAGAAGGATTTGATTGAATCATCAGCCTTCCAGTGAGGGTGACTACAGGGATCCTGGATATAGAAATGTTATGTTTTTAAGTCGATATATTAAAAAAAACTACTAGATAAATGAAAGCAAATAAGTAAAATAAATAAATAAATGAGTAAAATAAATAAATAAATAAATAAATAAATAAATAAGTAAATAAGTATAAATAAATAAATGAAATAGGTAAATAAAATAAATAAATCAATAAAAATAAATAAATAAATAAATAAATAAATAAATAAATAAAAGAGAAAGATTTGATTAAATCATCAGCCCTCCAGTGAGGGTGACTACAAGGATCCTGAATACAGAACAGTTATGTTTCTTTTAAGTCGATTAATTAAAAAAACTACTGAATAAATGAAAGTAAATAAATGAAATAAATAAGTAAAATAAATAAATAAATAAATAAATAAATAAATAAATAAATAAATAAATAAATAAATAAATAAATAAGTAAAATATATAAATGCCTGGTCTGCAGCATCGGTTCAGTTTCTGCGGCATACACTAGTATTGGCCTCAACACTTTCATGTTTGAGACACTTCACTTCTTTCCCAAGACATTTTTTATTTGAGGTAACGTCATTCAAGCATCAGAGATACAGTATTCTGTTTGCTTTACTCTCTGAAAAAAACTCGTTTTTACGTTTATGCTAATGTAAAACTCACTAATGATCCAGTAAATGTAATTTACCGTGCATATATTTTTCTTTTGTGCATTATAAATTCGAAATAAAAAAGTAACGATGAAATTTAATGAAATTTGCAATTCCTCTGGCTCATTAGTCACTCCCAAGGATTGTCGGAATAATGTAGTGTATTTCTTGCTGTTGCACCTAATTTTTTGCTTTGAATTACGTTTATGTTTGCATAGTAATTAAAGTTCTATTCATTAGTCGTTCTTAAAATAATATAATGTACATTTCTTGTCAGCGTAGTCTGAAATTCATGTGATAATTTTTTTTGGTGTATGTTTATATAGCTATATTTAATGTAGGCCTACAGGATGCCTCACATGAAGTGCTACAAGTCAATATCTCTCAAATCTATACTAATAATAAATCTGTAGCCGAAATTTTTCTGGTAATTTTCGATTTTCCAAAAATAATTGGTCCTAACATATATAATTAACCACCCTGAAACCGAAAATCACATTTTTGAAAATTTTGTTTGTATGTCTGTCTGTATGTTTGTTACCTTTTCACGCGATAATGGCTGAACCGATTTATATGAAAATTGGAATATAAATTAAATTCGTTGTAACTTAGATTTTAGGCTATATGGCATTCAAAATACATTATTTAAAAGGGGGTTATAAGGGGGCCTGAATTAAATAAATCGAAATATCACGCTTATTATTGATTTTTGTGAAAAATGTTACATAACAAAAGTTTCTTCAAAATTGATTTCCGACAAGTTTTATTCTTTACAAAATTTTGATAGGACTGATATTTAATGAGATAAATGAGTTTCAAATTAAAATAACGCCATCTAAGACGGTGCAATAAATTAAGAACAAATGACTTCGTCTATAAGGGGCCTTGGACAACAACAAACGAAAGCTATTAAACATAGCCTACAGAGAATGTTTCTGTGTTTGTATGAAGTAATATCAGAAGCTAAATTAACCGATTTGTATAATTAATTATTATTCCATCATTGGAAAGTGTAGTTTCTCTAGATGGACATAATGCTATAATGTTATTACAGTAACGTCTGAGTAAATCGAGGACAGGTAAGATTAAAATAGCTTCTTATGCACAGAAAATTTGATAGGCTATTTTGTACATTCATTTTCTGTATTTCTTAAAATAATATTTATGTACACTCATTTTAATCTCAGAGAATTAACGAACAACGAGAGTGTAAATTGATTTAGTATGCAGTAATAGTACGTTAGCTTAGCAATCCATTATTTTATAATTCAAATTTTAACTATGCTCAATTGAATCATATTAAAATACATAAAATATATATGCAATAAATGCAATGCAAAAAAAATAGGGTAATGAGCGAAGCAGATTATCTTGCGCTATTGTAAAAGTTGTTCCCTGGATCAAACGTCCTATTTAATTATGTAATTACTTTATATTTATTTCTAACAGGTGCAGCGGAGCGCACGGGTACGGCTAGTGAATCAATAAAAGTAAACGTTGATATTTTCAAACCTCATAGTAGGACGTGGTCTTCCAGAAAATTACATTGACTACTTTCTGATGTGCCCTCTTCAAATCAAATAGTGATATACCTTTTCGAATTTCTAATATTTCTCAGAAAGTTTTTTAAACTGGTTTATTTTACGACGCTTTATCAACTACTACCATTCCTTCCAGTGCATGCTTCAGTAAGCAGTTTTTGTCTCAGCCAGTGACCCAACCAGTTTTTTTTTCTTCTTCCTGATCAGTTTCATCGTCATTCTTTCTTCACCCAATCCTTCCAATACAGCTTCGTTTCGTATTCTGTCTGTTAATTTCACACGTTTCATTCTTCTCCATATCCACATTTCAAGTCGGCCTCGGTAGCGTAGTTGGTATAGCGCTTACCTTCTATGCTCGACGTTGCGGATTCGATCCCGGCCCAAGTCGATGGTATTTAAGTGTGTTTAAATGCGACAGGCTCATGTCAGTAGATTTACTGGCATGTAAAAGAACTCCTGCGGGACAAAATTCCGGCACACCGGCGACGCTAATATTATAACCTCTGCAGTTACGAGCGTCGTTAAATAAACCATAATTTAAATTTTTCACATTTCAAAAGCTTCTATTCGCTTCTATTCACTTCGTCGTAATGTCCATGTTTGTACCCATACACTGCCTCTCCACACACAACACTTCGCTAGTCTTTTCCTTAGTTGTTTTTCCAGAGGTCCGCAGAAGATGCTCCTTTTTCTATTAAAAACTTCCTTTGCCATTACTATCCCCCTTTCGACTTCCAGGCTGCAGTTCGTGTTACTAATTATAGAACACCCCAAGTATTTGAAGCTGTCCACTTGCTCTACTGTCTCATTTAGAATTCGCAAGTTTATCTTCCTTATATTTTTCCCCATGACCATGGTCTTTGTCTTATTTACATTTATATTCGTCCCGTACTGCTCATCAGAGACCTGCAGGAGAGCGATTCTTAACGATATCTGAGATCGGTTTTACCGAATGCTCTTCGTGTGTAATCGCTCGAGCTCGGGTTTGGCCTCCGCTCGCTCGAGACCGCCCGGGGGATCGCTCCCCTGTCAGAACGAGCGCTCGCTTCAACGACTGTATGCGAAGCAGTATGCTACAGTACTACGTAGTGCAGTATTGGTAGAAATCGAATGAATTCATTCGGATTATTTGATTATCAAAACCATTCGAAATAATAGAAATATTCACAATATCACTCGATTATTCATTAACTTTGCTTACCACCACAACAAGCCGTATGAAGTTATACAAAATATGTACTCGCATAACAGAATATGTTCCATTTTATGATAATGATAAGAGCTTCGAGTTCAGAATCATGTGACGCAACAATAGAATGATAAGCTTTGAATGTTCTGTGTGGGTGTTGCGTACTGACTCTTCTAACAGCCCCAGAATCTGACCCTGATCTTCATTAAATTAAACACCTGACCTACATGGCGATAAGAAAAAGAGCGCTGCTCTCAGACTATAGACCTACGTATAGAATGAGTAATCAACATACTGCAATTTTATTGAACAATTCATTTATGCATTCGAATGATTTCATCCTACAATGGAATAATCATTATAGAAATCATTCGATTGTTCTCAACAATTATATATTTAGTGGAAATTTAATTAATTACACATTTTTCTTTGTTTAGATTGAAATAGCCTGAAATGATTTTCTGTATAAATATATTTCATTATTACTTAGTTTAACAATTAATCGTGATAATTACTGTAAATGCAAATGAAATGTTTGGTTATATTACTATAAAACGTACATAAAACAGACAAATTACAATTTAATACGTGATAACTAAAAATGTCTATCGATGTATGAAATGCAAATAATAAATTAGTAGCGATATATTTTGTTTCATCTCGGACGTAGTATGAACTTTACTCATACTAACTTGGGAATATTTTCATTTTTTATTTTAGTAGGTTATTTTACGACGCTTAGGTTATTTAGCTTCTGAATGAAATGAAGGTGATAATGCCAGTGAAATGAGTCCGGGGTCCAGCAGCGAAAGTTACCCAGCATTTGCTCGTATTGGGTTGAGGGAAAACCCCGGAAAAAAACGTCAACCAGGTAACTTGCCCCGACCAGGATTCGAACCCGGGCCACCTGGTGTGGACAATCCTATGTACTTTAAGGTATTCTTATCCCTTACTTCTCTGAATTTAGTCCAAGCAGAGCTAGTAACTGCTTTCTCTTTTTTCCAATACTCTGACTCTGCTAATTTTATTTTATTTTCGGTATATACTTTCAACATCGTGTCTTGTAATTTTTTACCATCAACAGAGACGGTGTCCGAGCATCTGCTTGAGATCGACGTCGATACTATTGAATCATCTTCAACATTCTTTCTGATGTAACGTACTGATTAGACAAGCCTACAATTCACCTACTGCTTACTGCTACCGGAAGAGCACTCATGAACACCGAGCGCTCGTCCTCAGACCCGATCGCTCGGTGCGTTTCTTTACTTCGTGATTTATCGGAAATATTCGTAGATGATCGCTATTCATTCCGTCAGTGCCTTCCTGGACTGATAACGATATCCCGCGCTCGCTCTGATGCAGGTCTCTGCTGCTCATAGCTGTCATTTAGCTCAAGTAGTATATCCCTTAGTATCATCCCCTCTTCTGCTAACAACGCCATATCATCAGCAAATCTTATGCACTTTATTCTTCTTCCCCCTACTATCACTCGTCCCATATTCTGAAAACAGTTCTTCACTAAGTCCTCCAAATAGATGTTGAACAGGGTAGTGATAAAGAGCATTTTTGAAGTACTCCTCTCCCTGTTTCACTTCCTTCCGACATTTCTTCTCCTTTCCTGACTTAGACTCGTTTCATATAAAGATTTATTGAACAGCATTATCCCTTTCCAATCTATAGAGTATTTTTCAGGTTCCCCATCAGTTTATTCCAACCCACTCTGTCAAAAGCCTTTTCTAGGTCTACAATACTATATACACTTCTTTATTCTAGGTATCTTTCGCCGATTGTTCGTAACAGATTGTACCTAATTATATCAGATTGTACCAAAAAACTGTAGTTACTAGGTACAGACTACTTAAAATTTTGCAAAATCCGTTTAATTGTACCAAAAGAAGCAACGTACTAAGATGTAATGGACATTTTAAATTTCGAAGGTACGCTAGGTAAAGGTACTGGAGTAACATTATAAACCCACCGGCTAGCTCAGCCGGCTGACAAGCAAACGTTCTGATGAAGGCAGATAAAAAAGTTAAATTTTTTTCTTCCACCATGTTAATAATGTCAAAAGAAGTGCTTATACAAATTTTGGCCACTCGACCGCAATTACGAGGCCGTCCAGAAAGTGATTTTTCCTAGGGTCGTTTATAGAAAAAAGCACAATTGCATGGAAATATTTATTGAAACAGATACAGCGTTTGTTGCGCTATTTGTCAACATATCTCCCACTGAAATTGAGACATTTGTCATACCATGGGGTCAATTTTTGTGTCGTAGAAGTCAGCCGCCTGGGATCGGAACCAGCGTTTGACTACGTTTGCACATCTCTGTCGATCCCATGATATGAGAAATGTCTCAATTCCGATGGAAAATATGTTGAAAAATAGCTGAACAATTGCTTTGTCAGTTCCAATAAATTTTTCCTATGAAATTATTTTCTTTTTCTGTTAACGGCCCCTGGCGAACTTATTTTTTTACGGTCCTCGTAATTGCGGTCGAGTGGTCAACATTTGTACAGGGTGCGTCAGAAAGAACGGATGGATTTCACATGGCAAGAAAATTGTAAAGATTCATCAAATCAAAAATTTATTGTTATCAACATATTCACCAATACATGCAGTTTATTTATGTAAAACAACATTATCCATATGATGTCCTTGGCTTTCAATACAGACATCGAGGCGTTTTCTGATGTTCGCCATCACTTTCACAGTCATAGCTGGTGCAATTGCCACGATTTCTTCACGAATCGCTGCCTTCAGTTCGTCCAGTGTATGTGATGAATGTTTACAAACTTACGCCTTCAAATGGTCCCAAATAAAGAAGTCGCAGGGCGCGAGATCTTACCGTAGCCTCGGACAATCTCAGTGCAATAGAATTTCGTCCAGGTGATTTCCTCTTTAATGTTGAACCTGTGATACGAAATGAAGCCACCCACCGCAAAATTGTATTCCGAGTTGGAATCCTAGCGTCACATCCGATGTCGAAATGAGTCCTGAGTGGCGATCACAGACTCTTCATTTTTCAAAAATGTCTCTACGATGAAAGCACGTTGTACACCAGACCAACACCATATTCTCAACTGAAACTGCATTCTATGGCTGACCCAACAGTCGTGGTCCCCCTCACTATATCTCTCTCTCCTCGTTGCGTATCGATAGTTTGAAATCCATCCGTTCTTTCTGACGCATCCTTTATAAGCACTTCTTTTGACATTATTAACATGGTTAAAGAAAAAAAATAACTTTTTTATCTGCCCCCATCAGAACGTTTGCTTGTGAGAGCTTGCCTGCCGATTCGGAGTTGCACTCGCACATGGGTTCGATTCTTGCTTGGGCTGATGACCTGGTTGGGTTTTTCCAACTTTTTCCTCTACTGCAAACCAAATGTCACGTAATCAAGTGTCTAATCCTCAACCTCATCTTGCGAAATACTATCTAAGTATAATCAATTTCATCGATATAATAAAATGTTTCTAGTTCAATCTATAAGATTTATCTATTTTGCAAATGTTTATTTGCTATAACATTGTTTATAAAATATTAACGTTTTCGCCTTTTCGGCATCATCAGAAATTGTTAAGAACACGTAATCTAAACCTTGATCAAATTAAACATGTGCATTGTAATATGCATGATAAATAGATTTTCATGAGTTTTATGTAGTATGTCTTATAAGTAAAAAGGTTTATGTAGGAAAAGATTTCCAGGAAATATAAATTTGGAAAGTCGATATGATTGCACATACATATAGGCCTAACTCATGTTACAAAAACACATATGAAATGATTAAAATGACAAGTATGTTGTATTATATGTTGCATGAAATTATTAACAAAATACGAATATCAGCAATAATCAAATATTGGTAGAAAAGACTTAATTGTTGAATTTGTAATTAATTACCGGGGAATTATAAGTAGAATGGTGATGCGATATCAATACATTATTTAAAGGACAATTTATAAAATCTATAATAGGTAATTAATAAAATTAATGATAAATAATGATAAAATTTGATAAAATCTTATGTGTCGTATATTGCCATGCTGTTACAATTAATCCTTAGTAGTTTAGCATTGCATTTGGCTGTTCTTCATTCATCAAATCTTGAATTTATTGATTGCGTATAAAAGTACTGCATATTAAATTAGATTTATCTGAAGACAAAATGAATTGTAAAATAATTTCACCGATGTCAAATAATATCATAAAAAATGTTGTTCAATAGCCGACTAAAAATGTATGAAGAGCAAGTGTGTGTCTCTTTAGTGACACTGTTTATTTTTTCTAAAAGTGGTAGGAAAATATTATGCTGATGTTTTAATTCTGCGTGGCATTATTTAATTTCGAGTTGCCCGCCATCTGCTGCCACATATTCAGAATTTCATCAAATCTGAACGCTTCATCTCGCAACGCATTCCCATGTCCAACTGAGTACTATAATGGACGTTCCTGGGGCAGGGAGAGAATGTGAGGAGTCGATATTGACAGCAGATCACCACGCATCTGTCTTCTGCTGCCGATTTATTAAGACAGTATGTCGGATACAATAACATACATGGAGGCAGTTCCGATATGCAGACACACGCGTTGCACTTCAGTGGCATAGGCCTAATATTATCCAAACTGAAATCAAAGGGACATTTGCTGTTGGATCGTTCGATGGCAAGGCCAAGCCGTAACTCAGCTGACGTCTTCTCTCAAAACGAGATTGGATATCGAGCAAAAAAAAAAAAAAAACGTTCTCCATATTTGAATGTTATTTTGGGCATGTGGGGGAGGCTTTTTGTTAATTTATGCTCGACCATGCCGAAATGTAGTAATTATACACTTGGTAGCGGTCTTTTAATCCGAGGTTCGATCCCAGGTGGTGACAGGATTTTTTCTCGTTGCAAAACTTTCGGAACGGCCCCGAGGTTCACTCAGCCTCCTATAAAATTGAATACCGGGTCTTTCCCGGGGGTAAAAGGCGGTCAGAGCGTGGTGCCGACCACACCACCTCATTCTAGTGCCGAGGTCATGGAAAGCATGGGGCTCTACCTCCGTGCCCCCCAAATGTCTTCATGGCATGTTACGGGGATATCTTTACCTTTTTAGCAGTCCTTTAATGCATGTCATTAAAGTACACCTACTCATTAAAGTACAGCCAATGACAAGTCAGCTTACAGGTGTTCAGCCAATGAAAAGTCAGCTTTGTACCGTTATAAAACCGCAAGTATCGATTATTTTCGGATATGCAATCGAAAGAGAATTGGTGAAAAGTCACGGAGGCTGGAAATCCAATACTGTCGCAGAAGGTTATGATCTGTTACTATAATAGAGTTAATTGTAAATAATATTCAAATAAATTCAATTTGTCATTTCGTTTTTCAATTCTAAATCAATTTTCAGGTTATACCAGAGTAATGTTCATCTTATTCTGTGCCTAGGTCAATGAAATTCGGCCTCGGAAAAAATCAATTCTTTCGCGTCTGCGCACATCTCACAATTCAAGTCACTTTTGAATACTTTCAAGTTAGAAATATGGTCGAGCATAAAAAGTCGTATGAAACTTGCCTATAATGGTAATTAAGACGCTCGCTTGCCCTCGTTTCATAAACAATCATACTTGCGTCTTAATTACTACCATTATAGGCTCGTTGCATAATGTACTATTATGCTCGACCATGCCGAAATGTAGCAATTATATACCTAGTAGTAGCCTTTTAATGCACCTCATTAAAGCAGACCTATTTATTATAATTCAGTTGTTCAACCAATGAGAAATCACCTTTGTACCATTATAAAACCGCAAGTATCGATTATTCTCGGATATGCAATCGAAAGACAATTAGCGAAAAATCACGGAGACTGGAAATCCAATACTGTCGCAGAAGGTTATGTTCTGTTACTATAATAATTAATTAGCGTTAATTGTAAATAATATTCAAATGAATTCAATTTGTCATCTCGTCTTTCAATTCTAAATCAATTTCCAGGTTATATCAAGACTAATCTTCATTATATTATCTAGATTATATCAAGGTCAATGGCATTCGTTCCTCGGAAAAAATCAATACTTTCGCGTCTGGGCACATCTCACAATTTAGAAGGTCAGTTCCCCTCCTCACTTACAGAACCATAACATGAATACTTATGAATAATTTCAATTTCGAAATGTGGCCGAGCATAAAAAGTCGTATGAAACTTGCCTACAATGGTAATTAAGACGCTCGTATGAAAATTATGAAACTCGCTTGCGCTCGTTTCATAAACTAACATACTCGCGTCTTAATTACTACCATTATAGGCACGTTGCATAATGTACTATTATTTACGTGATTAAATGTTTTAATAGTTGGATTGCTATGTTATTTCTTTAATTGGTTATTTTACGACGCTCCATCAACTGCAATGGTTATCTAACGTCTGAGTAAGATGAAAGTGGCAATGCTAGCGAGATGTGTCCAGGATCTAGCGCCGAAAGTTATCCGGCATTTGCTCTTAATGAGTTTAGAGAAAACCTCAACTAGGTAACTTGTCCCAACCAGGATTTGAACCCGGGCCAGCAGTTTTTATCGTAGAATATCTCTCTTTGGAAATTTACATACAAATAATCAAACCAATACAATTGTTATTAGGCCTTATAGTATGTTAATTTCAAAACTTTTCAACTTTATAAAAAATTTAGATGTACAGTAGTGGCAAAAAAACCCGGACTGACCTTTTAGCTGATTTCAGAGCCTTGTTCACTCCAGAGCACAATAGACTGGTAACTAAGACTTCCGTGGTTCGGATCCTGCCTGGGAAGGAAACTTTTTTTTGTTTCTTATTCAAATTTCTTCCCAATACTTTTCGATTGCAGCGATATTTTACTACTTAATTAACCTATTATTCCCAGAACATGAATTTTACCAGCAATCTCAGACCTCTCGTGACATTACTACAGACTATTACACTTTTACTAGGTCATACTACTTTTGACCAATAAAACGGTACGAAAGGATGTTTCACCCAATCACGGCTGTTTATCGCTATTTATCACTTCACTAGTATTTGTGTGTTTTTGTCACTTCCCTAGCATTTGTTTCTTTGTTTGTCAACATTTCAAAATGCAAATTCTTTACTGTGCTATGAAACATGTTTTGCGATTGTCATTTGTTTCCCGTATAGATAGTCAATTGAAAATGGCGGCTCCGTTCAAACGTTTTGGTGAAGTTAACTATAGTGAAATAGAATTTTAGTAAGTCAATTAATATTTTATTGTATTAGAGTACTTTATTTCTTGTAATTCTTGTATACTTTCTTCTGTTTTTATCACCTTCCTACTGTTTGTTTCTTTGTTTGCCAACATTTCAAACTGCAAATTCTTTACAGTACTATAAAACATGCTTTGCGATCGTCATTTGTTTCCCGCATAGATAGTCAACTGAAAATGGCGGCTCCATTCAAACGGTTTTGTGAAGCTAACATGAGTGAAATAGAGTTTTATTGAGTCAATATTTTATTGTACTAAAGTACTTTATTTCTTCTAATCTTTATATACCTTCTTTTAATCGTGTAATAGTCAATTAAATCCCACTCGAGCTTTGATTTTCTTTAGGTTAATAAAAACCTCTAGTGAGATTACTGTTTATGAAAGTATTTGAATAAAAATGTATAATAAAATAATTAATACAATAAAATACAAATCATTCAAAATAAAATTTTAACAGACTATGAGTGTAGATATTATAGAACCAACAATTTAATAAAGAATTAAAATTATAAAATACTAGTGTCTTGTGCAGCAAGTGCTGCAAACTAAGTTCATTAGACGTTCAAATAAACATTTTTCAGATTTATTTTCAATGAAAAATACCAGACATTCTGAAAGTTATTTGCTTCCTTAATAATGAAAGATACTCTCTCTCTCTCTCTCTCTCTCTCGAGCCAATACTGAAGAGAACCACGCATATAAATATCTACATCACGCCGCCATTAAATATATGAAAAAGACCCAACCCCACTTGATTAATAACTATAAAAATATTTGATTTTTAATAATATTATTATCTTACGTAAGTTTTATAGCTTTCAGTAACATAGAGGCCTACTATATATACTATATAGCCGCCACTCAGTAAAATAGAGAAATCAAAATCTAATTTAAGTTATTCTCTACATCTACTTATATAACACCAAAACCTTTCACTTTCATATCATCAATATAGCATTAATATGTATAATTAATGAAAAATAGTCACATCACGGCATTAACTACAATAATATTTCATTTCTAAAGGTAATAATGTCATCAAACCACCTCAAGTTTTGTAGTTTTTAATATCCAATACACAGCTGTACCCAGAAAATTACACACCACAGAATCGAACCTGTAAATTATTTTTAGTAAGTTAAGTTTTTAATAACCAATTTAATTTGAGCTCTAAATATGTCAGCATTCTTGCAGATCATGGCCTTCGTGTAACATTGTTTTGTTTTATTCCGAAATGCAACACGGCCGAGTCCACACCTGTGGAGTAACGGTCAGCGCGTCTGGCTGCGAAACCAGGTGGCCCGGGTTCGAATCCCGGTCGGGGCAGGTTACCTGGTTGAGATTTTTTCCGGGGTTTTCCTCAACCCAATACGAGCAAATGCTGGGTAACTTTCGGTGTTGGACCCCGGACTCATTTCACCGCCATTATCACCTTCATATCTTTCAGACGCTAAATAACCTAGATGTTGATACAGCGTCGTAAAATAACCCAATAAAAAAAAAACACGGCCGACTTGATGCTCGCTTCCCTTCTCCTTTACAATAAAGCGAAGGTAATATCAAGTCGGCCGTGAATGCTATTAGCTAGTTCTCAAAACTGACGACAGATGGATTTTGGAAAATAGGAAAATTATGTTTAAAAATTGACATTTCACTGAAAACTACTATTTTTCCGAAAAACTTTGAGTTCCAAGCTTCAAAATGAGAGGTCATTTATTAAAATCCGTCCAGCCGTTTTCCCATAATTTCCATTACCAGTTCAAATTTTATATATATATATATTTGGTATATAGGCAAGATCTCGATATTTTGAATATCAGGAACTCGACATCGCTCTTAGCGGGAATGAATATGTATTGTATATCATCGTCCGTGGAAATGTGGAGAGTATTACGGTCAAAGACAGGGCACGGGGAGCCGTGTTTGCTTTGTAGTATCATCTCCTCATTGCACTGCTCCTCAAGAGAGACAAACCCTCATGTTCATCGCTTTGTGTCGTTGCTTCCGCCAGCATCAAGTATATGAATTGTATTTTATTTTGTCTCTTGGAAGTGCTATGGAGACAGATGGCTGGAAGGCAAGATTGTGTTGGTCCTACCCACTCCCCCTATAACACGAGGGGATTGATGTTATGAAACCAATGTCGCAGCTGTTACCCCCAATATGAGGGTGAGCGATGTGGTCAAGGGGTGACGACATGTGTCTACGATGGCAGGTACTACAAGTCAGAGCTACCGCACAGAACAAATTAAATTGCCTCCACCCATGTCCTCATCGAGCCAAGTCTGGTTGCTGAAGAGTTATGGCGTAGAAGGGTAGTCTAATTACAGTTAGAGGACATCAAACGGGTTGTATATAAAGTGAGAATTTATCTATAATAGCTAATGTATTTTTCTTAACCTGTTGGTGTTTAGTTGGAATAGTATGTCCTTTCATCGACTTCCAGCTATACTCGAGGAACTCCTTACACATTCCATATAAGTTAGTAATATTATCAATAGAGAAATGTTAGTGACATAAAAGATACTCGAAACTACAAAGTGGCTTAAAAATTACGTATATTTCGTGACCTGCACCAATGGAAATTAAAATTGAAACAAGACAGATTTTTGTAAAACGACAGCAGAAATAAGTTTATTTTAGTAGATTATTTTACGACGCTTTATCAACATCTAAGGTTATTTAGCATCTGAATGAGATGAAGGTGATAATGCCGGTGAAATGAGTCCGGAGTCCAGCACCGAAAGTTACCCAGCATTTGCTCATATTGGGTTGAGGGAAAACCCCAGAAAAAACTTCAACCAGATAACTTATCCCGACCGGGAATCGAACCCGGGCCACCTGGTTTCGAGGCCAGACGCGCTAACCGTTACTACACGCAGAAATAAGACGGCCAAAGAAGTGACAAAGGTTACGTAAGAAAATACTACATGTACAAATAAATCATAGGAAATAATGTTAGATTTCCAAGGAAGAATAAGAAGATTATTTCAAATGGACATGTAGAGATAGGCCTATGAAAGAAAGAGAAAAATCAAATTACTAAGTAAAAAAGAAAACTGATATGGAGCCGGAAAAGAATGAGTTAATGATGATGCTTATAACGAGGAAGAAGAAAAGTGTTGTAATCATTATGATACTGATTATGTTAACGGCAGTGGTGAAGAAGATGGTGATGTTGATAACGGGGATGATGAAATTATTGATTTTATTGTTGAGGTTTATGATAATAAAGAGTGATGATGATGATGATGTTCTTGATGAAGAATTGAGGTCAGTGTTGAAAGCATTGAGATAATGATGACCAAGACATTGATGGCAGTCATGAGAAGACATTGATATCAGTGATGACGAAGTCATTGATGACAATCATGAGAAGACATTGATATCAGTGATGACGAAGACATTGATGACAATCATGAGAAGACATTGATATCAGTGATGACGAAGACATTGATGACAATCATGAGAAGACATTGATATCAGTGATGACGAAGACATTGATGACAATCATGAGAAGACATTGATATCAATGATGACGAAGACATTGATGACAATCATGAGAAGACATTGATATCAGTGATGACGAAGACATTGATGACAATCATGAGAAGACATTGATATCAGTGATGACGAAGACATTGATGACAATCATGAGAAGACATTGATATCAGTGATGACGAAGACATTGATGACAATCATGAGAAGACATTGATATCAATGATGACGAAGACATTGATGACTGATGGCGAAGACATCGATAGTGAAGATGACAGTGATGATGAAATTGATGGCATTGATGATGAAATTGATGACATGATGGAGAAATTGATGACAATGATGAAATACATTGATGATAAAGACATTAATGGGAATGAAAATGAAGACTTTCACGATAAAGATGAAGACATTGTTGACAATAAAGTTTAAGACATGATAAAACAGACATTGATGACGATGATAACGAAGACATTGATGACGATGATAACGAAGACATTGATGACGACGATGACGAAGACATTGATGACGATGATGACGAAGACATTGATGACGATGATGACGAAGACATTGATGATGATGACGAAGACATTGATGATGATGACGAAGACTTTGATGACGATGATGACGAAGACATTGATGACGATGATGACGAAGACATTGATGACGATGATGACGAAGACATTGATTACGGTGATGGCTAAGACATTGATGTCGACAATTATGAAGATATTTATGACAACGTTGATGAAGGACATTGATGACAATGATAAAAACATAGATGAGATGATGAAGACATTGAAGACAGTGATGATGAAAACGTTGATGACAGTGATGATGAGGGCGATGACATATTGATGAAGATATTGATGATAATAGTGATTAAGATATTGATGACATGTATGAATGAGGTCTACAGTTATCAGTGTGAAGGCATTGATTAATTATTGCTATAGTGATGGTTATAATGACGATGACTGGTTATGACAACAAAGAAGATGGTAATGACGAAAAATGTGAAAATGACAATGTGATGATAATAATGATGATGAAGATGGCGTAAATGATGATGAGATGGAGGTATCATGGTGACAAAGATGGAGTTAAATTCTATAATGATTATGATAATGATATGATTGTAATGGAGGCTTGATGATGATAGTGTTGTTAATAACATTGTTGAGGACAGCCATCACGATGATGATTATAAATTCAGTGGCTATGTTGATGTTTATTATAATTTCGATGAAGACATGATGATAACGATGACAATGAAGACGTTGTGATGAGAATGATGATTATGGTGAATGAAAAGCGGAATGATGAAAAAGACGAAGAAGAATAAGGTTTTTGAGGTGACAATATAAGAAGTTGACTGCATCCAGGGAAAAAGGAAAGTTGCATAAAAATTTTGATGAAGTTTAACACAAGTTGTGACTGGACTCTACTTTTGTTATTTCATAGTTTTTGCCAAGTAACTGGATTTAGATTCTAGAAAAACTTCAAGAGATTTGCAATAGAAAAAAGGGATGTAGATGGGCTATTCCATATGAAATCGATCAGTAAAAAACCTCGCATTTTTTTAATACTCTAATTTTTTCCCTATTTATACAAAGTGCTGAGGGGAGTGCATTTTCAAAAATATACTTTCGAAAGTCAAACGGTTTTGGTACTATTGAGCGACAAATTTAGCGTATTTTATAAAAACAAGCCTCTTTCAGCGCTCAGAATTCTGGAACCATTTACTGCAGAACATTGAACGAGAGCTCATTTTGAAGCTGACATTTAGTAGGTTATGATAAGAAAAATCCTTATTTTTATTTTATACAGAGAGACAGATAATCTGATTTTACTTACTTTTAGGCTTTTTGCCCATTTGTAAAACTGTAAAAAATATTGAGAAAATACCTTGCATTATTAAGAGGGATTCGGCATTGTTTGCTTAGTGGCTCGGCAATAAGTTTCGAGAGTATTAAATATATTATTTTCACACGCCTAGACTTGAACGGCGCAGTACCCCAAGCACTGGCCAAGAGCTGAAGATAAGCGAGCGTTGGGCGTCATTTTACTCCTGTGTTTATGAAAACTTGTGATAAAGCTGACCCAGCCATGACTGCTAGACCACACATCACGTGTCTGTCTCCTGGCCTTGCTTGTCTCGACTACCTACAGTCAGCTGGTTAGTTCACGCGCGTACTATTTATTTTCTTTATTTGATATTTCCAATACTTTCTTATCAACGGTGCACCAGTAAAAAATATGTATTTGTACTTTCAATGCGGAGTCTAACCATATATTTTAAAAATATTTTTTCGTGGGCAAAGGCGTCTTAATGAAGAAAAATCTAAATTTCTTCATTTCCATAAAAAGTAAGAAAAACTGTTTACATGTCAATATGAACTTTAACTTCTCAGCATCAAAATAAACCATGGTTTTGATCATTGGGTGAAAGGGTTTCGGAGCTACAACAGGTTAAGGTTGCTAATTTTATGATAAATTTAAATATTTTTAATTTAAACACTATGAAGTTCTGATGCCTCAAACTTTGCACAAAGCATTGTATCATAGTTGTCAACGGACAGAAAAAGTTTCATTGTATTTAAAAATTGCAAGATCAATTTTCTCTATATTTCGTTCGATTTGAGATGGAATAGCCCAGATTGACTCCGTGCTGACAATTTTGTTTTCTTTGTCGTTATTATTTCATTATCATTTCTGTATTGTTACACTATCAATTTGACACATTTTTAACATCCTTATCAATTAAATAGAAATCATCACTGTTAGTGCTATGGTGCTCATTGATTTAAACTGGCAAAGGAAAATGCCCAATGGCAGAGTCTGTTGTGTAAGGAGCTGGCTGGGTCTTCCGCTCGCAGTCGCAGACACAAGAGCTCGAAATGTTCACTTGGGGAGGTACGTGGAAACGTTGCCTGGTACATTTTAAAAAACATTTGTCACAAAGTGAAAAATGAGCAAATTTAGGTGGCTTCTTGTCACACTATGGGGATTTAAACGAGTTTTCTGCAAGTGTAGTGTAGCGAACATAGAATAACTCCACGGGATGAATAATTGATCCCACATGTATGTCACGTAGAAGCTGGAAGCCAGAAGAAACGCAGCTAGGAAAACACTGTGCATATCAAGGCGCCTCCGTCCTGCCCCGCTCCTCCGCCTAAGAAACAGAAACATTATCGAGCAGGTTGGCGCATTGGTATCGAGTTTTGATTTGTATTCGGGAAGTATGCTGCTGAAAAACTCCAGTTGAGCCCCTCAGTTTAGATCATATTTCATACGCACTAGGAGGGTCATAACAATAGGTGCGAAACCCAAAGGATCATCGCATCTTGTTTCAAAACATAAATCCAACGATTCTAAATGCCGTAGTACCTCAGATTCTACACTAAAATGTTACGTGCTGAGGATTTAGTACAATCTTATTCAAATTATTCCGCGTTTTTTTAAAACATGATTAGCGAGATACTCGTACAGTCACTGTCAAATAAGAGTTATTTTTTATCTTACTCCCCTTCCCATTCCATTAACCCCTTCTTCCTATATTTCTTCCGCTTACATCTCAATCTTTCTCTTCACCTATGAGTCCTTTTATTTATTCGCATCATCTTCCGCTTTTCATTACTTCCCACTGTTTATTTCTCTCATTCATTTTTCCTCTTATCCCCTTACACCTCTTCTCGTGTTCTTCATTCTTCGTTCCTTATCGTTACTCTTCCTCCTTCTCATTCTTTTCAAACCCTCGTACTTTCCTCGATCCTCTCTTCTGTATATTTTCATCGTAATATTCTCATAACACTTGTCTCCCTTATTTTATTCTCTTTTGTTTTCTCGCCCTCAACATCTTCTCATCATCTTCACCTCATGTTCCTTCTGTTTTTCTTTTCATATTCCTTTCTTCCTCACATTTCTCTTCTAATCCTCAGACTTCTCTTCTCATCTTCCTACTTCTCTTCTGATTATCCTATTTTTGTCCTCAGCCTCCTGTTTTTCTTCTCAGAGAGAATAATGGGAAGACAAGAAGAAAAAGGTGCATGCAAAGAAACAAGGGGAATATAAGGAGAACATGGGGATACAAGGAGAACATGGGAATACAAGGGGAGCATGGGAATGCAAGGAGAAAAGAAAGTCTGTAAGGATAACAAGGCAGAGACATAGATAGCGGAGACAAGGATAACAAGGCAAAGACGAGGATAAGTAGGCTGAGACAAGGATAACTAGGCGGAGACAAGGATAACAAGGCAGAGACGTAGATAGCGGAGACAAGGATAAAAAGGCAAAGACGAGGATAACTAGACGGAGACAAGGATAACTAGGCGGAGACAAGGATAACTAGGCGGAGACAAGGATAACTAGGCGGAGACAAGGATAACTAGGCGGAGACAAGGATAACTAGGCGGAGACAAGGATAACAAGGCAGAGACATAGCGGAGACATGGATAACAAGGCAAAGACGAGGATAACTAGACGGAGACAGGGATAACTAGGCGGAGATAAGGATAACAAGGCAGCGACATAAATAGCGGAGACAAGGATAACAAGGCAAAGACGAGGATAACTAGACGGAGACAAGGATAACTAGGCGGAGACAAGGATAACTAGGCGGAGACAAAGATAACTAGGCGGAGAGAAAGATAACTAGGCGGAGACAAGGATAACTAGGCGGAGACAAAGATAACTAGGCGGAAACAAGCATAACTAGGCGGAGACAAGGATAACAAGGCAGAGACGAGGATAACTAGACGGAGACAAGGATTACTAGGCGGAGACAAGGATAACTAGGCGGAGACAAAGATAACTAGGCAGAGACAAGGATAACTAGGCAGAGACAAGGATAACTAGGCAGAGACAAGGATAACTAGGCGGAGACAAGGATAACTAGGCGGAGACAAGGATAACTAGGCGGAGACAAAGATAACTAGGCGGAGACAAAGATAACTAGGCGGAAACAAAGATAACTAGGCGGAGACAAGGATAACAAGGCAGAGACATAGATAGCGGAGACAAGGATAACAAGGCAAATACGAGGATAACCAGACGGAGACAAGGATAACTAGGCGGAGACAAGAATAACTAGGCGGAGACAAAGATAACTAGGCGGAGACAAGGATAACTAGGCGGAGACAAAGATAACTAGGCGGAGACAAGGATAACTAGGCGGAGACAAAGATAACTAGGCGGAGACAAGGATAACTAGGCGGAGACAAGGATAACTAGGCGGAGACAAAGATAACTAGGCGGAGACAAGGATAACTAGGCGGAGTCAAGGATAACTAGGCGGAGACAAGGATAACTAGGCGGAGACAAGAATAACTAGGCGGAGACAATGATAACTAGGCGGAGACAAAGATAACTAGGCGGAGACAAGGATAACTAGGCGGAGACAAAGATAACTAGGCTGAGACAAGGATAACTAGGCGGAGACAAAGATAACTAGGCGGAGACAAGGATAACTAGGCGGAGACAAAGATAACTAGGCGGAGACAAGGATAACTAGGCGGAGACAAAGATAACTAGGCGGAGACAAGGATAACTAGGCGGAGACAAGGATAACTAGGCGGAGACAAAGATAACTAGGCGGAGACAAGGATAACTAGGCGGAGACAAGGATAACTAGGCGGAGACAAAGATAACTAGGCGGAGACAAGAATAACTAGGCGGAGACAAAGATAACTAGGCGGAGACAAGGATAACTAGGCGGAGACAAAGATAACTAGGCGGAGACAAGGATAACTAGGCGGAGACAAGGATAACTAGGCGGAGACAAGGATAACTAGGCGGAGACAAAGATAACTAGGCTGAGACAAGGATAACTAGGCGGAGACAAGGATAACTAGGCGGAGACAAAGATAACTAGGCGGAGACAAGGATAACTAGGCGGAGACAAAGATAACTAGTCGGAGACAAGAATAACTAGGCGAAGAGGAAAGGAAAAAGGGGAAAAACTAAGAGAAAGGGGAATACAAGGCGAACAAGGGGAATACGAAAGGGATTGCATTTTTATGTAACAGTCAATCCCCAAGTTACTTCCCCATACATAGTGGGGAAAAAGACTTAGTTCTACGATAGAATACTTTAAATCCGTTTGTGGGCTGAGCTGAAACTAGATAAACATTATGATGGTTCTATTGTGACGTCAGCATCACACCTGACCTCCGCCTAAGCCTAAGAGAGCAAGGATTATAGGTGGGTTCAGTTTCTATTTTAAGAAAGGATTATCTGCGATTATGTTGACTGAAGTTTTGCAGGATATCGACGCGTTCGTGTTGCCAACTTGGAGACATTGCTTTTTTTTTTGCTACTAACAGCAAACCCCATTAATCAGACATGATATTTCCGTGACATCTGCTTGTTTTCCAGTGTTCATAATAAATATCAACTTAAATAATCCCATTCAACAAACTTCCACAAAGTTTACCGCTTAGTAACAAAGTTTAAAAACCTCACGAAAGCATAAACTATTCAAGTTCGTGAAATATAACCGTGCGACGTCGTCATCTTTCGCTCAGTCGAATCTGCACAGCCTTGCATCCGTCACGGGTATGAAGGGCAAGGATTAAAGGTAGAGATAACGCAAACTCATGCCAACTTAAACCACTTGTGTCGTCCATCGTTCTACATCCAAATTTTGTCGTGGTGAAAAATGAGCTGTAAATTTTGCCTGTCATGAGCAGAGGATTTTTACGTGTTGTAAATCTTCAAGAAGGACTTTCAGCTCATTTCACTTCCAAAAGAAATTAGGCCCTTAAAAATCATTTGTCTACTCTACAGAATTGCATCCTGCGAATCTCTAAAGGACTAGATAGCTGAGGACGGAATTAACGGAGACACTTTTATCTATATGAAGTATTAAGCATTCGGGAGGTCTCGAGTTCAAATCCCTTGGGCAGGTAATCTGACTGAGGTTTTTCATGGTTTCCCTCAGTCACAGGGAAGAAACCCTCAATTATCGACGCCTCAGTCACCAATATCGTAGATATTAATCGGAAAATCTGAAGTCAGTTATATGAACATAGGCCATTTGCGGCACGCAATAGTATCAGGAACTCAACAATAGCAAAAAGGCTTACTGATATATACAAAAATGCTAAACACGCGATGTGACCACAAATGTTAAAGATTCGATCTTTGATCTTCAATTGTCACAGCACTCGAGACACGCGTATTCTCTATTTCTAGCTCTCTTTACCTGAACACAAAGTGTGCTATGGACGAAATGGATACACGCGCTTTTTCTTAAATCCTCAATCTGCAACTGACTTAATTTTCATTGGTGTTGTGTCATATATGTACTTCACTGTTCTACCAACCTGTGCATTATTTACGAAATGACCTTCGTAGTTTTTTCTTATTTCATATGGGACCAATATTACATTTCTACCTGTATTCATTGGAAAAATATAATCCTTTGTAACCCCACCATGACTTTAGGGACAAAGTGTGTTTTTTTATAATTCTAATGGAGATAACGTAGGAAAGTGTCTTCATTGCCAATACTATACAAATCTGGCTTTCAGGTAGTAGCTCCCTGTAAAGCAGGTTTGAATAATTTCAAGGAAAAATTGTTCTGGGGCCGGGTATCGATCCCGGGACCCTCCGCTTAGGGCACGAATGCGCTCCCGACTGAGCTACCCCAGGAACTATACACGATACCGTCACAATTTTTCTTTATACGCATACAACACAAATGGGCTGACAAGACACCAGAACCCAACTTTAAGTGCACACAAATTCTGTGTGACTTAAATTGTGGCTTTCTGTTAATGTACCTCTAGTCACGAAATATATTATACAAATCTGGGTTTCAGGTAGTAGCTCCCTGTAAAGCAGGCTTGAATTATTTAAAGAAAAAATTGGTCCGGGGCCGGGTATCGATCCCGGGACCCTTCAATTAGCGCACGAATGCTCTTCCGACTGAGCTACCCCAGGAACTACACACGACACCGTCACAATTTTTGCTTGTCAGCCCATTTGAGTTGTATGGATATAAAGGAAAAATTGAGACGGTGTCGTGTATAGTTCCTGGGGTAGCTCAGTCGGGAGAGCATTCGTGCTTTAAGCGAAGGGTCCCGGGATCGATACCCTGCCCCGGAACAATTTTTTCTTAAAATTATTCAAATGTGAATACTGTTCGTGAGTTATCGACTGGAATGAGAGATTGATCTGAGATTAGGCAGTTAAGTAGAACACAACAGACGTCTATGCCGGTGCACATTTCACTAGGTTAAACATGCAGAAAACAGATGAATTATTCATGTGATTGGTGCTGCACACGCAAGCCGGCTAAGACGTTTGGCTCTCAGGTCGGGTTGGTGGGTGTAATATTTCAGCTCACGACAAGGAATAAAGATGTATCTGGCAGACACAATAATGTTTCCTTTATTCTTGTGGTAACTAAAAATAAAACGACGCTTTGATAAATTCTGTAATTTTATTGTCTTGCCACTAAATCCAGACTCCGACGCTGTTCTGTCATTTAGAACAGTATTTTCGTACTTCGTAAGGTAGATAAATTTCTATAGGAAAGCTCAAGAACACTGTAGAGTTTCTGCTTTCCTGAACATGGCATTAGGAGAATCTCTTCCGAAAATGAGCGTCTATCCGGCAACTTTGTGGTATAGAGCGCCCTCATTATGCCTCGAACTGTGGTTTGATATCTGCTGTTGACTGGAGCAGGGTTGCCAGATTTACTTAGTCGCCAAATCTTGTTGCTCTTGTAGCCCAATGTCGCCAATTTTCTACTTTAAATATAAGTAATCTCAATGTTTTTATGATAATATTATTTATTTTAATAATAATAATAATAATAATAATAATAATAATAATAATAATGATTTATTTTAGCTGGCAGAGTTAAGGCCGTAAGGCATTCTCTTCCACTCAACCAGCAAAAAGTGTATATACATATGCATGAACTTACAAAGAATTCAACAATTTGATTTAGATGAGAGTTACATGTATACAAGAGTTATTTACGAATTAAACAACAAAATACTATGAACTATTAATTAAACACTGAAATAAACTGTGTAGTAGAATTAAACTAAAATACATAGAATGTTAATATATTACAAATAATATTAGATAATAGAAAGAGATTATTATGAGACAATTTTGAAAATACAGCACAATCAGGATGATGTCTAAAGAAAAAAGTAACAATGTAGTCAGTAATAGTTTAAATCAGTATGATTGGAGTGAAATGCTAATAAGGTTAACTTTTAAGCTGTTCTTAAAGGTGTTTGTTATCTTGCAGCCCCTAATACTTTGCGACAAGGAATTCCATTGGCGCGAGGTGGATACTGTAAAAGATGATGAATAACAAGATGTTCTATGAAGAGGTATACTTAGCGTGCCACAGATAAGTGATCTGGTATTTACGTCGTGGTTAGAGTACAGATAAGAGAGACGAGAAGAAAGGTTTTATATCATATTTACGTAATAAATTCTATAAATTTAGTATTTATGGGTTTTGCATTGGTTTTTGTACTGATCTTCTCAAATTTTCGCCACTTCTCCAATTTTGCACAACACAAGTCATTTTATCTCCCTCCCCTACAAATTAAACCGATCTCAATATCAACACATTTGAACGAATGAAATATTTAGAGAATTAGAGTAGAAACTACAGTTAGATTGCTATTTTTACGTTGTTTACAAAATTCTCTATAATGAATCGTCTGTAAGTTTCAGTATCGATCAGTTTACTGGTCCTCAAATTAAGAAAAATAGCGCAGCAGGCCTACTTTGTGGAGCGAGGAAGAAAGAGCGATACGTTTGTTTAAACAAAAGATAGAACCAGTTTTCGAAACGTTGTGATTTTTTTAATTAGCAATTGAAAAAGCCCAATCTTTTTCTCTAGTGATTTCTGTATCATAAGGGCCATTACTTGTTGTGCTCTTACATTTTTGTTTACTCCCGATTAGATTTGATTTGAATGGAGTTCGTCAAGGATGTCCCCTCTCACCACTTTTATTCATTATATACATCAACTCCATCATTAGACATTGGCGACTAGGAATTCATGGAAACATCCCGTTCTTCCGAAATTGTACTCTAGATACATTATTATATGCAGACGATCAGGTTCTTTTTGCTACAAATGAAGACGAGCTGCAATACTCAATACATCACCTGAATATAATAGCACAAAATTTAAATATGAAAATTTCCCCAAACAAAACAAAAATTATGGCGTTCCAAAGTAAACAGCCAGTTAGGAGTAAAATTTGCATTGGAACCCATACGTTAGAACAGGTAAACTCATTTAAATATTTAGGTTATAATTTGACATATTTACCTGTTACTGATATATCTGAAAATATTCAACATTTTAATGGAGCCTTAAGAACCATCAACCACGAAAACCCAAAAACATACCAGGTTAAAAGCATATAAAGTTCTAGCAAGACCTGTCATCATGTATGGTAGTGAGGCCTGAACTGTCCGAAACTCAGATGTTTAACGCCTAACAACTGCGGAAATGAGATTTCTAAGGAGGACTGCCGGCTACAGCTTGCTTGACCACACAAGGAATGAACTAATTACAAAAGAATTGAAAATTACACCTATTTATGAACATCTCAACCACTATAGAAAAATAGCTTAACCATGTCACTAGAATGGACCGTTCCAGACTCCCAAGACAAATTCTCCGCTATATACCACATGAAAGACGATCTTTAGGACGCCCCCTGAAAAGATGGACGGAGACCGTAACAGGCCACTAGGCCTAACACCTGTAAGGACGATGATGATGAAAAGCCCAATCTACAGTGGTGGCCATAATTCTGGAAACATTTTGTTTTTGTACTGAATTATTGATTCACAGATTTATACAATTGAAAATGTTACTCATGACTGATTCGTTAATTATGGGGTTATAATAAAGGTATTGTATTAAATCCTGAATATTTTAACAATAAATAATCATTACTATGTGGGAAATTATGTTCTTGTCGTTTAAGATCTAAATATTAATTTTCGATTTCATTATAATTTCCCATTATTTACTGTAATAAAAACTGCTCCATTGTTGATCGATAGAAGCATTGTTGAGCACTGTTAGTATAAAACGTGGACATTATTAGTGTGTTTATATCATTTGTCTGACTTAAGATTACGTTAGGTTAACATCTGATTGCTTTACAACAAACTTTATTGATCATTTTATCACAATGGATCCATGAAAGGACTGAACACTTCTGGAGCAGCCACTCTTCGAAAAGAAGGCTACACAATCAAGGAAATTGCAAGAAAACTTGGTAATGGTGCCACAGTGTCTGGCATCCAGAAGGTATGGCAGAAGTACAAATCCACAAAATCTTGTAAAGGAACACTTAGGACTGGTAGAAAACCTAAAGTAAGTCCAAGAGATGTGAGCAGATTTGTCGATTAGCATTGAAAGATCAAAGGAAATCTTCTAAACGACAAGAACATAATTTCCCACATAGAAATGATTATTTATTGTTAAAATATTCAGGATTTAATATAATACCTTTATTATAACCCCATAATTAACGAATCAGTCATGAGTAACATTTTCAATTGTATAAATCTGTGAATCAATGCAGATATTGTAATAATTCAGTACAAAAACAAAAAGTTTCCAGTGTACACCTCATCTGTACAAAGCATCATTGTATTGTTTCCTCCAATGTTTAAATCATTAGTTCTTTTGTGATAATTTGTTAATAGCAGAAGTATCAGTAGACGTGCCAGAGGATGCATAAATTGTACTATCACGTTTAATTTTTGTTAACTTATGAGATATGTAAACAACATATCAGAGTACGATCGTCTAAAACAGAGCTTGGGGTAAGCCTCTCTTTGAACGCGCTCGCTCTAACAGAGACACCAGATGGATAGGAACGATAAATAACGAAGAGGTTCAGTGTCGTACCATTCACAGTGAGAACAAGACGTGTTTCGCGTTTGTACTTAAATACTATATTTAATTGTCTGTTTACAACAAATGTAATTACACATTGCACGCCACTGATCGATTCTTATTTCCACGATGAACACAATTGCGGGAGTAGAAGGAAACCGCTATCTGAAGATCGATGAAGATAACGCATAAATTCCCCAGACCTGGTCTAAGACAAAGTTACTGTAACCTTATTCAACTAATAGAAGATCATAGATTACAAATACAGGGACATCATTTTATTTTTACTAATATTTTTAATATTAACCTGGTTATACCTTTGGATTAATGACTGAGACTCGGAAACACCGTTTGCTACCTCCTTCTACAACTGGAGTTCGATGATACTGACGTAATATACAAACAAATCACTTTACTAGGTATAGGAGGGAAGAAAAGTAGTTCATCCATTTACGCAAAGTAGGAAATATCGCGATTTTGAGTGTGATAATTTTCATTAGGTTTTTGTTTAATCAAAATACAGTACTGTATTAACAATAAGTGTTTTTACTCACGAACTGAGTTATCCATGCGAACGTATTCATTATGCAGTATATATTATACTGTCTACAGCACATTAGCGTACGATATAGAGGATGAAGTTAAAATGAAAAATAATCATAATATGGATATTTAAACACATTTTTGAAAATGGTGGCCGTTCATTTCGATACAGGCTTCAGTTCTTTTGTGCCTATTATCGCACTATAGACTATTGCATCTAATTCCAATTACCAGTTTCGTCCTTCATACTTAGTAACTCATGTTGAAATAATTCTGTACCTACTCTATAAAAGAGTACCTTACGTACTGTAAATTCAGTCTTCACTTCTGCCCGACCCGCACAGATAAAATTACTCAGACATGCTATCTACTGTCCATCCAAGTGGTTATGTCGTAGGATCGTAGAAAGGGGGGGTGGAATCACGTGATTGTTAATTACTTAACGAGGCTCTTTTATTTAAGTTATTTTAAACAGCTGCATAATATTACGTAGACGTCCAATTAATTCCTAACAGAAATTAATGTTTTGAGAAAAGAACTAAGAAAGCCCAGCCACTAGTTTTTACAATGGAGCGAGCAGAAGCAGGTGGGGGAAATCGGGATGCGACGTAGGCAAACGGACGACAGTACCTGTGGGAAAATATGATTCAACATTGGAAGTTTTCGTCACTGGAGAACGCGAACATATTTCTGAAACGTACTATAATCACTAACTCAGTACTGAGGCCTTAGTTCTGTGTGGACAGTTGGAACTTCGTTAGTAGAAGGGGTGGGAGTGAAGTACATTCAAAAACTCAGGTACAATAAAAGTTGAAGTAAAAATAAAATGATGTCCCAGTACTTCTTATGAACTGAACCAGCAAGCAAGAGGAGCGTCGAAATGGCCAGATTATAGGCCTATTATCTTTTGAAGCTGGAGCATGATGAGTGGCCTAAACTTTGTAGATGAAGAAGAAATACGGGTACATTCTCACTTCACGTCTGCAAATGGAAGGTGTTTAGAGAGAGCCCTTCAATAGGCGTAAAGCATTGATTTTTTATGCCTCCACTGTGTGACATGTAGCATGCATGTCCCTGTCTTAAGGGTAAGATTGTTCTCGAAGTGGTTTTGCCACGGGGTGTCTTTCTTTTACATGGAAAAGACTTTAGTTTTTTGCACCATGGCATGGAGTTTCAGCGGTTAATTCGTACGGGAACATTCGAATCCGTGTGTGTGGGAGTTGAAAGGGGGAGTCGATGACTAAACTAAAAATGTCTGTGCGAACATGTAATAATAAGACATTGTTTGCGAGAAAATTTGTAGCAGTAACATGGTAAAAATTCGCAATCAAATTTTCGTCACTTTCGATTTGTAAATAATGTAAAGATAGTTACAGTAATATTGTAAAATACGGTATTGTACAAGCTAGGGTAATTTAATTTTCTTTTGCACTTTTCTTATTACTTACTTACTTACTGGCTTTTAAGGAACCCGAAGGTTCATTTCCGCCTTCACATAAGCCCGCCATCGGTCCCTATCCTGTGCAAGATTAATCCAGTCTCTATCATCATACCCCACCTCCCTCAAATCCATTTTAATATTATCCTCCCATCTACGTCTCGGCCTCCCTAAAGGTCTTTTTCCCTCCGGTCTCCCAACTAACACTCTATATGCATTTCTGGATTCGCCCATACGTGCTACATGCCCTGCCCATCTCAAACGTCCGGATTTTAAGTTCCCAATTATGTCAGGTGAAGAATACAATGCGTGCAGTTCTGTGTTGTGTAACTTTCTCCAATGTCCCGTAACTTCATCCCGCTTAGCCCCAAATATTTTCCTAAGCACCTTATTCTCAAACACCCTTAACCTATGTTCCTCTCTCAGAGTGAGAGTCCAAGTTTCACAACCATAAAGATCAACCGGTAATATAACTGTTTTATAAATTCTAACTTTCAGATTTTTGGACAGCAGACTGGATGATAAGAGCTTCTCAACCGAATAATAACACGCATTTCCCATATTTATTCTGCGTTAATTTCCTCCCGAGTGTCATTTATATTTGTTACTGTTGCTCCAAGATATTTGAATTTTTCCACCTCCTCGAAGGATAAATCTCCAATTTTTATATTTCCATTTCGTACAATATTCTGGTCACGAGACATAATCATATACTTTGTCTTTTCGGGATTTACTTCCAAACCGATCGCTTTACTTGCTTCAAGTAAAATTTCCGTGTTTTCCTAATCGTTTGTGTATTTTCTCCTAACATATTCACGTCATCTGCATAGACAAGAAGCTGATGTAACCCGTTCAATTCCAAACCCTGCCTGTTATCCTGAACTTTCCTAATGGCATATTCTAAAGCGAGGTTAAAAAGTAAAGGTGATAGTGCATCTCCCTGCTTTAGCCCGCAGTGAATTGGAAAAGGATCAGATAGAAACTGACCTATACGGACTCTGCTGTATGTTTCACTGAGACACATTTTAATTAATCGAACTAGTTTCTTGGGAATACCAAATTCAATAAGAATATCATATAATACTTCCCTCTTAACTGAGTCATATGCCTTTTTGAAATCTATGAATAACTGATGTACTGTACCCTTATACTCCCATTTTTTCTCCATTATCTGCCGAATACAAAAATCTGATCAATAGTCGATCTATTACGCCGAAAACCGCACTGATGATCCCCAATAATTTCATCTACGTACGGAGTTAATCTCCTCAAAAGAATATTGGACAAAATTTTGTACGACGTCAACAAAAGTGATATTCCTCGAAAGTTACCACAGTTGGTTTTGTCCCCCTTTTTAAAAATAGGTACAATTATGGACTCCTTCCATTGTTCTGGTACAATTTCCTTTTCCCAAATAGCAAGTACAAGTTTATAAATTTCGCTATATAATGCACTTCCACCCTCTTGTATTAATTCTGCTGGAATTTGATCGATACCTGGAGACTTGTACTTTTTCAGATTTTCTATCGCAATTTCGACTTCTGAAAGCGTAGGTTCGGGTATAAATGGCTCAGCAGTTTGTATTTCAATATCGTCCCGATCATTTCTATTTGGCCTATGTACATTTAGTAGTTGTGCAAAATAGAAGCTATAATAATAATAATAATAATAATAATAATAATAATAATAATAATAATAATCCGTGGTGTCACAGTCCTTGAAGGGCCCAGATCGAGCAACAGGCTGCTGGCCCCACGTTCACATGCCGAAGCAGAGGTGGACGATCATCCAACCAGAATGGAGATATCGTGTGGTTAGAACTATGATCCCGCCAGCCGTTACAGCTAGCTTTCGAAACCGGATTTCGCTACCTATCGTAGCTCCCCAAGTGCATCACGATGCTGGGTGAGCACCGGTCCCATACACGTCGAAATTTCATGAGAAAATTTCTTCCCCCATGAGGACTCGAACCAGCGCGCATTCCGTAACGCGAGTCCTAGGCAGGATACCTTAGGCCACGATGCCACGGCGCGGGACACTTTTCTTATTACGTATCTGTTTATTTGTTGTGTCTAGTGACACGTACTCTGCGGTCGAGAGACGAGGCACATCGGAAGCAGGTCGCTTCGGTAGGTTTGTTGTATTAGTTTATGGTTACATTTTATTACAACTTTCATGATAGCGCGCGAATCATTCGCAATTGAGGAGTGTTTAGCAAAAACGTCAGTTGCCCAGAAACTGTGAAGTTTTTTTTCAAGATTCCCACAAAAATATGATTTTGGACAATTGACGTTTTGCTAAATACCCCTCAATTATGTAGTTCAGGACTTCCGCTCTCCCGCATTGATACGGTAATCTCGGGTTTTAGAGGTGATCACATGACTTCTCGTGTTTGAAGTCAGGTTTCCGTACTATTATTATTATTATTATTATTATTATTATTATTATTATTATTATTATTATTATTATTATTATTATTATTATTATTCTATCTGATGCTTTTCCAATTCACTGCGGGCTAAAGCAAGGAGATGCACTATCACCTTTACTTTTTAACTTCGCTCTAGAATATGCCATTAGGAAAGTTCAGGATAACAGAGAGGGTTTGGAATTGAACGGGTTACATCAGCTTCTTGTCTATGCGGATGACGTGAATATGTTAGGAGAAAATCCTCAAAGGATTAGGGAAAACGCGGAAATTCTACTTGAAGCAAGTAAAGAGATAGGGTTGGAAGTAAATCCCGAAAAGACTAAGTATATGATTATGTCTCGTGATCAGAATATTGTACGAAATGGAACTATAAAAGTTGGAGATTTATCCTTCGAAGAGGTGGAAAAATTCAAATATCTTGGAGCAACAGTAACAAATATAAATGACACTCGGGAGGAAATTAAACGCAGAATAAATTGGGAAATGCCTGTTATTATTCGGTTGAGAAGCTTTTGTTATCTAGTCTACTGTCAAAAAATCTGAAAGTTGGAATTTATAAAACAGTTATATTACCGGTTGTTCTGTATGGTTGTGAAACTTGGACTCTCACTTTGAGAGAGGAACAGAGATTGAGAGTTTTTGAGAATAAGGTTCTTAGGAAAATATTTGGGGCTAAAAGGGATGAAGTTACAGGAGAATGGAGAAAGTTACACAACGCAGAGCTGCACGCATTATATCCTTCACCTGACATAATTAGGAACATTAAATCCAGACGTTTGAGATGGGCAGGGCATGTAGCAGGTATGGGCGAATCCAGAAATGCATATAGAGTGTTAGTTGGGCGGCCAGAGGGGAAAAGAGCTTTGGGGAGGCCGAGACGTAGATGGAATTATAATATTAAAATGGATTTGAGGGAGGTGGGATATGATGATGGAGACTGGATTAATCTTGCTCAGGATAGGGACCAATGGCGGGCTTATGTGAGGGCGGCAATGAACCTGCGGGTTCCTTAAAAGCCAGTAAGTAAGTAAATAAGTATTATTAATTTATTATTATTATTATTATTATTATTATTATTATTATTATTATTATTATTATTATTATTATTATAAAGGATATCCCTTACTAAATTCCCCAAGACTCGCATTTCATCTGTTTAGCAGGTATGATGTTACATGCGCTCTGCGAATACGAATGACGTAAGACTTTTACTTCAGCATTTCGTTGCTACGGTTGAACACTCAGTCACACTATTGGCCTTCTATGTGTTGTTTATGTAAATTGCGTATCGTCTGTAGCGAGCGGGAGCAGGGCGAGACGCGGGTGACATCTGGGATTGGTGATAGCGAGATGATATTTGGCGAGATGAGGCCGAGGATTCGCCATAGATTACTTGACATTTGCCTTATGGTTGGGGAAAACCTCAGGAAAAAACCGACCAGGTAATCTGCCCAAGCGGGAATCGAACGCGCGCCGAACGCAACTCCAGATCGTATTGTACATATACACACGTTCACACAATGAAATTTTGTTGCTAGGCATTACTTACTAAATACAAAATAATCACTAAACTTTATGCATTACGTTGTACATTGAAGAATTGAGAGTTTCATTACACGACTTCTGAGCACACTGAATGCCATATGGATACTGGAGGTCGATTGCGCAGGAGAAACGGTTACGCGCGCTCCGGAAACCACCCAGGGCGCGGTTACCGGGCGCTGTTTTCTGGGACCAGTGATAATAATAGCTCTGTAGCATATTATATTCTTTATTTTTATATAATAAAAGTTAATTCAATACAGTATCGAAAGTTTCGTTTCACTATTTAAAAATATCTCGTTTCTTTGGCCCACCCTGTAGTAATCCTGTACTACCAGTTTCAGACGAGATATCTCCAAATATTAATACATATTCCATTAGGGGTATTTATATTGCCAAAGAGGACTGCAAATCAAGACATTTTTTATCTATAGACTAGCCGTACCCGTTCGCTCCGCTGCACCCGTTAGAAATAAATATGAAGTAATTACATAATTAAAATAGGACATTTGGTCCAGGAAAGATTCGTGTTTGATAGAAGGATAAATCGTTTAAAATGTTACTTAATTTAAATTGTACTGAAATAATTAAAATGCGATCATTTTGGTCCAGAGACCACTCATTTGGTGCAATGACAATTCCTTTAACATGTTTCTTAATTTTTATTACATGCATCCATACTTTAATGAAGACTGACATATCATTTAGATTTAATGTGTATACTTTATTTTACTTGTTATATGTTTCCATTGAATTATGATAATAACTTAATTTTAACCCTTGTTTTCTACGTATTCAGTAAATGGCGCTTGGGCCACTATGGTTCTGAACCCTTCAAATAACTTAAATAACTTAAATTATATTATATTATATTATATTATATTATATTATATTATATTATATTATATTATATTATATTGCATTATATTATATAAAAATGTGTTGATAACGCATGTACACCGATAAGTAAGTTTTTAATTTGTTATGGGGGCTCTTGAATCTCAGGAGGAACAAATTTTATTTTACAACAGCGCAACATAATCTGCTTGGCTCATTACCCAATTTTTTTGCATTGCATTTAATGCATATGTAATTTCTGTATTTTAACACGATTCAAATGAGCATAGTTAAAATTTGGATTATAAAATAATTAAATGCTAAGCTAACATATTATTACTAGGCCTACATACTAAATCAATACACTCTTGCGGTTCGTTAATTCTCTGAGATAAACATTATTTTAAGAAATACAGGAAACGAATACACAGAATAGCCTATCAAGTTGTTTGTGCATAAGAAGTTATTTTAATCTTACCTGTCCTCAATTCACTCCGAAGTTACTGTAATAACATTATAGCATTATGTCCATCTAGAGAAACTACACTTTCCAATGGTGAAATAATAATTAATTACACAAATCGGTTAATTTAGCTTCCGATATTACTTCAAACACAAACATTCTCTGTAGGCTATCTTTCATAGCTTTCGATTGTTGCTGTCCAAGGCCCCTTATACACGAAGTCATTTATTTTTTAATTCATTACACGGCCTTAGATGGCAGTTATTTTAATTTTAAAACTCATTTATCTCATTAAATATCAGTCCTATCAAACTTTTTCAAGGAATAAAACTTATCGCAAATTAGTTGTAAAGAAACTTTTGTTATGTAACATTTTTCACAAAAATCAATAATAAGCGAGATATTTCGATTTATTTAATTCAGACCCCCTTATAACCCCCCTTTTAAATA
Source organism: Periplaneta americana (assembly GCA_025594305.2). Taxonomy (NCBI): domain Eukaryota; kingdom Metazoa; phylum Arthropoda; class Insecta; order Blattodea; family Blattidae; genus Periplaneta; species Periplaneta americana. The sequence goes on along the minus strand of JAJSOF020000023.1, from coordinate 21,756,976 downwards.
ATGTATTTTGAATGCCATATAGCCTAAAATCTAAGTTACAACGAACTTAATTTATATTCCAATTTTCATCGAAATCCGTTCAGCCATTATCGCGTGAAAAGGTAACAAACAAACATACAGAGAGACATACAAACAAAAATTAAATAAAAGCGATTTTCGGTTTAAGGGTGGTTAATTATATATGTTAGGACCAATTATTTTTGGAAAATCGAAAATTACCAGAAAAATTTCGGCTACAGATTTATTATTAGTATAGATTCTTGTACAGTAAGTAACTGAGGGAAATTCTAGAAGGGAGTATGGAAGTTTAAAATGACTATTATATTGTATTGCACACATGCCCATCTCAAGACTTTTCCTGCGATCTAATTAAATGTAGGCCTATACGTACGGCTAGCGTTACGCGGGCATGGTATCAAAAAATAGACCTCAGGAAAGATCCCAATAAGGATGTTTGTCTTCCTGATTGGTAATTATTGCCAGTAATTTAAGACTCCAGAGGGGACAGAAGATCAAGTCCAAAGGAAATCGAGGTACAGTGAAATACAATTGGTGGGAAAAGAGAGAGAGAGAAAGGTGTCGGGCACTGACCGGTATTTGAAATGACGTGATAAGGTTGAGAAAGGGAGGGAGTGAGATAGAGAAGTAATTGATTGAAGGCGTTGTTATCAGAGTATGGCTATAAATGGACCGTAGCGAGGAAGACTGATGGCGGAGTGCTAGAGGGAAGGGTGAGGTTGTGTGAAATTAGAAGTCTGATGGATCGGGTGTGAGAAGATTACTACAGAGAACGAAAACGCTCAGAGCCAAAACAAGAAAAGAGGATAGAAATAAGACATAAAAGAGAAGAAGAAATAAATATATATAAAAACCGACAAGGTAGGGCGTCATAAAGCTAGCTCTACGCCCTTAATCAGAAATGTAACTTTGGTCGGATGTCCAGAATCGTTCCACTTCCGCCGGTTTATATATATATCAAAGGTCGAGGTGTCAAGTCTACTATGTTTAGAGCTATAAAGAGATGAGAAATATGGTCGGAAAAAAAAGACTGCAAGTCCCGACTTCTATTCCCGGGAGTGGTAGGACCTTTCTTCTTTTTCAGACTCTTCGTTAAAGCATGAGATGTGTTTTCTCGGACAGTTTTCCCAATCTGATAGTCTCAGTTATACATTATCTCAATGACCATTTCTCCCAAACATTTTTTCTAAGTACAATTATTCCAATCCAGTTTTCCCAATTTAATATTCTATCGTCGCGTAGCCTAGCAATCTGGATTGTTGTTTCATTGATTAGAGCTGAAGAGAATAAAACTACAAAAACTTATTAAGTACAGGGACATCATTTTATTTTTACTTGCATTTTTATTGTACCTGCATTTCTGAATGTATTTCACTCCCATCCCTTCACTAATGTCCTTGCTCCCGTCAGACACACAAACTTACGACCGCTGTTGCATTCGAAGTCTTCAAGCACTGAAGTAAACACTGCAGTGTATAGTGTGTTTCAGAAATATGGTTGCGTTTTCTATAGAAGAAAGAACCTATATTAATAATATCGTACTAAAAAATTATATTCAAGAAACGTTAAATTCAATTTCAGAGACTATGCTTCAAAATGTTTTTAATAATATGCATAAAAGAATTGAAGTCTGCATTGTAATGAACGGCAACCATTTTCAGCAATTTATTTAAAAATTCAGATTAGCTTATTTTGAATTGAGGTGGCTAAAAGCAAAGGAATGCTAGTGACATTTGTAATAACATGAGTTAAGTGCATCCATTGTAAGCTAAAGTATCTAAAATTTTAGTGGCAAAGGGATATATTAATCGCATCACACATTAAAATTTAAATAAAAATTTCACCGATTTTACGAAAGCTTAAATATTTAAACCCCATTTTCTCAAAAGTAACTGAAGTGCACTTACAGCCCTTTACTTATGACCCCTTCAATTAAATGCATTCTCTATATTGTATGTTAACACCAATAATTAATATGCTAAATAAAGTAGACATTACATAACGAACATAGCCGCCTGAAAAGTTGAGTTTTTGAAAAAAAAATGTTTCTACTCTACTGTATTTTGATAAATTCCGTAAAAGTGATAATCAAACTGAAAATCGTAATATCGTATTTCCCTACAACATAAATGGATACACTACTTTTCTCTCCTCCTATACCTAGTAAACTGATTTGTTTACATATTGCACTAGTAACATGAAACTCCTGTAATGGAAGGGGGCAACAGAGTTTTCGAGTATAGCCAGGTTAATGTTAAAAATGTTGGTAAAAATAAAGTGATGTCCCTGTATTTCATGTAATAGTTGTTTGCGTATTAAATTATTTTAAAATGGTGTATACCCTTCAAGAGAGAACATAAATCATCCTTACTGATTACATTTAAGAAATTACGCAAAATAAGCTCTATTTTCATCCTAATCACCTGATAATAACAAAAATACAGGTTGCCAGGCGACGAAAGAAAACAAAAGATACAAAAACAAATGAATGAGGTGTATAAACAATTGAGTGCTCTCTCATATTTAAGTATAAAAATATAGGGGTGTAATTTGAAATTTAAAAGTGGGGGTAGCGGGGAGGTAGGGTAGAAATCTAAAATGCAATTACGCCTGGTTTCAGATTTCTCCCTCAATATCTAAATTGACGTGTTTTATAGCTTAAATTGAATTCAATTTAAATAGTTATTTGGAGTGGGAAGTTTTGAAATGAAAGCTCTGTAGAGCGCCTTTTTTTTCCATGTTTAATTTGCCTTCTCTCCCTGCCTACTTTAAGTTTTATAAATGCCTAAGTACTCGAGCTCTATTCATGATCAGACCTCGGATTTTTAGGCTTGTTTAGTGTAGGTTGAAACATACGTTCTTTAATGCACCTAGTTTCAGGCAATATCATTGCTCGAGAGTTCCTCGTGTTGCATAATTTAGGGATTTGTGTATACAATTTTTGTAATCTATCCTATTCAAACCTAAAAATCCGAGATCTATTCATGACGATGCTGGGTGGACACCGGTCCCATACACTGACCGAAATTTCATGAGAAAATTTATTTATCTATGAGGACTCAAACCAGCACTCATTCTGTAGCGCTTTTCCAAGGCATGACTTCTCTGACCACGATGCTACGGCAAGGGCAGCTTTACAATGATGGTAGGATGTTAAGATTTCCTTCCACCTCACGAAACAATCGGAAATGAATAGCATTAGAGCTATCAGTCCTACGTGCTTTCCATCTTTGTCATTTCTGTTAGGATTGAGAACAATAATGTGACCGAAAATGTAAGATCAATGGATAATATTCATGACTCCATCGGGAAACGAACCTACGACCTTCCAGCTTGCAGAGTATAGTCTTAATTGCGACACTGTTATAAGCAGCAGATAAATACGAGGCGCATCCAGAAAGTAAGTTTCCCTATTTTTAAAAAAAAGAACACACATTTTAAGGAAAACATTTAGTGGCAACAGGTACAGCAATGTTTCAGCTATTTTTCAACATAGCCACCATCAGAATTGCGACACTTGTATCGTGGGATCAACTTTTATATCCCTCTGTCGTAGAACTCTGCCGCCTGTGAATGGAACCAGCGTGTGACAGACGTCTTCAGCTCTTCGTCGTTGCCAAAACGCTCACAGGAGGACAGGAATTTCTTGAAAAAAAAAGAGAGAGAGAGGGGGGGGGTTCGGCTCATAGGCCTGACAGCTGCCGATGAGAGCTGGCAATGCTTTGTGTATTAAAGAACTTTATCACCGACCGAATCTCGAGGCGGCGGGAGAAGGAATAAGAGCTTCAATTTCGAACCACTGCTGCCACGCTACTGGCACCAGGCGGGACCTGTCCGGCTGGCATATGATTGATACGTCATAGATCTGTTACGCATGCGCAATTGACACAGCTAATTACGTTTACTTTCAAGGGGAAAAAATCGGGAATCTTACTTTCTGGATGCCCCTCGTAAATAAATGGATGAGTAAATAAACATTTCACGCACTAAGAAATCCTATTGTTAGGATCTAGAAAACAGTAACTTTATAGCGAGTTTATGATCTTATTCTATGTTTGACAATATTCATTACTTTAATTTCATTCTGAAAGTTGTTGCTCGCTATGTCACAGACATGATATAATTCTGTAGGTAACATTAAACAGGGAAGTATACATCTTTAGTCTTTCCCAGAAGTTCATGCATTTACATAAGCTCCAACGGATGATGTTTACAGTTTCAAAGCTAATGGAAAAGTTAAGGCTGGGTAACATTACGGGCATATCACGAAACTTAGAAACCTCAAGGCTGTATTCGGTATGTTTTGAATCCAAGACCCTCTCACAAATCACTCTGAAAAGGGGCAAAGCACAAGAGTTTCTGCGATCAGATATATACAAAAGTTAGTATATTTCCAGGTATATACATACATCAGTTACCGCATGGATACTTTTTACACTTGAATGACTTTACAAGGCCTAAATATGTTCTTCATGCGGGCAGTCTACATCCCTCCGAGTCGTTATTGTATTCGAGAGGAAAAGGTTAAGCAGACATGCATTATTTATATGGAATAACTGCGGAAAAGTTGAGATCTCTTTGCAGTCAGTCAAAATACAAATATGAAACAGATAAAGGGGAAACATGTTAGAGAGAAGGGCATTTTGTTTCCGTGACCTCCTTATTCATCTTCAACCCCTCGACATGAAAACGAAGGCTTATTTCAGCGAAGTTGTCTCGCTGCGATATATATCATCTCGGTTTGAACAAAAGCATATCAATCAAACCTCACACCATAAAGTATTTTACAAGAGTTTTAAGAGATGGTTCGTGTGCACATGACGGAGTTTGAACCGAATTAATACGCTACCCCTCTCCTCTTTCGCCCCAAACCCCTCTTTCACTTTTCAATTTGTTTCCAAAGCTTACAACAAGTATTACAAAGTAAAGTTGTCAGGAGTTATGAATGGCCAAAATCAGACTCGGTGATGCGTATTGTTTCGTGCTGGGGAATCTTGGGTAAAGTTTTGTAACACTTTGTGACATCAGCTATTCATTCCATCCTTTCTCCTACAAGAGGGGAGAAAGACACAAGCAGATCTCAGCAATATGGCTGCCGGGAGACTTGTAACAAGTCAGAGCCCGCCAGTTCGACCATGAGTCACTGGCCAGTGTCAATAACGGGAGTCATGCAACGTCGATCGGGCTGTCAAGGAATCTGGAAACCTTGTATAAGTTAGATATCGACAGACTGGAGTGTTGTCAGGGCTAACCAAGCGTATCGCAATATGAAACACACTTTGTAGGCTTCTTCCATCGAAAGGATATTATATTGACTGTTCTACAAGATTTATATACGCAGCCTTTATATTAAATCGAAGTATATGGGAAGAGTCTTTCCACGCGTCTGACCGTATTTCAGTCAGTTTAGTGTTTCCTAGAAAACGAACCTCCAATCGAATTCAGACATTTATCAAACCAAATATGAGTTATGTTCTTTACTATTGGTTAAGGTTACTAGATTTTTTTTTTTTTAATATTTCCGAAGACAGGTATCGACACATGAGAAAAAAAAACTTTTAACATGTCTGTTAATTTACCATTAACTTATGTTGATGTTCCTTTCTTCCTCAGAGGGCGGCCCGTAGGCCTTAAGGCTGGTTCACAATAAACCGGAAACAAAAACGACAACGAGAACGGGAATATTGTTAAAATAAATGTATTTAAATGACAGCATTCACAATTAACTATTGTGAACGCTCACATTTAAATACATTTATTTTAACACTAGCTGTACCCGTGCGCTCCGCTGCACCTGTTAGAAATAAATATGAAGTAATTACATAATTAAAATAGGATGTTTGATCCAGAGAACATTCGTGTTTGATAGGAGGAAAATCGTTTAACATGTTACTTAATTTAAATTGTATTTAAATAATTAAAATGCGATCATTTTGGTCCAGAGAGCACTCATTTGGTGCAATGACAATTCCTTTAACGTTTCTTATTTGTTATTACATGCAATCATAGCTTAATGAATGTACAAAATAGCCTATTAAGTTTTCTGTGCATAAGAAGTTATTTTAACCTTACCTGTCCTCGATTCACTCAGAAGTTACTGTAATAACATTATAGAATTATGTCCATCTAGAGAAACTACACTTTCCAATGGTGAAATAATAATTAATTATACAAATCGGTTAATTTAGCTTCCGATATTACTTCATACAAACACAGAAACATTCTATGTAGGCTATGTTTAATATCTTTCGATTGTTGTTGTCCAAGGCCCCTTATAGACGAAGTCATTTTTTCTTATTTTATTGCACCACCTTAGATGGCGTTATTTTAATTTTAAAACTCATTTATCTCATTAAATATCAGTCCTATCAAAATTTTGCAAAGAGTAAACCTTCTCGAAAATCATTTTTAAAGAAATTTTGTTATGTAACATTTTTTACAAAAATCAATAATAAGCGAGATATTTCGATTTGTTTAATTCAGGCCCCCTTATAACCCCCCTTTCAAATAGTGTATTTTGAATGCCATATAGCCTAAAATCTAAGTTACTACGAACTTAATTTATATTCCAATTTTCATATAAATCGGTTCAGTCATTATCGCGAGAAAAGGTAACAAACATCCAGACAGACAGACATACAAACAAAAATTTCAAAAAAGCGTTTTTCGGTTTCAGAGTGGTTAATTATATATGTTAGGACCAATTATTTTTGGAAAATTGAAAATTACCAGAAAAATTTCGGCTACAGATTTATTATTAGTATAGATTATTTCCGTTCTCGTTCTCGTTTTTGTTCCCGGTTTATTGTGTACCAGCCTTTAGACTTACTGCGCAACCTTCTTTTATTGGGATGATTTATTTTATTTTATTGAGTTATTTTACGACGCTGTATCAACAACTCAGGTTATTTAGTGTCTGAATGAAATGAAGGTGATAATAATAGCAATAATTTCGGAATATTTTAAATAGAGCTGGAAACCTCGAGAGGATGAGGGATGGTTAGAAGAATTATGAGTAATATGGACTCCTGGACAAGTGTAAGGCTGCACCGGATAGAGTTTTATTCGTTTTGGTGATAGTCAAGAGAGAAATCAAGCGTTGCGGAACCTCGAGATAATACAAACAAACAGACCGTGTAGTTAAATATTTCAGGTGATTCTCTTGCGGCACACCGGTCTGGTTTCGTCCTCCGGGGCCATTTAGAAGGCTACGTGACTACGAAATCCATTTAAGTTCTTTCAGACTGCCTCGTCAATTCTAATTTTTACGTCAAACAGTATCACTTACTTTTTCATATTACATGCTTGCTCAAATTTTATATCTATCTAAATTATGTAACCAATTATTTCAACAACTAAATAATTAATCGCAAATCTTCTTGCTTCCTAACCATGAATTTTAACTTGCAAATATTTCTGTGATAACCTCGTAATTGATACAGCGTCTTTAATAAGCAAGTAAAATAAAAAAAATGTACAATACATACATTAAAGGCACAAGATCATGTGCAAAAAAAAATACAAAAATTTCGAATAAAGTTTCCAAACAGACCTGTGCCTTCTGCCAAAACAATTTGACGACTCGCTAAAAGATTTTTAAAGAAATAGGTTCAGTGAAGAATCGAAAATCCTCATTCTATACTTACTTACTGGCTTTTAAGGAACCCGGAGGTTCATTGCCGCCCTCACATAAGCCCGCCATTGGTCCCTATCCTGAGCAAAATTAATCCATTCTCTACCATCATATCCCACCTCCCTCAAATCCATTTTAATATTATCTTCCCACCTACGTCTCGGCCTGCCTAAAGGTCTTTTTCCATCCGGCCTCCCAACTAACACTCTATATGCATTTCTGAATTCACCCATACGTGCTACATGCCCTGCCCATCTCAAACGTCTCGATTTAATGTTCCTAATTATGTCAGTTGAAGAATACAATGCGTGCAGTTCTGTGTTGTGTAACTTTCTCCATTCTCCTGTAACTTCATCCCTCTTAGCCCCAAATATTTTCCTAAGCACCTTATTCTCAAACATCCTTAATATCTGTTCCTCTCTCAAAGTGAGAGTCCAAGTTTCACAACCATACAGAACAACCGGTAATATAACTGTTTTATAAATTATAACTTTCAGATTTTTCGACAGCAGACTGGATGAAAAAAATTTCTGAACCGAATAATAACAGGCATTTCCCATATTTATTCTGTGTTTAATTTCCTCCCGAGTATCATTTATATTTGTTACTGTTGCTCCCAGATATTTGAACTTCTCCACCTCTTGAAAAGATAAATTTCCAATTTTTATATTTCCATTTCGTACAATATTCTGGTCACGAGACATAATCATATACTTAGTCTTTTCGGGATTTACTTCCAAACCTATCTCTTTACTTGCTTCCAGTAAAATTCCCGTGTTTCCCTAATCGTTTATGGATTTTCTCCTAACATATTCACGTCATCCGCATAGACAAGCTGCTGATGTAACCCGTTCAATTCCAAACCCTCTCTGTTATCCTGGACTTTGCTAATTGCATACTCTAGAGCAAAGTTAAAAAGTAAAGGAGATAGTGCATCTTCTTGGTTTAGCCCACAGTGAACTGGAAACGCATCTGACAGAAACTGACCTATACGAACTCTGCTGTATGTTTCACTGAAACACATTTTAATTAATTCTATAGATGAAGTAAAAGACTAGATACGAGAATATTATTTTGTATTATTTTTTTAGGTAGTGATATTAATTCTATATTTTTTTATTTTAGGCTCTCTTTTCTTTCTTTTATATTTGAGTTCGTGGTACAATACCAAAATAATTACAACAATTACTAATTTCATCATAATTACAAATAAATAATAATTTAAAAACTATCAATGATGTGGGACTTCAAAGTGTTGTTCATTCGTTCATCAGAAGATGTCAGTTTTTGTGTGGCGGCAAATGGGGGGCCATTTTCAGCAACGACTGTGAGCATGAAGTCCAGATTATTGAACATTTATTGTTAGTACTGTTATATATGGGAGAAGCGCCGGAGAAATGGTTACGCGCTCGGCTGAAACCACGCAGGGCCCGGCCGGCCGGCCGCTCTTTTCTGGGACCATTGATAATAATAGCTCTGTATTTGCATGGAACCACTACTTCTTGAAAATTACATCCTTCAAATACATTCTTGTAATCGCTCTTCGAAGTTTCTCAATGCTCTTTGCAACAAATCCATACCTGTGGAGTAACGGTTAGGGCGTCTAGTCGCCCGGGTTCGATTCCCGGTCGGGGCATGTTACCTGGTTGAGGTTTTTTCCGGGGTTTTCCCTCAACCCAATATGAGCAAATGCTGGGTAACTTTCGGTGTTGGAACCCGGGTCTCATTTCACCGGCATTATCACCTTCATCTCATTCAGACGCTAAATAACCTAAACTGTTGATAAATCCTCGTAAAATAACCTACTACTACTACTTTGCAATATTTCGACAGTGATGTTTGAAATTTCTTCACGAATTGCTGTCTTCGGTTGTTCAATGTTTCGCGGTTTGTTTGCGTATACCCGTATACCTTACTTTTTAGATACCCCCATGAAAAGAAATCACATGCACTTAAATCGGGAGAACGTGCAGGCCAGGTAATGTCTCAATATGACATGATTCCCAAATAAATTTTGCATTTCCGTCGTAGAGATGACTGCAATATGTGCTGTTGCACCATCTTGGTAAACAAAGTTGATGTGTTGATACGAAAATGTTTCTTTTCAATAATCACTTACACTATTTTTGAATCATTATCACATAACAAGCTGCATTAACAGTTGCGTCGATCATTGGTATTCTCAAGAAATATGGCCCGATAATTCCTTTGGAAGAGACAGAACTTCAAACGGTTAACATCTGTGAATGTAGGGGCGAACCCAGATTTTAATCGCATGTGAAGATGGCACAGGATCGTGACGACGGAGTTGAAAATGGCGATAAAAACACATCGAGCAACTAAAGTAATACAGTATGAATAACAAACTTATCTTATAAGCCTAATATTACATTTGAAGGCACTGCAATAGCGCAAATCCATGAAGTCTTTCTATTGCATGATATTTCCTTGTATCTACTTTCATATTATCGCGTTTTGTCTCCAGTATTGCTGAAGACATTGGGATGACGTTTTCTATATTGAAATCTATTTCTAATCATTTCCAATACTTTTTTTTCTAAATTCCTTCCTTCCTTTTTTTGTTTTCGATGACTTCAATATTTTATGAGGTTATCTCTGTGTGTGACGTAATTTCATTGTTGTACTGTAACAAATAATGAACTCACTACAAAGGCCACTGCTTACATTAACATGGCACATGGTCTTCGAAATTACTATTTTACTATAATTCCGAAGGCCGTGTTGACTTAATTGGGAATTAAATTAATTGACTTCATTTTAAATGCGTATTAGTTTCGTGAAATGCAAACGAATTAAATATGATTTTAACTTCCGTATTTAATTATGGAGGCTAGATGGAACAAAGAAAAATTATCTCAGGCACCTGGACTCGAACTCGGGTTTTCAGCTCTACGTGCTGATGCTTTATCCTCTAAGCCACATCGGATTCCAGTTCCGATGGCGGATCGAACCTCTCAGTTTTCCCTTTTGTGGCCTACCCTCATGTACTGTGTCACAGAAATGTGACAGTGGCACAATGTCCAACACACTGTGTACAGATGTGCTCTCATTATGAGTGACTAAATGACCGGGATCCGACGGGATAAGCTCCGTCTTGAATCACTAAGTGATTACTTACTCATTCATATTATTATGATGTACCGAAGTACATATAATATTTCCGTGCAAGAATTCCGCGTTATCATAATATGATGAAGGAAAACTGAGAGGTAGAACTTAAACTGAGAGGATTCGATCCGGCATCGGAACTGAAATCCGCTGTGGGTTAGTGGATAAAGTGTCAGCACGTAGAGCTGAAAAGCCGGGTTCGAGTCCCGGTGCCGGAGAGAATCATATGATAACGCAGAATTTCAATTGAATTGAATTGAAAGAGGGGAATTTGGAGGAGAAATTTAAAAGGTACGCAAAACGCGTCCTTGCAAGGGGTTCGGGGCTGCAAGAAACTAAATATGTGAACTCCAAGCCTGTTGGCCGCTTGTCTCACTCCGGATTACGTTGCTCCACTGAAGGAGCTCTAGAAAATTTTGAAGGGGAAAACCGAAAATGGACGTAACCTCTTAGGTACCACATACGCGAGGGGACGGAAATTTGATCAAAGTGATCACAGGAAAGGACGAGGAGGAAATGGCTGGTGGAATCTGCACATTGAAATGAACTCTTTCATGTCGCAGTGCAGGCAGAGTCGGGATGACTCGTTTTCCGTTAGGATGGCAGGTGTTGTCTTGCACATTGAAAGGGGCTTTGCCATTTCGCAGTGCAAGTAGAGTCGAGAAGACTCTGTCATCTGTTGTTCGATGACAAGGCAGGTGAAGGCCGTCAGAAGAAACGCCGTGAATTCTGAATCTGCAAATTGAAAGGTTCCCTGTCCTTTCGCATTGCGACTAAATGAGTGACCTCGTACATTTAATTGGCAATTTATATGTTCTGAACTAGGGCATTACGTCGTTTGTTCCTGCGCGGAAATATCTTATATTTCGGTACATCATAATAATATTCCGTATGTAAGTTAAATTACAATTAGTTAATTGTGGATTAATAACATGTGGGTGAAATAGGCCCATAAGTGTGTTTTAAAGCGTGTATAATTTTTTAAATTGTATTCGACAGATAATGGAGAAAAATGGGAGTATAAGGGTACAGTACATCAGTTATTCATAGATTTCAAAAAGGCATATGACTCGGTTAAGAGGGAAGTATTATATGATATTCTTATTGAATTTGGTATTCCCAAGAAACTAGTTCGATTAATTAAAATGTGTCTCAGTAAAACATACAGCAGAGTCCGTATAGGTCAGATTCTATCTGATGCTTTTCCAATTCACTGCGGGCTAAAGCAAGGAGATGCACTATCACCTTTACTTTTTAACTTCGATTTAGAATATGCCATTAGGAAAGTTCAGGATAACACAGAGGGCTTGGAATTGAACGGGTTACATCAGCTTCTTGTCTATGCGGATGACGTGAATATGTTAGGAGGAAATCCACAAACGATTAGGTAAAACAAGGAAATTTTACTTCAAGCAAGTAAAGCGAACGGTTTGGAAGTAAATCCCGAAAAGACAAAGTATATGATTATGTCTCGTGACCAGAATATTGTACGAAATGGAAATATAAAAATTGGAGATTTATCCTTCGAAGGGGTGGAAAAATTCAAATATCTTGGAGCAACAGTAACAAACATAAATGACACTCGGGACGAAATTAAACGCAGAATAAATAAGGGAAATGCGTGTTATTATTCGGTTGAGAAGCTTTTATCATCTAGTCTGCCGTCAAAAAATCTGAAAGTTATAATTTATAAAACAGTTATATTACCGGTTGTTCTGTATGGTTGTGAAACTTGGACTCTCACTCTGAGAGAGGAACATAGGTTAAGGGTGTTTGAGAATAAGGTGCTTAGGAAAATATTTGGGGCTAAGAGGGATGAAGTTACACGAGAATGGAGAAAGTTACACAACGCAGAACTGCACGCCTTGTATTCTTCAACTGACATAATTAGGAATATTAAATCCAGACGTTTGCGATGGGCAGGGCATGTAGCACGTATGGGCGAATCCAGGAATGAATATAGAGTGTTAGTTGGGAGATCGGAGGGAAAAATACCTTTAGGGAGGCCGAGACGTAGATGGGAGGATAATATTAAAATGGATTTGAGGAAGGTGGGATATGATGATAGAGACTGGATTAATCTTGCACAGGATAGGGACCGATGGCGGGCTTATGTGAGGGCGGCAATGAACCTTCGGGTTCCTTAAAAGCCATTTGTAAGTAAGTAAGTTAGTAATAATTTTTTTAATTCACTGGTTTTCTACCATATTAAAACCATTCTCTCTCCTTAAAAAAAAAAAAAAAAAAAAGAAAACCAGGTTCAAGAAAACAGAAGGTTCACTTACAAGTTAGTATTATTAATGGAAAAGCGCTTTTGCTAATAATTTGTCCAGTTTTGTTGTTGTGGCAGTAGTGCGAGTGAATTTCAATAATTTCCAGTTTATCTCATCGTAACTTTCGCTTGTATGCCTCTTTTTAATTAACATTTCAGGAGGGTAAGCACAGTGGTATTGAAACTCTCAAGCCTAATGTAAACTGCATACATATTATTTCTGCCACTCCCGTTTTCACTTATTGTTAAATAAGCGTCGTGTTACGTCACACGTTCCGAGTCTGCTAATGTTGCTCCGTATGGCTTTTGGCGATCTTTGATTTGCGTATAATAAACATATGCACACAGGAATGGAAATCCAATGTTATCTGTCGTCACACTCTTTAGTATTAAGATTGATAGACCAGGAATTCCATATTAATTTAACGTTGGATTGCTCACAGTCTGGTGATACTTCGAATGACAAAAGATTTCAAAGTGAGTTTCATTGTTGTAATTTAAAATTCGAACGGAGACCAGAATTTTGCTGTGCATATTTATCTTGCGAGGTAAACGTCAGTCGGTACTATATTTTACTTAATCTACCACTTAATGCTTGTGACACTTCGGAACGCGAGATGAGTACAACTGACGTTATCTGTATACTGTATGATGGCGTTTTGAAGTGAGACTGTATAACTGAAATGGGAACTCAAATCTGCAATGAAAGCTGAACTAGTTTAACAAATTTGCATGGCCGCAAAATAATTACAGGAAATACTTGACTGAATTAAAAAACTGGAAACTAAAGTCATTTTCTTTAGTCAACTGTCAAAAGACAGGCTTGAACCTCATAAGTGACACCAATAAGACATCACTCACGAAGCAACTTTTTGCTTCGATTCAGTCTTCTGCTTTCGCCCAGTTCTGTGCAGTTACTTCGCTTTCTGCTTTCGTTCTGTCTGCTTTCATTGTCCTTTCTTGGTTTTTGCTTCATTGTGGTTTCTGCTCTCTGTCTCATTTCTATTACTTTATTTTATTCTTTAACTTTACTCTCTATTTCTACATTATCTACAGACCTCGTATTATATCACTGTCTCTGTGCAGCGTCACAGTTTATGGTGAGGGGAAGATAGACAGCAAAAGGTTGTATTACACTCAGACTAGCAGTAGCCAGAACATTAGAATTAAGACAACCATATCTTTCGTTTTGCTTTTCAGTACTCTGACGCCCACGACCAAGATAAGTCACTTACTGTTCTCCAACCAGGAGATAAACCGTGAAAGGAATGTGCTTACTATTGCGTCATCTATTGAAGCGAAGTAGATAGATAATATTAGAGTTATAACGTCAGTTTAAAAATCATGTGCTCTCCTGCATATGTTATTTCCTTTATGGAGGGATTAAAAGACCAGGAGATTAACAGTGATCTAATTTTGCAACTAGGATAGTATAAAAATTAATAAAAGAGTTCTATTCAGTCAATACTTAACATAAAAACACAATAAAACATGTTATAACAACATATAAACAGGTTAAAAACAAACGTTTTCGCCAATTTTGATTGACATCTTCAGGTCGTGTAAGTCGAATAGAACATGTTATGATAAGTGAACACTTGGTATATAAGGTTAACACAGAAGTTAAAAATATAATATGCTTAAAAACAGAGAATAGAACCAGCAAAAAGACACCACAATGTATGTAGAAGCACTATGTTGACTACTGTGGTGTCTTTTTGCTGGTTCTATTCTCTGTTTTTAAGCATATTATATTTTTAACTTCTGTGTTAACCTTATATACCAAGTGTTCACTTATCATAACATGTTCTATTCGACATACACGACCTGAAGATGCCAATCAAAACTGGCGAAAACGTTTGTTTTTAAACCTGTTTATATGTTGTTATAACATGTTTTATTGTGTTTTTATGTTAACTATTGACTGAATAGAACTCTTTTATCAATTAACATTGCACTTAACGGAACCAGTATGCCTTTAAAATTAGTATAAAAATGTTTATATCAGTGTTATAGTTTGTGCTTTGAGAAATAGCCAATAGATATACGAGTACCGTCTCCAACCACGAGAAAGTCTCTGGGGAATGAGACGAAGCGGAGTAATGCTGTGAATGAATGTTGATGTCATAAGGTCACACACGTGGGTACTCGTATCTCTATTGGCTAGCTCTCACAGCACAAACGACTACACTGATACGAACATATTTATACTACCCTAGTTACAAAATTAGATCACCGTTAATCGCCTGGTCTTTTAATCTCTCCATACAGGAAATAACATATGCAGGAGAGCGCATGGTTTTTAAACTGACGTTATAACGGTAATATTATCTATCTACTTCGTTCCAATAGATGACGCAATAGTAACCACATTCCTTTCACGGTTGATCTTCTGGTTGGAGAACAGTACCCACGTGTGCGACGTTATGACATCTTATGACATCAACATTTATTCAGAGCATCACCCCGCTTCGTTTCATTCACTGGAGACTTTCTCGTGGTTGGAGTACAGTAAAACGATTAGTCATCGACACAGATATAGTAAAACTCACGTACTTACTTTATTTTGTAGAATACTGACTCTGTTTAACTTAATCCTGTAAATCAGTCATTTTAGCTTCTGAAGTTAACATTTTAAAATTATATTTTCTGCATAATGTTTTGCAATTAAAAACTGAATTTTACAAGTCATATTTCGAAGAAATGATAGTGACCTAATGGACGTGAATTAAAATCGTTGCAATTTGATTTTTAACAATAAAATACTGACAGGTTTGAACCTCATAAGTGACACCAGTAAGACATAATTCATGAAGAAACTTTCTGCTTCGATTCAGTCTTCTGCTTTCGCCCAGTTCTGTGCAGTTACTTCGCTTTCCGCTTTCGTTCTGTCTGCTTTCATTGTGCCTTCTTGGTTTTTTCTTCATTGTGCTTTCTGCTCTCTGTCTCATTTCTATTATTTTATTTTATTATTCAACTTTACCCTCTATTTCCACATTATCTACAGACCTCGTATTATATCACTGTCTCTGTGCAGCGTCACAGTTTATGGTGAGGGGGAAGATAACAGCAAAAGGTTATATTACACTCAGAGTTCAGACTAGCAGTGGCCAGAACATTAGAATGAAGGCAACCATATCTTTCGTTTTGCTTTTCAGTACTCTGACGCCCACGACCATGATAAGCCACGATTAGTCATCGACACAAATAGTATAGTAAAACATCAGTACTCACGTACATACTTCATTTTATAAAAAACTGACTCTGTTTAATTTAATCCTGTAAATCAGTCATCTTAGCTTCTGAAGTTAACATTTTAATAGTAATATACGTTACAAGAGCGGTATGTTGACGTTTTCATGGTCGAGGAAAAGATTGAAAAAGCGAAACGTAGTTGAGCTTTTTTAATTTCCGAGAACATGAAAACAAACATACCGCTCGTGTATCGTACATTATTTTGTGCGAAGATCGTTTATTACATACCTGAAAGACGAATTTCTAATTAGTTGCAATGGAATCTCCATGTTGGTTTCTGTTTAATGACGGCAACTTCGGAAAACCAAAATATCTTTCTTCAACATTGTTGCTATAAAATGTTTTCTGTGTTTACTATACTCCAGCAGGCCGTGATATACGTCTGTCTTTTTTTTCCCCCCAGTCTATAAATGCGAACTTAAAACAAACGGTAAGGTTATGTAATCATTTATTTTTCATTTTAATATTTTAACAATATTATTTATGTAACATATTGCAGTAATAACATCCGCATCTGGAATCTTGTTGATTTTTTCACGGCTTCCTTAATGTTACTTGTATCAGGAATGCAATAAGTTTCGTGGAGTAGTAGACTTTACTTAATTTTTGCAAATATTTAAAAACAATAATTAACATTGCAATTTAGGTGAAATTGCAGTGGTAAGTTTCCAATTTATAATTATTACTATGTTAAACGTCTCTAAAAATAATATGTTAAAAGCCTAAAGCAGTAAAATGAATGTCGCGCTTAAGCGGTAAGAAGAGGGAAATTGTTATGTGTGTTAGGTTGGGAATACTGAATGTGTTATTTCACACTTACCGCGTATTGGTTCTGTGCGGAAAACAAGCAAATACGCACGATCTCGCACAAAATTATTTTTTCTGCATAATGTTTTGCAATTAAAAACTGAATTTTACAGATCATATTTCGATGAAATGATAGTGACCTAATGAACGTGAATTAAAATCGTTGCAATTATGATTTTTAACAATAAAATACTTTTAAAATCCATTTACCAATTTTAATTTAAACATATATAATCCTATCGATGTATGTAGTGTCTATAAAAATGTACAAATAAAAAGTGATGTAGGTTCCAGAATCTCGTATGATTGCCTTGTTTCCGAGTTTGTCACTCATATAGGGTGTTTCCCCCTGGAATGGGACTGATTCTCCGGCATGACCACAGGAAAGACCTTTGGGGAGGCCGAGCGTAGATGGAAGAAACTCTTTGAAGTGCCATTATTTTTCTTAGTTTATCTATTTTATTGATTTCGAAAAGGTCGCTCATGCTCGGATAACATATTCATATTAGAACAAATTATTAAAAAAAGACGAGAATTTAATCTTCCAACGTATATGCGTTTCATCGACTACGAGAAAGCTTTTGATAAAGTGTCACTAAAGAAATTATGGGGAATAATGTATAAAAGGGGATTTCCAGACCACCTAATAAAAGTAATTCAGAGTCTATACTTCGGAACACAGATAAAAATAAGAACAGACTACACCATTAATAAACAAATAAAAACTAATCAAGGAGTTAAACAGGGCTGTCCACTGTCCCCTGCGCTGTTTAGTATATATTATATTGACCAATGTGATTAGACAATGGCATGAACAACTAAATACTCATTTTAAAATTGATGACGAAGTTTTGAACACTAGGCCTATACTGTTCGCAGACGATCAAGTAATTTTTAGTAACACTGAGGACGAATTACAAGTTGCTGGTCATAAACTGAATGAACTCGCAAGTGAATATAATATGAGTATTTCTGAGAAGAAAACCAAAGCAATGGCTTTCGAAGGTACAAATCATAAAAGATGCAAAATAATGTATGTATGTATTTATTTACACTGCAAGTGGGCAAGCACCCGGTGGCAGTGGTATATACAATATTAACAATACACAATAAAATGATAAGCAATACACAATAAAATTTACAATACACAATACAATTTTACAACACATATACAATTTTATACACAATACAATAAGAATACACAATACAATTTAACACAATAATAATAAAACATAAATAAAATACCTAATTTTACAATACAACCTACATAATTATGTATAGGCCCTACATAAGTTTCAGTAGTCTTTCATTTTACTCTCATCTCATTCCCTGTAGTGGCACTATGACGCATTTCACTGACACTTTAGCACACATTTCACTGACACTCTGTAACACATTTCACTGACACTATAGAACTCATTTCATTGACGCTATAAATTATCACTGATCGGAACTGTTCACTGCACTGTAAGACCATGACTTCACTGACTCACCTCGCTTCACTGATACAACAGTTCAAATAAGTCATATAATTACATCCTTATGCATACTTATAAACAGAACTACATTTAAACTAAACATTTCTAGTCTAAGGCCCTCTTACACGCTATTTTAAAATAATTTACAATTCAAACCAAGGAAGTAAACTCGTCAGGCTAGATAAATACATGTCACCTTAAAAATGAAATGTTGAATGTCACCTTAATTTTAATTTGCACTTTATACACAACTTTTTAAATTATTCTTGAATCTCCTTAAGGAAGGACAGCCCTCAAAGACCGCTACAGGTAGGTCATTCCAATCATTTATAGTTCTATTTAAAAATGAGAATTTACCTACATCCGTTTTCTGTTTCCTACATTTGATTTTAAAATCATGATCGTTCCTACCATAGTACGTTGGCTTTTCTAACCGAGCCGTTATGTCTACCCATGCTTTCTGACCTAGATGTGCTCTATACAATGATTAATAACAAATTAATAGAGCAGGTAAATAACTTCAGTTATCTAGGATTCAACGTATCTTACTGTGAAAAGGACGATATAAACATAAAATGAAATAGATTTTATAACATGTGCGGAACAATAAGAAGAAACGTTGAAAAATAAAACACTAAAATCCACACAGCTAAAATTTTATAAAACAATGGCAATACCAATGCTGACATACGCCTGCGAAAATTGGACACTTAACAGATCAAATAAAAGAAGAATAGAGGTAGCTGAAATGAAGTTCCTACGTTCAGTAGCAGGCTGTACATTATTAGACAAGAAACATAATGAAGAGATCAGAACAGAATTAAATATTTTTAACCTGACAGAAAGAATTCAAAGTCTAAGATCTAATTGGCTACAGCACATAGAAAGAATGCCACCCTACAGGCTCCCACTGATTTTACTCCACTGGACTAGACGCCAGTTCGGAAGGCGGTCGGCTGCTAGCGTTTGCGTCGAGAGAGACAGATAGTGAGAGAAAGGCAATGTACAGCATTGCCACATCGTACTTCACGCGCGCGCGCAATACAAGTAGCTGAGGAGAGAATTTCAATTTTAAAAAGACAATAATGACCTTAGCGGGTGATTACTGCAAGCATGACAAACCTTTTATCAGAACATTATCAAATCTTACGTTGTATTAACAATGTTTATACCAAGTTTTAAGATTTTTATGTGCGGTATATTATTATTATTATTATTATTATTATTATTATTATTATTATTATTATTATGTTATCACACAGTTTTAATACGAAATGTATACGGTGTATTACTAGAAAAAAAAATGATACACTATTTAAGTAGAAATTGTATATAGGTCTATTTCTAGGCACAAATAATTTTAGCTAGTTAAAGACCCTAAAACAATAACTACGAGTACAATGTTATATTGTCACATTTAATATAAATTAGGATTTAATTAATATTCAGTACCTGGTTTTAATCGAAGTCGCTGATTCTCTCATCAGTCCCGTCAGATTCTTCAGAGTCGGATTCTCGAAGGTACATATCTAATACTGTACGTCGCAGCATACTTTTATTAAAATCATCTAATTCAGAGACTGTTTTTTCACGACGAGGATGTTTTCCAGGAGAACGAAACGTGGCAGTTCCGCTCACATTAAAAGATTTGTTTCCTTCACTAACAATTCTTTGCACGGTTCCCAAACCCACACCACATGCTTCTGCAGTCGTCTCCTGCGCGTTGGCAACGTTGCGGCCAGCACCATGATGCCCGGCAGAGTTTTGCTCGTTAATGTTTTTAAAATAATTATACCCCTTAAACACTATTTCCCGCGCCTGCCTGTGCAATACTTGTCTTTTTATAGTATCTCCTTCCATTTATTTATCTTACATATACACAGTATATGTTAGTTTTACTTATTCGATGTTTTAAAACACTCACACGTGAGCAAAGTAACTCGAGAAGCACTTGTTACTGACTGATTCTGATTGGTTCTCCTGTTCAAGCTTGTGACGTCACATGCCATACAGGCTACGGTGCATCCGCCTTCCGAATTGCCGTCTAGTCTACCAACCTAAAGGTAGACCTCGACCAAGTCAAGTCTGCGAGTGGGGATAACAGGATGGAATGTAGAGGAATATAGAGGCAAAACACAGTTGCCACATAGGTCACTTGACGCTCAGATTTCAACGTGTGCACATCGTTTAAAATACACTACGGAGCGCACGCATTTGTTGTCCTTGTCTTCAGATAAAGGCAACAGTTACGCTGCCTCCCCCCTCATGCAACTTTCTCCACGCTTGCCAATCAGAACGCCAAACCTCACTGTCAAGCAGAAGTAGAAGTACAGTCTATTTCAAATGTTACCGCTCTATTAACTGAAGCGCAGTAGGAAAACTTTGCTGTCATATGAGACTGTACTGGTCTCCTCTCGTTACCGCCTCCTTTCACTACAGAACTGCCTCCAACTTCCCCTCTCGGCTCGCAGACTTAACTTGGTCGAGCTGTAGAAGGAATATTGGGCGCCCGATGACAAGGTGGAAAGACTCGATCTCTTGATGAGGAAACAGGCCTAAGGCCTAATTCCTTGATGTAGAAGAAGAAGAATTTATTTTATTGTGCCAAACGCCTTTTCAGAACCTAAAGGGAAATACATAAGGGTTATAGTGAAAATTAGGAGGAAATGTCGAGAAAAGAGGGGTAGCTCCAAGGTACTTCGCTTCTAACCACATAATTCACTCAGCTCGCTTCGAAAACAAAGTGCTGTCTACTTACGAGGGATATGAAGAAGGGAGTGGGAATGGGGGGGATTTGCTTTGTGAACGGAAGTGACAATCGCGAGTACGTGATTACAATGTTCATAAATTTTTGAACTTGACGGTACAATACAAGATTCAGCAGATTAAGTTTCAATCCAATTTATCTCAACTCTAAGACTACGCATGCGTGCGTGTGTATGTGTGTAAGGTTGTTAGTGAGTGGGTTTCCTTACCTTTCGCAGTGGCAGCACGAGGATAAGACAAGCAGTAAAACCGAGCAAGGGCAAGAGATATGGCTGGAATTAGCCTTCCATTCAACTTCTCCTCGGCGGAGCAGCATGGCAACCAACCACGAGCCAATTTCGTATCGCAGCTTCTACTTAGCATGCAAGCAAGGGAGAATGTCGCTAAATTTGTTATATGGTTTTCTTCTTGATTGCAAGAAACAGTTCCTCTCCCCCCTCCTGCTCCGCCGCCATCCTTCTAAGGTACCCTCTACAATCATTTGAATCCAGTCTTCTGTAAAAGGGAAATATAAGCGCATATGTATGCGTCTTACATGTGAATGATAATAGTCTATTTCTGGGAATACTGTAGTGTGTATGTTATTTCCGAGAACTCTTTCCATTTTGAGAGAAGAGATAGGTTCGCCTTCAAGAGAAAAGTAACTTGTTCATATTTAACCCTTTTATGGAAATAAATGAATATATGCTACATTCAGTTGCGTATACAGATGTGGTAATAACACAGAACGTTTTTAGGAATATCACAACACAGCGCTATTGGTTTTGGAAAATGTGATTTTGTTTTATCTTAATGGCCATTCAATTTAAGATAAAGTTACTTATTTTCTAAATAGCGTACGTGTTTTACATGCTGTGTATTACTTTTCCGTTTTTTCTTCTTTTCTGCTTTCATTACATCATTTTCTGCTTTTCTTGTGCGTACATTCTTTCACGCTACTCTTTCTTTTGCTCCCCACATTTTTATCGTATTCCTGATTTCAAAGTCATGTGTAAGTGATAATGAATGTCCAAGGTATTTAATATTGTTCATCCTTTCCAATTATCTGTTACTGACGTACATCTTGCTGTGTGTATATATATATATACACATATATAATATATATATATATATATATATATATATATATATGTATCTGTGTGTGAGTGTATGTATGTATGTATGAATGTATGTATGTATGTATGCATGTGTAAATTTATAAATATATGTCTACATGTTGTTATATTATGTCTACAAATGTACACATTTTAGCGAAATGTCTTAATATGATTACAAGTTCAACATGTCTATTCATGTTAAATTCTCTAGGTATTTCGATTATAATTTCAAGCCTTCAATCAAATTAATGTTTATTTACCGTATGTATCTATATGTTATGTCTCTACATACGTAAGTAAGCATGTATGTATGTATGTATGTATGTATGTATGTATGTATATTAGCTAAGTGTCATAATATTATCTATAAGTGCAACATGCTATTCATGTTAAATTCTCTATGTTTTTCGACTGTAATTTCAAGGCATTAATCTAATTAATTTATATATGTTACACTCTTACAAGTGTATATTTATTGTATGGTAGTCTGTAAGTTTCAATTTGTTATGATTAGTTTAAAATATAACCCTAATATACTATATGTCAAATAGGGTTTATAAATATGGAATAAATACTACTACTACTACTAGGCTTCGAGACTAGAGTCCTGCAAAACCAGTTGAAAACCGAACAAACTTACATAGCGCTACTGGACGCCTGGCTTTATAGGCAGTATGCGAAGTACATCTGCTTGCGTACTGCCTCAGTATTCGTTTTAACGTGTATTCGAGTTGATTCGATCTCTCTGTGGGTGGACGGCTCTGGCGTATAAAATGAAGATCACAGTGAACCATCCAGATATTATAGCTGCGGATCATCAAGAGGAACAAACAGCATGCAGCGCGAAACTACAGACGTTGTAAAGCATAAATTGCAGAAAAAAAACTTTCGGTATCCACAAATTACCAAGGTTGTAATTTTTGCTTACACTAGAAAATTGAATTATAATATTACAATAATGACACACTTAAAAACAGTAAACTCGATCAATAGTAAAACTAAAACAAAAATAACTTTATATCTTCTGAAACTTACTACAACCATGCTTTTAGTATGTTTACTATGACTAGAGAATTAAACGTAATATAGGTTTTCCATTCATTTAAGTGAACCTTATTGCCCCGTACAATCTGCAGGGTTATTTCACTTCTACCCTGTATATGAATAGCTACTGTATTGGAGGAATGCATTTAGAGTTAATAATTATTTAATTTTATGTTTTGTGATTAATTGTAATTATATTTTGGATTTATTTACTTATTATATCTCACATTATACATTGTGCTCATTTCATTTTTTACATACTAAACTGATGGAAAGATCACCAAACAACTCTAGCCTCTCTAGCAACACTTGTGAAACGAATATTGGCCATTCCATGAATAAGTGTTTCCACCGAGCGTAACTTTAGACTAGTAAAACAGATTTATTAATACATAAACACAAGAAGTCAACTATGATCATGTAGTCTATGATAATAGGCCCTAATAATAATTGTGAACATCAAATATAGTTGATATTAATACGTGTGTAATAAAATAGTTCTTTGAATGACACTTGTTTTCTCTGAAGTAGATCTTTTCTATACAGAATGATTTGTTTCTAAACCTTGCTATTCTTTTGTTATTCGTAGTTTAGAAATGTGTAAATTATACTTATTTTGTACAGAACAACCACCATTTTGAGCCAAAGTAATCGTATTGTTGAAAATAACATTACTGTTTATCTTTTTAAATTGATTTCTTAATAAATAATATTGAAACTGATTAGAATAATTAAAAAGCATGCAACTATTGTTTTAGAGGTGGGCCTATACATTTTTTTTAGTTTAAAGTACAAACGTCATAATGGACTTATGTACTTATTTCCTATTTTGTTTTATAATGAATTGTAATTATATTTTTGAATATGTTTACATTATGACATTTCACATTATACATTACGTCTATTTCCTTCGATGTCACTGTGTCAATTGTTCATTTATTTGTTACTAGTCAAATTACTGCAAATTCGAAATACAAAAATAAATGTATTAAAGTGCCAAATTATTTGTATTCCTATTTGAAGCAAACATATTTTTGTAATTAAACAAAATAAATATCCTTCAATATTATTACTCTGTTTGTATAGCCTACTGAGAAAATGTTAAGGAGTTATTGTATGATGAAATGTACCTGGTGTTATTTGGAGATCGTATTTTCTTCCTCCTTACCATTTCTTTCTGTGTGAGATTTGTGTTCTAAATAATTCGCGATCTTACATGAACTTATGTAATATCGATCATTGGGTTATACAAATCGAACAAGATTCAGTCAATATGTGGCGAGAAAGAGTTACGATGTAATCAAATGATGAAGTTATGACGTATACTGTTTAACACTGGTATAGAAAATCGCCAGCTATATAGCGTTTATTGGTAAGAAAAATATACATGGCTTGTGCGTGTCTTGTTCTGTGAGAAACTATAACATTGTTTAACATATCTATAAGCAACTTTCATTAGTAAAACTCTAAAAGTTTAAAATATAAACGATACTTATAAAGTTACTGCAAGTTCAGAATAATAAAGAAAATATAGGCCTATGTGTTATAGTGTCGAATGAACTGTAAGAATACTTAGAAAATACTTTTTTTTCAATAAGACAACGTAAATTTCCTTGTTACTCCGGTTGTGTACTCGAAAAACGTTAGTTTCATGTCATTGCGCCTGATGTTCTGCCTACTCTGCAATACATCAGGCGTAATCGCTCGACAACCGAGTTATTCGGCCCGATGTTCATCGTAGCCGGTTGAGCTTCGACCGGTCGAATCTAAACCGGTTGTGTGCGCAGTTTTGCAGGTCTCTATTCGAGACTTTGGGCCCAATAGAGCAGTTCAGTGGGAAATCCGCATAACGGCGTAATGAGTATAGTGGTAAAGCGTACTGTGGGTGGGGGTACTGTAGAATGAATGCCAGCAAATACGCAAAGGAGAACGCTCTGGATTTGAAGATTCTGACGAAAAATTTGGTTTTTATACTAACATATTATTATTATTATTATCATTATCGTTATAATTATTATTATCATTATTACTATTGTTATTATTATTATTATTATTATTATTATTATTATTATTATTATTATTATTATTATTATTATTATTAGTCCGTATAGGTCAGTTCTGTCAGATGCGTTTCCACTTTACTCTGGGCTGAAGCAAGGAGATACACTATCATCTTTACTTTTTAACTTTGCTCTAGAGTATGCCATTAGGAAAGTCCAGGATAACAGAGAGGGTTTGGAATTGAAAGGGGTAACATCAGCTGCTTGTCTATGCGGATGACGTGAATATGTTAGGAGAAAACCCACAAACGATTAGGGAAAACACCGGAATTTTACTTGAAGCAAGTAAAGAGATAGGTTTGGAAGTAAATCCCGAAAAGACAAAGTATATGATTATGTCTCGTGACGAGAATATTGTAGACTACGGAATGGAAAAATAAAAATTGGAAATTTATCATTTGAAGAGGTGGAAAAATTCAAATACCTGGGAGCAACAGTAATAAATATAAATGATACTCGGGAGGAAATTAGACACAGAATAAATATGGGAAATGCGAGAAAAAAAGACACAAAAATAAACTAGCCACACTAAAGACACAACAGACAACAACATACACCACGAAACACAAATTCCACCCAAGAATATTCAACACACGAAACATAACATTCGACCACAATGAAACTAAACTACTAGAAAAAGGATTAAGACACAGCATACGCCAAAACAATACAGGTACAAAACAACAAACACAAACCATGATAAACATAGAAACACAAAGTCAACATCACGAATACATAAGACAAGACATAATAAGAAACATAAACAAAATAAACAAACCCACAACAGACACACACGGACACAAAACAATAAACACCTTGCAGACAAAACAGCAAGAACATAACCTAACTCTCATCAAAGCAGAATTATTATTATTATTATTATTATTATTATTATTATTATTATTATTATTATTATTATTATTATTATTATTATTATTATTATTATAAACTAGCCGTACCCGTGCGCTCCGCTGCACCCATTAGAAATAAATATAAAGTAATTACATAATTAATATAGGACATTTGATCCAGGGAACATTCGTGTTTGATATAAGGATAAATCGTTTAATATGTTACTTAATTTAAATTGTATTTGCATAATTAAAATGCGATCATTTTGATCCAGAGACCACTCATTTGGTCATAAAAATTATTTGAGGAAATACAGGAAACGAATGTACAGAATAGCCTACCGGTATCAAGTTTTCTCTGCATAAGAAGCTATTTTAATCTTATCTGTCCTCGATTCACTCAGAAGTTACTGTAATAACATTATTGCATTATGTTCATCTAGAGAAACTACACTTTCCAATGGTGAATTAATAATTAATTATACAAATCGGTTAATTTAGCTTCTGATATTACTTAATACAAACACAGAAACATTACCTGTAGGTTATCTTTCATAGCTTTCGATTGTTGCTGTCCAAGGCCCCTTATAGACGAAGTCATTTGTTTTTTAATTCATTACACGGCCTTAGATGGCAGTTATTTTAATTTTAAAACTCATTTATCTCATTAAATATCAGTCCTATAAAATTTTTTTAAGGAATAAAACTTATCGGAAATTATTGTTAAAGAAACTTTTGTTATGTAACATTTTTCACAAAAATCAATAATAAGCGAGATATTTCGATTTATTTAATTCAGGCCACCTTTTAACCCCCCTTTTAAATAATGTATTTTGAATGCCATATAGCCTAAAATCTAAGTTACAGCGAACTTAATTTATATTCCAATGTTCATCGAAATCCGTTCAGCCATTATCGTGTGAAAAGGTAACAAACATACATACAGACAGACAGAGATACAAACAAAAATTTCAAAAAAGCGATTTTCGGTTTCAGGGTGGTTAATTGTTTATGTTAGGACCAATTATTTTTGGAAAATCGAAAATTACCAGAAAAATTTCGGCTACAGATTTATTATTAGTATAGATAAGACAATTACATATTGAAAATGTTCTATCCAATTGACAGCTAGAGATTTAACACTGGAGACTGGCAATCATATACTTATTTTAATTTAGAAGCTCTGATATGTAATTAAACCCACAATTTCGGTGGGGGAACACTTACTCATTAATGAAGTGTGTCTTCAATATAGAGGGGAGGAAACTACAGTTTATTGAAACTCCATGCCTTCGCTTTCTTTCTATTTACTAGAGGGGGTTTTCAGTTTATGTTGGGCTGTTTTCCTCGGTACTCGGTGCCACATGTACCGAGCTGTGGAAAACTATAACCTCGCTCTTCTTAAATCTAAGCTATAAACTCTCTGTATGCTAATGACACCAGTAATTACGGGCACCCTAAGTTAACGTAGATTAGTAATTTATATCAACTCTTAGGCGGTGTATAAGCCCAGTTATCGCCTCATCAAACCTTGCACTCGCCGACTGCAGCGCCATCTCCAGTTCCCCTGCGTTCTCTCCACCCCAAACGTGTATTTTATTCCAGCATTTCATTCAAATTAGCATCGCTTACTGAGGTAAGTTAATCAACGCGATTATAGTAGAAAGGGTTTTCGGAATGGGTTGAGGATGGAAGGGAAGGGAAAGGTAGGGCGGGAGGGAAGAAATAACGACAATTGCCACTTGAATTGCGCGCTCTAGCAGTGGGATTCCCCCTCCCCGTCCTGCAATACAAATTAAGCCTGTCTGGGTAGTGTTATCTGCTACGAGAACGCTGCTTCCGGTTAACGTGCAGGAAACCAGACCCCGGAGTCTCGATTTCTTGTTAAGATTTCTCTTATAAGAATAAAACGACCTAAGACGATTGCACTAGGATTTCTTCCCAAGTTTACAAGATTAGATGCAATCGTGAGATGATGTAAAAAAGATATTTTGCTCTGAACTGGAGCATGTAAAATGTGTCCGTGGAATCCTGAAAGCTGAATATTATGCTGAAATAAATTTACGGTGTGCTCCAGTCTGCACAGAGGGTTCACTAATTAACCCCTTGCTTTTGCTGTGTTCCTGGTGTAGAAGTAATGGATTCTTGGAAGTTCATCATCATTAACACAAAAACTCGTCGCCTAATACTTTTCTAGAGCTACATGGAATCTGTTTCACTATCTTCCTCCGCGAGATACTTCTTATATTTTCCTGCCAATCTCTCTTTTCCTGGTTGAAGTGAGATATTAAGTTCCTTACACATAATTTTCTCAGTATTTAAGTAGCTCTACTTCTGCTTTTCTGGGTGTAGACGTCTCACTTGTTCGAAATTGACACCCGTGTTTTAATTTACAATTCATTTTAATATATCAATATGCCTGGTAAATTATTAATAAGTATTTAATGAATTTCAATCTTAAGGTATATAAACTTGCAAATGTTTATTTGCTATTTAATAACAATATATGAACGTTTTCGCCGTTTAGGGCATCTTCAGATATAACAAAACATATTATCTGGACCTATGATAACATATTATGCAAATTACAAGGAAAATAGAGAACAATATATATGGTACATGAAATTCATGAGCTTTATGTAGATATAACATGAAACAGGATGAATATTGAGATAATCTTTGAATTTGAACTTAGACTGGACGAATATTTTATTTTATACATATAGCTCATGTTACAATTAATATACAATGTTTAAAACTTGTCAATGATATTAATTTTAAAATGATGATAATAAAATATTTAAAGTAATCATGGCTGAAAGTTGTCGTAAGTTACAAGATAGTATGCGTAGCTAATGTTCTTGTGTTTTGTAATTATTTCGCTTAGAAAGGCCGTTGGCATCTCAACTAATTACACCCAACAGTAATTCTTTAACATAAACAACATTTTTAACGAGTAATCTTATAATAACAATAATTATCTGCGTCTCTATATAATAACTTGTCTATATTTTGCATTTATTATTATCTCTTAATCTCTATTTTCAGGTGAAACAATTACAAAACACACAACATCAACTACGAAAACTAATTTGAACTTACGACAATTCCCAGCCATGATTACTCTAAATATTTTATTATTTATATTAATCATCAAAATTATAAAATTCATTGTCTGAACACATTCAGATATATATGGGTTTATTACCGTCAAATTACTTATCAATAATCATGCTTTAAATCATTAGGGTATTATATGAAATAGTACATAAAAGCTGACAAACGTTTTCGCCATGAATATGGCATCCTCCGGTCACATCGAAACGAAAACACATGAGTACACTTAAAATTATCTGGTATAATACAATCGTTAAAATGTGTTAAAATGATAAGATAGGCAGTTCAAATATATGCCATTTAAAAGTATATACGTATATATATATGACATAAAATTTTAAAACCATACAAAACAGAAAAACAAGCAATGCGCTAATAAGTGTACCAATAAATAACGTAATAATTTGGCAGTCTTCGGATATAGGCGGTCACAATTCACAAAATAGCGCATTGCTTGTTTTTCTATGTTTTATATGGTTTTAAAATTTTATGTCATATATATACTTTTAAATGACATATGTTTAAACTGCCTATCTTATCATTTTAACACATTTTAACGATTGTATTAAACCAGACAATTTTAAGTGTTCATCATGTATTATCGTTTCTACGTGACCTGAGGATGCCAAATTCATGGCGAAAATGTTTTTCAGCTTTTATGTACCATTTCATGTAATACCTTAATGGTTTAAAGCAAGATTATTGATAAGCAGGGAAAGGATTTATATGTAAATACATATTTACTTATAAAGCTAATATAATTTATATTTTGCATTATCTTTATGTTTCACAATGTGTAGGGTTGAAAACTCCTACTTTTATTTTCCATATTTTTCCATATTTTAGAGTTTAGTACATATTTTCGTTAATTTCCATATATTTTCCATATTTCATATAAAACAGTCCATATTATATTAGGTTTAACAATAAAACAAAACAAAATTCCATTAACTTTTAAAAATACATTTCAACAATAGAGATTTAAACACATGTTCAGTAATCCCTTTAACATCAGAGTTATTTGAAAATTAGCAGTCCTATCAACAATGGGAAAGTAAGTTACAAAACTGTATTAATTTAATTTAAAATTTTTAACAGACTTCAGTTGTGCAGCTCAACAGTTAAATGCCAGTCAGAGTACACATAGGTTCAGTTTTGTAAATCATACTATAAAGACGGTAAATATGCCAAAAGTACGTCATTCAGTCAATTTAAAATCAAAACTAACAAGTTACATTTCAGAATTTAAAGAAGATGGTTTATCAACTGACAATAAAATATTATTTTGTAATTTGTGTCAGTGTGCAGTATCATCTACACAAAAGTTCCTGGTGCAACAACACATTACAACTAGTAAACATCAGGCCAACAAACAACTAAATTCCAAGCAGAGACAATTGTTTTTAACACAACCAACAACATCGAATGTAAGATCTGAGTTTAACATCGACCTGTGCCGTTCTCTCATCTCTGCTGATATTCCTCTCTACAAACTAAAGAATAAGGTCTTCAGGGAATTCCTTGAAAAATATACTCAACATACAATCCCGGATGAGTCAACACTTAGGAAGACGTATGCTCCATCCATCTACGATGAGACAATACAGAAGATAAGAGATGAAATTAAAGATAGTTCAATTTGGGTTTCCATTGATGAGACTCCCGACAAAGAAGGTAGACTTGTTGGTAATGTAGTTATCGGTTTGTTAAGTGAACAATATTCTGAACGAATTCTTTTACATTGTGATGTTCTAGAAAAGTGCAATAACAAAACTATAGTTAAACTGTTCAACGAAGCTATGGGTATCCTGTGGCCAAAGGGTATTATGTACGATAATGTGTTATTCTTTATTAGCGATGCTGCCCCTTATATGGTCAAAGCTGGACAAGCATTATCTGTTGTATATCCTAAATTGACTCATTTTACTTGTGTGGCGCATGCATTTCATCGTGTGGCAGAAGTGGTCAGAGACAATTTCCTAAAGTAGATTTGTTGATTTCATCAGTGAAAAAGTATTTCTCAAAGCTCCCAGTAGAGTTAACGTGTTGAAAGAAATGTACCCTGAAATTCCATTGCCACCAAAGCCAATTTTAACTAGATGGGGTACATGGCTAGAAGCAGTTGAATATTATGCCGAACATATAGACTCTATTAACAATGTTCTCCTTGCATTGGACTCTGAAGATGCAGTCTCAATTGATACTGCGAAAACAGTTACCTGTGACATAAGTGTGAAGAATGACTTAGCTCACATTCAGCATACATTTTCATGCATCATAAAAACGCTCAAAAGTCTCCAAAATAGGCACCTTTCACTATCTGAAAGTTTTGAAATTATAAATAGTACTGTGGAACAACTGAATCGTGGTAGAGGTAAAGTTGCAGATGCAGTAAGAGCTAAGGTGGACACTGTACTTTCAAAAACCCTGGATATGAAGAACTACAAAAGGTTGTTGCTGTGATGAGTGGTGAATCAACAGTGAAGATTAACTTGGACTTATCCCCAGCAGACATTGTGAAATTGAATTATGTACCAGTTACTTCTTGTGACGTCGAACGCTCTTTTAGTCAGTATAAATCTATCCTCAGAGACAATAGAAGAAGATTCACTTTTCAGCACTTGAAAGAAATGTTTGTAACCTATTGTTATGGTAACAGACAATAAAAATTGTGTTTTGTTGAAACTACATTGGAAGATAAGGTACGTCCATTATATTTTTTGTTTAGTTTGATTAAAATGTACCAATATTTAACGTACATAGTCATTTTTTTATAATTTTAAGTCCATATTTAATTCCATATTTTGGTAAAAATCCATATTTAATTCCATATTTTGGTAAAAATAACTACATATATATTTACATATTTCATATATTTTTAGTCCATATAAATCCGTTCCCTGTTGATAAGTAATTTGACGGTAATAAACCCATATATATTTGATACTTATATTATACTTATCGGATCCAACATGCCTTTGAAATTGAACACATTCAGCTCAAATACAGTCAAAATCTTCAGTTTCTATACATGTTTCGAAGCAATTGCCGTCTCATCTTCAGTAGCAATTATTCAGTGTAATAGAATTATCGTACCTATGTTACTGAATTGAAATAAACTTATGGAAATGTTTTATGTGACAAAGGTATTTGAACGATATAAATTACAGGATCAATTTGAATTTAATTTAAATCACAACTTTTTCTCAAATTGTTAACAGAAAATTATTTGTAAGTCAAGTAGCTGAAATTAAAATTAAAATTAAATTTTAAACACAAAGAAAGTACATTAAACAATATTTTAAAATGTATTGACTTTTGAAATTGCTGAATTTCAAATTTATGAAGATAAAAATAAGCGTGATGGAAGACATGGCAGGTACGTAGAATTTACGATACTGCATATTTGTACGTAGAACTGCGTATGCATGTGACCACCTGTCGACAGATGCATAGTTTTTCTATACTGTGTGTGTATATATATATATACAGGGTGTTTAAAAAATACGGGGCATAATTTCAGGTATGTATTTCCCACATGTAGACAATCAAAATAGTTCATTACAACATGTGTCCGGAAATGCTTCATTTCCGAATTATGGCCTTCACAACATTGAAATTCACCGGAACGTTTTTCTTTCCGCAGGTCGTTGCCGTCAAAGGACACATTAAGAGGGCACTCTGACAGTTCATTCCGAGTCGAAGGTTACATTCAGTATTGTGTAGGCGATAGACTGTGCGACATGTATTCAAGTCAAGAGCTGGCAGAGATACACTTCATGTACGGTAAGGCGGACGGCAATGCTGCGCTGGCTCGTCGTTTGTAGCAGGAGAGGTACCCACAGCGACAATGTCCAGATCGGAAGACATTACCGTCTGTGCGAGTATGGAAAATTTAACTCTCCTGGTTTGGGAAGGGGACGACTAAGATCTACAACCCCAGATGTACAGGAGGAGATTCTGGAGGCTGTGAACATGACTCCTTCTATCAGCACACGAAGGGTAGCGTTGCAAGTCAATGTTCCTCATACGACTGTTGAAAGAGTATCAATTGTATCCTTATCATTTGCAACGTGTACAGGCCCTGTCACCAGCAGATTACCCTGCACGAGTTAGGTTCTGTCAGTGGTTCTTGCAGCAGTGTGGTGTAAATCCGAACTTTCCTGCCTTAGTATTATTTACAGATGAAGCACAGTTCACACGAGATGGCATAACAAATTTCCACATTCAGCATGTATGGGCGTATGAAAACCCACGTGCAACTGTTCCATCTCATCACCAGGTGCGGTTCTCCCTCAACATGTGGGCCGGTATCATTGGTGATCGATTAGTTGGACCCCATGTACTTGTAAACAGACTTACGGGACAGGCGTACACAAACTTCCTGGAAAACACCATACCTCATGTTTTAGAAGACACTCCACTGATCAATCGTCAACACATTCACTTCTTGCATGATGGCGCTCCTGCACACTTCAGTCGTACGGCTCGCCGGTACTTGGATCGAAGGTTTCCTGATCGATGGATAGGTATAGGTGGCCCAATTGCTTGGCCTCCACGCTCACCTGATCTGAACCCTCTCGATTTCTACTTGTGGGACCATTTAAAGTCATTGGTTTATTCGTTTCCGGTGCCTGATTTGGAATCCCTTCGGAATCGAATTGTGGCATGTTCTGAGGACATACGCAATACTCCTAGAGTTTGGGATCGTGTTCGCAGGTCAATGAGACATCGATGTGAGGTCTGTATTCAAGCAGGAGGTGGGCATTTTGAACATCTTCCGTAATGACAACGACCTGCGGATAGAAAAACGTTCCGGTGAATTTCAATGTTGTGAAGGCCATAACTCGGAAATGAAGCATTTCCGGACACATGTTGTAATGAACTATTTTGATTGTCTACATGTGGGAAATACATACCTGAAATTATGCCCCATATTTTTTAAACATCCTGTATATATAGATACACACACAGAGTGAAAGTGAAACCTTGCAGCTTGAAAGGGACGGTAGGATACACGTAAATGAATAGAAAACCTATATTACGTTTTGTGATTAAATGCACGGTTAATTAGAAAATTAACTATTTGATTGTCTACATGTGGGAAATACATACCTGAAATTATGCCCCGTATTTTTGAAACATCCTGTATATATATAGATACACGCACAGAGTGAAAGTGAAACCTTGCAGCTTGAAAGGGACGGTAGGATACACGTAAATGAATAGAAAACCTATATTACGTTTTGTGATTAAATGCACGGTTAATTAGAAAATTAAGTTTGAAGTTTGAGCAGTCCGGCAACATCGTCGCTAACACACTCTACTCGTGATACAGATGTAAGAGGTCAACGAGACGTTGCCACTCGCTCGTTTCGTGCAAAGGCTTGAATTTAGGAGTTTTTAAAATTAAATTTACAGGAAAACCGTCCACACTATCGAAATACGCGAGAGGGATAAATTATTCTTTATTAGATTTCCTGTCTATATGTGCAAAAATCACGATCCTTCTCGCAATAGTTACCCAGTTAGCGATTGTTAAACATTTGGGGGGAGGGGATTTTTTTTTCGGAAAAAAACTATTTACTCTCCAGCAATATGATATTACAGTTTTGTGTTACATATAACATGAACTAGTCGCTCCGGAAATCTACAAGGCTATTTCACTTCCACTCTGTAAATACATAGAACTAAATATGCGTGTGATCTCTAGCCGACAAGTGCATAGCTTTACTATGCTGCATAGGTACCTTTAGGTACAAGCGTTGACGAACAGAGAGCGGTACAAGGAGAACAAGGGGAATAAGAGAGCAAAAGAAATTCAAGGTGTTGAAGGGGAATACAAGATGAACAAGAGGAGAATACAAGGAGTAGAAAGATAATATGAAGAGTGCAAGGAGTAGACGAGGAGTACAAGGGGGATGCGAAGAGAATAGATGGGTTGCAGTGATAAGTTCGATCGGAAGTTCTAGAAAACCACACATTCCTATTGATAGTTCTATCCTTGAATAATATACAGGGACATCATTTTATTTTTACTAACATTTCTAATATTAACCTGGCTATGTCTTTGGATCAACGATTAAGAACCGGAAACACCGTTTGCTACCCCTTCCACGACTGGCGTTCGATGATACTGGCGTAATATATAAACAAATCACTTTACTAGGTATAGGAGGGAAGAAAAGTAGTTCATCCATTTACGTAAACTAGGAAATATCGCGATTTTCAGTTTGATAATTTTCATTAGGTTTTTGTTTAATCAAAATACAGTACAGTATTAACAATTGGTGTTTTTACTCACGAACTGAGTTTTCATGCGGACATATTCATTATGCAGTGTATATCATACTGTCTACAGCACATTAGCGTACAATATATAGAATGAAGTTAAATTGAAAAATAATCATAATATGGATATTTAAACACATTTTTGAAAATGGTGGCCGTTCATTCCGATACAGGTTTCAATTATAATGTTCATATTATCGCACTATAGACTGTTGTACGTAATTCCAATTACCAGGTTCGTACTTCGTATCAGTAACACATGTTGAAATAATTCTGTAACTTCTGTATAAAAGAGACCTTACGTACTGTAAATTCAATCTTCACTTCTGCCCGATCCGAAAAGATAAAATTACTCAGACATGCTATCTACTGTCTATCCAAGTGGTTACGTCGCAGCGTCGTAGAAAGGGAGGAAATCACGTGACAGTTAATTACTTAACGAGGCCCTTTTATTTAAGTTATTTTAAACAATTGTATGGGTATAATATTGCGTAGACGTCCAATTCCTAACAGAAATTAATGTTCTCAGAAAAGAGCTAAGACAGCCCAGCCACTAGCATTTACAGAGAGGCGAATAGAAGCAGGTGGGAGAAACCGGGATGCGACGTAGGCAAATGGAAAATGATGCAATATTGAAAGCTCTTTCGTCACTGGAAAACGCGAACATATTTTTGGAACGTACTGTTTACTATGACCGTAAGGCTACTATGACTGTATAATGGAGTCTTGGATCTGTGTGGAGGACGGTTGAACTTCATTAGTAGAAGGGGTGGGAGTGAAGTACATTAAAAAATTCAGGTACAATAAAAATTGAAGTAAAAATAAAATGATGTCCCTGTATTATTTTAAGCTCGTACATAGAATAGTTGGCTGTACATGCTGTGAGAGAATCCTGTTGGGAAGCATATAAAAAGATGTACATGTTATATTTCTTTTAAAATCACGAGACATGAAGAAGTACAGGCACATTAACCAAAAACGCAATAACTAATCAAAGAAATTTCTTCGGAAATGCTGGATGTGACTCTTTAAAACAAAACAGTTTGTCACATCCCTTATTGATATCATAGTGTAAAATCTATATGAAGCTACAGAGGAACGTACGTGTATGAATTTTAATTTTAACGAGTCCGCTATTGTTCTATCTATAGATTTGTATTTGAACTATCTGACCATTGTAAAGTGAAGTATTGAAAGTGAATCAATTATGGCAAATTTTAATTAAAAGCATTGCAATTCTGTCGTAACATTATATTACTTTTACGTTATATATGGGCAGAGTAGAGATTAAAATCTACAATATCTGTTCCAGCACAACAGAATTTTATACCATACAAGAATTATTTTGCTGACATTTTTTTAGATCCAATTGAGATATTATAAATTACAGAAAAATGACTGCAGTATAAATAATTTCCTTATTAATCTATTGAATCCACTTACATATCGATATTTGATTTGTTTCACTTTGTTCGCACCATCGAAACAACTCTCTCACCCTTATCCAATTCTCACGTGTTATGGTAGCATTGTCTGAGAACTGGTTCCGCGCGTGAAATATGTACGCCATTTGTCTTGCTTGCATAGTGCATGCACGCAGTGCAGAAATCTGTCTATCACTACTGTAACATAATCTTGAGCTTGATACAGTCGAGTTAAAAACAGTTTTTAAATAAATCATCTTTGACGAAATGAGTTCTACCTTAAGTTCATTTTTTTTCTCCTCTAATATTAATACTAATTATTAATTGAAATGAGTTCTGATTATGATGATGATGATGATGATACATATATAAAGGATGAACCGTAAGTAATGTTATTAATTTTACGGGATTTTTCTTTGAGATATTTCTACCAAAATATATTAATATAATTTTGCTCGTTTTTGCTTCCTTTTGTAGAAAAAATTTATTTTTATATGAAACTTTTCAGAGCTTGTTTTGGGAAAATCATTGATTTAATTCCCAATATGCTCAGTCAATTTAAGAGAGAACTTTATTATGATTGAAAGAATTTAATTTTGTCCTTTATATGTGCAGAAATTTCATCCGATTATATCCGAACAAATATAACTCTTCGTTCTGCAAAGGAATTTTATAATATGGTAATATCCACCACGTTGTAGAAGAAATTTGGGAAGGCTGAGAAAGCTGTGGAATACTCGGCCGAAACAGGCCGATAGGCTTCTTCGTGGAGATGAATAATAATAATAATAATAATAATAATAATTATTATTATTATTATTATTATTATTATTTTATTTATTTATTTATTTATTTATTTATTTATTTATTTATTTATTTATTCTGGTGTAGTTAAGGCCATCAGGCCTTCTCTTCCACAACACCAGGAATACAAATACAATAATAGAAATAAACAGAAAAAAATACACTATATACAAAGTCAAGCTACACAAAAAAATAAAGAGAGAGAGAGAAAAACACTATAAAAAAAGTAAAGCCACACAAAAATATACACAGGTTGCAGTCACACAGACTTTAAATGAGTGATTAAGTATCATAATTAATTGTATCCTAACTAATTAACTAACATAAACAAGAAACTTGCAATTTTAATCTAGATTAAAAAAATAAAAAGGAAAAAAAACACAAATCAATACTTCTAGCAATACCTAAAAACATTAACTAAGACAAAATTTTCCAATTTAATTTTGAATTGTGATCAAGTCCGGCAGTCTCTGACGTCATTAGGTAACGAATTCCAGAGGCGAGGTATTTCTACAGTATAGGAAGATGAGTATAAAGACGTTCTATGATGAGGGATAGAAAGAAGTGCTTGATGTCCGTTTCGAAGAGTTGTAAGAAATTGAAAGCGCGTATAACAGATAATTCGCAGTAGAAGTATGCATGATTCTAAAGAGAAGAGACAGTGAATGTATTGTTCTTCGTTCCTTCAGACGCACTCATGAAAGTAACTGGAGGGAAGGTGTTATATGATCAAATTTACGAGAATTGCAGATGAATCGTATGAACACATGATGAACACGTTGTAGTCTCTCAGCTAAGAGTGAACTTACATTAGTTAGCAAGGAATCGCAATAATCAAAATGAGGCATTACAAGCGTCTGAATAAGATTCTTTTTTAGACTAAATGGTAGAAATTCTTTCATATGGAACAAGGAGTGAAGTTGAGAAAATATTTTTGCATATTTTTCACATAACACGAAGGAAAAGAATTTTGCATTTCTGTGTGCTCCGACTAAAATATATTTCCAAGTTTTAGAACTGATCGAAGATTCAGTCGTCAGGAAGTACTGCCCAAGCGTCTACTTTGCTGTGTCAATGGATACAAAGACGCAAGGATAGATCAAATACAGTCAGAGCGCAAGTAAAAATCTCACGCTTGCATGCAATATATTCTGTACCTCAGAGGTGAAGAGGTATGATAAGTCTAATTTTTTTTTTAATTTTGAGATTATAACACTACTGAATTCCTTAGAGTAAGATGTATTTTATGGTAAACTCTGTTAAGTTCAAAGTACGACTGATTTCGAATTTAATACATTTCTTTTTAAAGAAAACATTATATATTAGAGCTATATTATGATAAGTCTCACGTAACTCTATTTACTTCTTTGCGTGTCTGGTAATTCTCAATTTAAGTTATAGGCCTACGTTGTTCCACAAACCAAAAAGAAAAGAAAAAGGTTTATAACTTTACCAGCTTTGAAAAAAGAATAAAATTGAAATTTGTCTTTTTGGGTGTATCCTGAAGTTGATATAACAGACTCATCATACTACAGCTTTGAGGCACAGAAAATATATATATATATATATATATATATAGTCAACAGACCGAAGACTGGTTGAAACCTCATAAGTGATACCAATAAGGCATTATTCATGAGGCCACAAAGTCTGGAGATAATGGGGTAGAGTGGATAGTTTCTTTCCCTCCCCATTGCATGTATCGTATATACATTGATATATAAATACATACGTTACATACCTACTCTACATATTTTTGTAGGCCTACTTACATACATACTTAGGCGTAAGTAAGTAAGTATGTATGTATGTATGTATGTTTAAACATTTCAAAATTTTCAACATTAAATAAATGTATTATTTTATTTTATTAAAATATTTTCATAGAAATTTTAATAATTTTGAAAGGTATATACCTACATAAATATATAACTAAAAATATGAATTATCTACGTTTGTCTCTGCGCTTCGTAGACGATTATGTCCCATTACGATAATAATAATAATAATAATAATAATAATAATAATAATAATAATAATAATAATAATAATAATTTTGTAGGCTAACTTCTGCTACAATTTTAAAATATGTAGGTATATATATCGTTTTCTATTTATATGAATGCAATAATAATAATAATAATAATAATAATAATGATTTATTTTAGCTGGCAGAGTTAAGGCCGTAAGGCCTTCTCTTCCACACAACCAGCAAAAAGTGTATATACATATGCATGAACTTACAAAGAATCCAACAATTTGATTTAGATGAGAGTTACATGTATACAAGAGTTATTTACGAATTAAACAACAAAATACTATGAACTATTAATTAAACACTGAAATAAACTGCGTAGCAGAATTAAACTAAAATACATAGAATGTTAATATATTTCAAATTATATTAGATAATAGAAAGAGAATATTAGATAATAGAAAGAGATATTAGATAATAGAAAGAGATAGATATTGTCATAGCCATATAGCCATTGGCTTGTAAGTCTATCCTCTCCCTTGAATTCGATTTCAGAGAACCAGAAGAAGTGAGTTTTATGATACCGATCTTGTGTCTCGGTGCTTATCCAACATCGCACAACTTTTCTTCAAACACCACCAGCAACAACAACAACTACTACTACTATTCCAGTAAGGTCAAGCTATAGCGGCAGCTGCTTTCAGCTTGAGGGCACTTGTGTTTTCGCAAACTAGCGCCGGTTAAGTTAGATAGAGATCTCATCTCCTTCGAGGGGCATGGGGAGAGGGCCTAATGCACTCTACCTTACTACACCACCAGTGGGCTGAATAGTGAACCCAACGGTTGAGCAGATACATAGCTACGGCGTGAGATCCCACGAGCTCCCAAATTCACCCCCTCCTTATCCCTTTACCACTCCCCCATCCCTTATCCTCCTCCAAATCCGAAGGCAAATTGGATTTGTCTGAGAAACGCGGCTACAGAGAGAAAATCCTACAACAATGTAATCCCTTTACAGAGGGATCCTTCTCGATCTCTGAGCTTCGCAATGCACCTTGGGAATAACTTAAAGCGATGGTGATGCTATCTCTCTCTCACTTCTTGTATCATCAAGAGGAGGGTTATAAACCTCCCTCCCCGCTATAACAACTTAGCGATTACATATGTACAGTACAGTCTGAAGTCTCTCTACATGTACATGACACACGGGCTGGTCAACTGACGCCCGGGAGGAAATAAAGACGGATTCCGTGTTTCTGCCGTTGCTACTCAACTAATTGCTTACCTAGCTAGCTAGTTTGCTGCACCACCTCGTTTTCTGTCTGGCTAATTTGTTAAACTTACTATCTAATTAACTAAATTCCTGCGTTGCTAACTTGCTGCCTAATACAGTGTATGACGTAATTAGCCAACTATGTATTGTCACCTCTCTAAAAGCTACGGAATTTACTAACCAGTTGCTCCAAGCTTAATGGAAAATATCGCTTAAGGAATTAGATATTTATAGAGCAGTTTAAAGTTTGTGTAAACGAACATTTTGGTTTCAAATCACACTTGTACCATGACCTCGTTTCCACTTTGTCATATAATTATGAATCATGAAAGGGAGGTACTATAGACCTACGTGAAATGATACTGAGGCTTTCAAGAAAATACATTTATTTATTTATTTATTTATTTATTTATTTTATTGCTAGTAAGTTTGAAATGAATACAAGTTAATACAATGTAAGATAAACTAGCCCACTCCTAAATGAGTAAGACTCGTGCTCAGGAGGGGATTCCAGTACTTACTTACTTACTGGCTTTTAAGGAACCCGGAGGTTCATTGCCGCCCTCAAATAAGCCCGCCATTGGTCCCTATCCTGAGCTAGATTAATCCAGTCTCTACCATCATATCCCACCTCCCTCAAATCCATTTTAATATTATCTTCCCATATTGTTAGATTTCGTAACAAGCTGTTTTTTACGGTGATGGGTTGTTAGCCCTTCGCCCAACCCCCAAGCTGGAGGACCACCCCTAATCGGCTGTCCACGACTGCTTATTCAATATATTCGCAGCTACCCTCCATATCTGGAGGCCGTCTCCTCTATCCGCAACCTGAGGACGCGCCATACCGTGGTGATAGGGGGATTCCAGTACAGACAAAAATAAAATTAAAATTTAGAGTGAATTGAGATTGCTTTTTGAGCATTTTGTGTCTATGTAGGTTTCGATTCACAAGTAGAGAAACCTATCCCTCATAGTGAGAGGTCCTTTAAGGAGAGATTTTCTCATACAATTCTGATTTAGTATTTGAGAAAACTTACAAGGGAAACTGTCCCAGGTTGTGGAGCTTGAATTTAATGAAAATGCATATTGAAGCTAATTTTCGTTCGTTAAGAAACCTGGTGATAGACGATCATTTCGCTTTTCCTTCGTTTACGAAATATATTGACTTGAAAATCATTGCTACTTATACCGCTTTTTGCGGGCACTCGCATCCTCACAGCTCCGCCACACCCTATCACAGCTCTCGAATTAATGTTATAAATTTTTTTCTCTTAACTCACATTAACACAATGGCAATGCAATCCATGGCATCTTTCACTCATTCGTACACTGTCCAAATCCATGGATATGCAGCAGGAACTCTAGGAACACGACTGTACATACTATGCTTTAAAGAACCGAAAGGTGAATTTGGACCTAAAACAAACAATGTGTAGACAAAGATAAACCATTTAATGTCGTGGTCGATGCAAGTAGTTCTGGTAAACTAACAAAAAAAGATACATGATAAAGTGGTTAAGAGTTGTATTTCTCCCGGATGTTAAGAAGACATACTACTACTACTACTACTATTACTACGATTACTTCTGGATTCCTGGAGTGGTCAAATGCCACTATGTTTACTTTTGAAGGAGTAAACAATACCTT
This sequence comes from Periplaneta americana, assembly GCA_025594305.2. Classification (NCBI taxonomy): domain Eukaryota; kingdom Metazoa; phylum Arthropoda; class Insecta; order Blattodea; family Blattidae; genus Periplaneta; species Periplaneta americana. The sequence continues at coordinate 21,714,035 of JAJSOF020000023.1, read as the reverse complement.
ACATAGTAATACAATTGAAGCACAAATTATTCTTCCAAAAATTACAAGATTTGTGTAACTCTTGGATGTGTACTTTTTAGGAAATATAAAATTGTAATTCGAAGGATGGAAGAGTATTACATATATAAAATTATTTGTGAAAACATTCCAGACACATTGCACGATAGGGGCTTCATAATTCCATTTCATTCTGTTGTGTATCAACATTTTCATTCCCCTGTACTCAGACATGCTAATATACGCGTGGTAGAGATGTGAATATGTGACGGAGAAACATGTGAGAAAATTTGATAACATTCTTGCAATAATATTGCATGTTGAAAACATTGAATGCGTTACAGAAGAGTGTGAAAAACCAGTATACTGACGCCTTTTGTTTAAAACACGTGCTAGCAGTAGGTAGTAACTAACCTGTATACGTTACTAAAGGGCAAACAATTCATCGAACATACGCTGAACTGAAGTTCTCTTCATATTTAATTCCCATGCTATCCGTGCTGGCTTTTCTTAGTAGAATGTAATTTTTTTCAAACACCATAGGTAACAGAGTGCTGCATTGGAGTTAAATCGCTCGCTTGAACTCGGTCGAATGTCGCACCCTCGAGTGAGGTAAGATCGGTCGTTATACGCTCGTAATAAATAGAAGCGCAGTACAAGGTCATCTCACCGACATGTCTTATCTTCTATGGAAGGCGACAGATAAGATACACACATGTTTTGCTCACACGGTAAAAATAAGGCTTTATTTTCTGCGTTATGACAAACGTTTAATGGAACGTACCAAAACTGTAACATGAAGTTATAAATAAAATACTATGAAAAACTTCGATATACAGTTATTATTGCTAATTAATAATTATTCAATATTTGATTTACCACATATATAATATGATAGGTCCATACATAGTGTTCCGCCTATATTCTGCGACAATGTAGAAACGTTTTACAAAATATGATTGATATAGCAGTAGATTAATAACAATATTACTACAGAGATAACGTCACAGAAAATATAATAAAACGAATAATCATGCTGCACAACTGTTACAGACGCAAAGATTGATACACTACTTATTAGAGATTATTATTATTACTAGAAAACTTGATAAGGTTCTTGCAATATCGTGATTGTGTTCTCCGTTTATAATAATTACATTTACATCCAATAACATCTATCAGATGTGGCAAAAACAAAATAACTCCTGTGTGGGAGGGGGGGACATTTACCTACAACATTCATATTACATTTTAAAGCAAGTTTTGTAGTTGTACTATGCAGAGGTTAGTTAAACACTGCAAAGTTTTGAAATGATAAACATCTATGATGTTACTACACAGTTCAGCACTGTAACAAGAACGAATGTCTAAAGGCAACGAGAAGAGAACGGAAATAATGTTAAAATGCATGTATTTAAATGTGAGCATTTTAACATTATTTCCGTTCTCGTTCTCGTTCTCGTTTCCATTCCCGGTTTATTGTGAACCAGCCTTAACGCTCGGCTTACACCGTTCGAGGATTTATCGCTCGCGACAATTTTACCCATCATGCATTTGCGCTACCTATCGGATTATGCTATGAACTACTTTGCGCTCGAGCGAAAACGTCCGATGCAGACCTCTGTTAGGTAACGTATGTGCATTGTCTGTTGCTGTTTTTTCGTCCTACTTCTTCCTTTGCTTTGACATAAAACTGAGCCAGTTCGTCTGAATTTACTCCCCTAAGTAATACTGTACGCTTTGATGGTGGTTCTTTATGAAATCCTCGTGATAAAGTTCTCGACCAACTGTGTATGATCGAAAATAATTCTCTGACAGACATTCTTTCTCTGGAATACTGAACATCATTATAACTGTGTGTCTTTCACAACATTCTTTAGCAATAAATAAAGTAATGATTGACAATTCCGCGAATAATTTTTATTATTGAGTGAAAATGGAGCGTAGCCAAACTTCGGTATACTTTATTTTGTGCCATATTGTAATAAGTGTGAGGTAATACATTAATTGTGTCACTAAGAAAATGATTGATAAACTAAACGCTAAGCCAGCTAATCAACTAATTTGAGAATTTATTGCTACAGTATATGAATCGGATTGAAAATCCGAGGTAATCAATTTGATTAATTACCTAAATAGCAACGCAGGTAAATCAGGGTGTCAAAGCCTTTGTTGTGCAGTGTATTCACAGGTTAGGGACTAGTGCTTCACTCCCTGTGATGAGTCCTTTGTGGGACTTTGTCTCTACACAGCGCTGCTGTACTAAGCTATACAATACATTTAAACAGGCTTTAATCTATTGCTACATAAAGATATTCCTTTTAGCCTTAGATCGATCCGGCTTGCAATATGCATACGTATAATTGTTTGGTACGAAACCTTCTGCGAAAAAAGCTCTCATTACAACCGTAAATTTCTTTGTTGTCAAATTGTATGTTTCTATTAGCGGTATATAAGTTAGTATCTGGAGACTTATGGTCAGTGGCGTAGCATGAAATTTTGAGTAGGGGAAGCTAACTCAAGTTGTCTTTCATGCAATATGAGAAAACGTATTACAAAGATACAGTCTTAAAATAAATAGTAGTCGACTTCAAGTCAGCAGTCGAAGATTGGTTGGAACATCGTAAGTAACACCAATAAGGCATGACCTCAAATGATACGTAGTAAAATATGATTTCACGGTTTACACATATCTCTAACAAATAGACACGTATACGTATAACATTAGCTCACTCCCTGTCATACTTAGAGAAATCACAATATTAGTATCATTACGTAAGTATGCGTCTGTCTTTTGGTTGTGTCCTTCATTCACAGCAAGGGAGTCGGTCATTTGTTTTTTAAATCACACTTTTGTTCGTAAGTCAGTCTTGATAATACAATTGTCCTAAAAAAAATTCAAGTAAATTAGTGTCAGGAACTGTTATTTCGCTCATTATTTAATATATTAGCCACAATGCACACTAACACTTCAACTGAACACAACTGACGAAAAGGGATAACGCGGAAACTACTTATTTTAAATGTTAAAGCTAGCTTCTTTGCGAGCCTTGCGACTAGGGTAGCTTAGGAAGGGATGGAAAATCTGCGGGGTGGATTACACAGAAGAAACCGGTCTGCTTGGAAGCTGGTGTGTGAAGGCTTCTTGTTTACTGCTGCATCACAAATCATCCTGAGCTGCCGCATCACAATATTTAACGCGTAAATATAAATTCTATTAAAATTAATAAATAATTTTCTTCATAAACTGCAGGTTTATTATGAAATTATTATTAACTGGGGAAGCTAATCTTTTTAGCTTACATTGACGCTACGCCACTGCTTATGGTGGACCTTGTAATGGAGAGAGAAAAAAGTTGTATTTTGAATAAAGTCATCAGAAGGTCTTGGATTTCTATGATCTAAAAACTCTGGCAATATGTATGCACTTATGCCGTAAAAATACCAAAAATGACAAAAAGCTTGAAAATATGATGTAAAACAAATTAAATGTTGTTAAATACTCGTAATTACTTCAAACCTTTTACATTCACCAACATTTGACAACATTGAAAATATGACTGTACTATGGTTGTCTCAAGAAAAATAAAGAAGGTAAACTTGCGAATTCTAAATGAGTCGGTAGAGCAAGTGAACAGCTTCAGATACTTAGAATGTACCATAAGCAGTAACATGAGTTGCAGCCAGGAAGTCAAAACAAGGATATCAATGGCAAAGGAAGCTTTTAATAGAAAAAGGAGCATCTTCTTTGGACCTCTGAAAAAAGAAGTAAGGAAGAGACTAGTGAAGTGCTTCGTGTGGAGTTTGGCATTGTATTGGGCAGAAACATGGACATTGTGACGAAATTAAGGGAAATAAATAGAAGCATTTGAAATGTGAATTTGGAGAAGAATGGAACTTGTGAAGTGGACAGACAAAATAAGAAATGAAGTTATGTAAGAAAAAGTGGGTGAAGAAAGAATGATGGTGAAAGTGATCAGAAAGAGAAAAAGGAATTCGCTGGGTCACTGGCTGAGAAGAAACTACTGAAGGATGCACTGGAAGGAATGGTGAACGAGAGAAGAGTTCGAGGCACAAGAAAATATCAGATGATAGACGACATTAAGATATATGGATCATATGAGGAGACTAAGAAGAAGGAAGAAGATAGGAAATATTGGAGAATGCTGGCTTTGCAGTGAAAGACCTACCCATGTGTAGAAAACTTATGTATGTATGTATGTATGTATGTATGTATGTATGTGTATGTATGAGGCCACCGGCGTGGCTCAGTCGGTTAAGGCGTTTGCCTGCCGGTCTGAAGTTGCGGTCGGGCGCGGGTTCGATCCCCGCTTGGGCTGATTACCTGGTTGGGTTTTTTCCGAGGTTTTCTCCAACCGTAAGACTAATGCCAGGTAATCTATGACGAATCCTCGGCCTCATCTCGCCAAATACCATCTCGCTATCACCAATTTCGTCGACGCTAAATAACCTAGTAGTTGATACAGCGTTGTTAAATAACCAACTAAAAAGTATGTATGTATGTATGTATGTATGTATGTATGTATGTATGTATGTATGTATGTATGAATGTTAAACGAATTGGAGTGATACTCTTTCAAATGCTAAATCTCGTGGCAGAATGCAGAAAAGGCACTGGACTAAGAGATGAAAATATTTCGTGTCTTCACAGCTTAGGGCCTATAGTTTCTGAGAAAATGTTTTCTTGAAATTATACAATGTAACATTGACGAGTTGGGACGTGCTGGCGCCATTTTAGAAAGACTTTCTTGCTGCAATGCACCACTTCTTAGAGCTAAAAGTCTGCATTGGTTTATTCTCGTACCTTGAATTACTGTGTTCAGCATACCACACTGACTCGAACAATAAAAATCTACATATATTAGCAATAACGGCGATATTTGTACCAACTCCTCTCATAAATGTTTTATGTCTTTCGTCTACTATTCTGGATTTTTATTTTATCGAATGATTATATGACAGTGTTTGTCAGATTCTACAAGTTTTACGATTATTCGACACCTCAGATCCTATTTATGTGGTGATGTAAATAACAAACCAAAGACGGATGTTTCGGAAAAGAAAAAAACACATAATATTCAGTACTTCAGAGATAGACTTTCATTACAACATAAGCGTGCGCGTTTATAGGCCTGTAGCCTACATTTTTGTGACGCAATTATATGTAGATCTGTAGGGCCAAGTCCAGTAGCTCCTCTTCTTCTTTCTCTTGACTAGAGATGTAGCCGCCAAATTACTCTTCAAGGAACGACCACTCATATAAATTGAGGGAAAGAAGACAGAGGACGGATACTGGAAAGTTTTCTTTTCTCAATCGTACTATCAGAGACTGGAATGCTTTATCTTCATAATTACTAAAGGCTTTACCAATAACCAAAAAGTATTTAAAAATAGGCTTAAGAATTTCACTAATAGAAGGTACTGTAGTATATTATACACACTATTTAAAGGGTGTAATTGATATTTGTTACTGAAGTGTTGTATCAGTGAAGAAGTGTGTTGTGTAAGTGAAGTGTGTTTCTGTCAGTGAAGCTTTACAGTTTATAGTAGCAGTGCAAAGTACGAGGCGCATCCAGAAAGTAAGTTTTCCTATAAAAAAAACACACTTTCAGGAAAACATTTATTGGCAACAGGTACAGCAATGTTTCAGCTATTTTTCAACATAGCCACCATCAGAATTGAGACACTTGTCGTATCGTGGGATCAACTTTTGTATCCATCTGTCGTAGAACTCTGCCGCCTGTGAATGAAACCAGCGTGTGACAGACGTCTTCAGCTCTTCGTCGTTGCCAAAACGCTCACCGGAGGACAGGAATTTCTTGAGGTGCAAGAAAACGTGAAAATCGCTGGGAGCAAGATCAGAACTGTAGGGTGGTTGATCAAACAACTCCCAGCCAAATTCCGTCAAAAAAACTGCTGTGCACCGAGCCGTATGTGGACGAGCATTGTCATGGAGGAGCACAACACCTGCAGTAAGCATTCCACACCTCTTGTTTTGAATGGCACGTCGCAATGTTCGCAGTGTTTCACAGTAACGGTCAGCGTTCACTGTTTCACCTCTTGGAAGGAAGTCAATGAGCAGAATGCCCTTCCTGTCCCAGAACACCGTGCACATCACTTTCCGTACCGACAGCGTCTGTTTGAATTTCGTCCAAACCGGAGGTCCACTATGCCGCCAATGCATTGACTGCTGCTTGGTTTCCGGGGTGAAGTGCGAAATCCAAGTCTCATCGCCCGTGACGATCCTGTCGAGGAACTCGTCGCCGTCATCGTGAGACCGTTGCAGAAATGTCAGTGCTGCTCCTAAACGTTGCATTTTGTGTTCGGGTGTCAGTTTTTTCGGCACACTTTTTTGAACAGCAGGTGCTTAGTGACAATCTCATGCAACAAGGATCGCGATATCTGCGGAAAATGGCTGCTCAGCTCCGTAATCGTGAAGCGACGGTTCTCCATGATGCACTGCCGCACCAGCTCAACACGATAATCATTGATGAGGGACGGTCGCCCACTGCGCTCTTCATCATGGACGACCTTCGGAAAACTGCCTACACCAGCGACGCACCATCTGCTTACTCATGATGTTCGGCCCATAGACCTGACAGAGCTGCCGATGAATTTCAATTGGCGCAATGCTTTGTGCATTATCACCGACCGAACTTCGCAGGCGGCGGGAGAAGGAATAAGAGCTTCCATTTAGGACCACTACTGCCACGCTACTGGCACCAGGAGGGACCTGTCCGGCTGGCATATGATTGATACGTCATAGATCTGTTACGCATGCGCAATTGACACGGCTAATTACGTTTACTTTCAAGGGGAAAAAATCGGGAAACTTACTTTCTGGATGCGCCTCATATTTTAACAGTGAAATGTTTTTGAAGTGTTAGTGAAATCAGGATAGAATCAGTGAAATGTGTCGTAGTTCTAGTGCAGTGAGTGAGTTGTCAGCGAAATGAGTATAGTGCTGAAAGATATTTGTGCAGGTATGAACATATCATACTCGTAGGTTTTAGTTCGAACTTAGGGTTAAGATACAAATTATATTTACTTTAAATGTTATTTTAAGTGATCGTGCTTCATTTAATTTAGAATGCTTCTTCTTCTTCTTCTTCTTCTTCTTCTTCTTCTTCTTATTATTATTATTATTAATTCTTAGTATTAATATTAATTTATTATTAATTGTGTTTATTATTGTCATTATTGAGTGTAATTAGTTACCACTGCCACCTGGTATATACCCATTTGCAGTGTGAATAAATACATACATACAGATATCTGCTAATTCGCCTAGACACGAATGACTCACAATGAGCTCCATAAAGAAGCTGTCATGTCAGGGGACCGCAGTGGATAACAAAATTCATGATGCCGTTCACTTTGATTTCATAGATTTCGTCGGGAGCCCACATGTGTTTCCCCGAGTTGTCGATGCTATATTTCGCTTAAGCCTGGACAAACCAGCAGAATGAGAGGTTGATGACTGCACATCCATTCTACAATTCTTGCAGGTGGTATCCTCTATGAGGTCCCTTATACAGTGCCGTCCTTTTCACAATCATCGGGGACGGTCTACAGGATCATATATATCCATACAACATAAGGTCTAAATTTGATAGTTTTCCCAGAAAAAAATATTTCTTTCCTTATTTTGCGTTATACTGCTTATATCGTTAGTAAAATTACGAAAATAATTACATCAGTAGGTATATCTAACAAAGAGTTAATATTAATTTAAGTAAATATTTGTGTGTTGTATTAGGTTTCCTGAAATTAAATAAAAATGTATGCTTAAATTTGTTAATATTCTCGCGTGAGAGATTTGGCAGGATTTACGCTGCACAGACGTACAGCTCTTCTGATTTCAAGCTCTCTGTCCATAGGTCTACTTAGGGCTGGGGACGGAGCGGTTCGGAGCAGGTACTGTGACGTCATTACTCGGTTGATCCGAGTACAAATTTATGGCGGCATTTTTAAAATTTGGATAGATTAAGTCGATTTTAGAACGTACTTTGAAAGTGAAACCAAGCGTGTTTTAAAAGCGTTGTAGTAAAGCGCTTTCGCTTTGCCAATTGACGAGAAAAAAAAGTGCTTCTCTTCATTGCAAAACGGCGGTTGCAAATTTTATTTGCGTAATTAAAGGCGTTTGCGGAGTTATTTTGTATGAAAGGCCTACTTAACCTTCATTGTGGTTATATATGACAGACGAAATAAAATTGATAAAATAATTTATAATACTAACAGCTAATAAATTAACATGTGAGGTAAACGCGAAACCCTGCAGCTAAGTAAAAATAAGATGGAAAGTAACGGGCTTCATGAAGCGCTGCCTAAAGCACAGAATTATTTATTATTGTGGAAAGTGGATAAAATAATAAAAAAACGTGGTACCTTGAACTGAAGAACATAATTTTCATTTATTTTATAACATGACTAGCCTTCTATACAACCATATTCTCTTTGGTGAAGAATAATATTATTGATAAATTAAAGTAATTAACATAAATCGCAGAAATAAATACAAATAAAGTTATGACTGATGAGGTGACATAAATCCGATAAATACAAATATAAAAGTATATTTATTTATTTATTTATTTGATGGTGTCAATAAAGACACGTCATTACAAGTTCCAGGTCACGTGGACCCTTGCCATAAAAGTATAATGCACTTCCTTTTTTAACATTCCTGCCATCTATCCACAGTATGCGGAACCGGAATCACGCAAGTGAAGTGGGTAGGCATTACATTTATGCACTTCATTTATTTTCTACAGTCCTGACGGTAATGAAACTTCTACGAATAAATAAATAAATAAATAAGTTCTCATTATGTAAGTAAATAAGTAACTAAGTGACTAGATAAGTACATAAGTAAGTAAGTAAAATAAACTACCCACTTTCAAGGACGATCCAAAGCAACCCATTCTTACATCCCGTTCTGACGTATCTGATGTAAAAGAAGGAAAACTTTGAACATAAGGAGGGAAAAGAATGTCTTAAGCCGAGGTGGAAGCAACTATCTACTCTACGGAAAAAAGACCCCAATAGAAAACCCTTGGCCCTTCAGGTTGAAGGTTCTTTGGAGGGCTGGTAACTTGCCGACATACGTAAAACATGTTACTCTGAATCTCAACAAGATTAATAGCTGGACTGGATCTTCGCCGAAGAAACATGAAAGAAACAAAAGTAGGCCTACTCCGTAAATAAAAATCGAAAGGAAGAGGTAGTGTTCTAAGACCATTTTTAACCAGTCTTAACTCTTGCCGATATGGCCACATAAAGGGGAATTGGCCGCAATGATGATGAAATTCCAGCGACATTTTTATTTATGTTTTGATTTCCATAACTGCCAAGAAAGAGATTTTTTATGGGATTACCGAGTTTGATGATTCTGTTTCGGAAGGAAGTGAATGCTGTAAAATTACGTATAATGAAAGCCAAATTATACAAAACTCACTGGTTGTGGAGTTAATGGGGGCAAAATTTGAAGTCTTTCGTTTCTTAAATGATGAATTTATCTTGCTTACGCTCAATATTGTAGCCCACAGCGTGAATGAGAACGGTAATCAATAGGTCTCAAATAAATTCGAGTCACTATTATTTTATGTTTCTTTCTTCTTCCATACCACCGGCGTAGCTGGATATCTAATGTCGATGTGATTGACGATAGCGAGATGGTATTTGGTAAATTGGCCCAAGATTTCCCATGGAATTACCGGCTATTCTTCTTACATCTTGGTAAACCTAAAAGAAAAACCCAACCTGATAATAGCCCAAACAGGATTCAGCTCCATGCCCGAGTAGCTAGGAGGACGAGTTCCACTTGTACCCAAGTCGCGCCAGTGCCCGTTAACACCTTCATATTCATCTTTATCTCTGCTTCCGTATTGATCATGTTTGTATTCCACAATAGACTTTCTCATATACATCTCTGTCATCAATAATATGATATTCATTTACACCAATCTGGTCTTCATCTCCAGACTTTAAGTATCATCGTATTCATCTCATCACTTCCATCTTCAAATTCAGAATTTCAATTTTCACATTCCTCACCATATTAATCTCTATCACTTTCATCTCACTTCAGAAAATTAATATTATCATCTCTAGTTTCATAATTTTCATATTTCTTACCATATTCACCTTCATCACTTTCATGCTCATATTCAGAATTTTAATGTTATCATCTCCAGCCTCATAATTTTCATATTCCTCACCATATTCACCTTCGTCACTTAAATAGGCTACTTATCTTCAGAATTTTAATGTTTTTATCTCCAGATTATTAATTTTCATATTACTCACTATATTCACCTCCATCACTTAAATAGGCTACTTATCTTCAGAATTTTAATGTTATTATCTCCAGATTCTTAATTTTCATATTCCTCACCATATTCACCTCCATCACTTAAATAGGCTACTTATCTTCAGAATTTTAATGTTATTATCTCCAGATTCTTAATTTTCATATTACTCACCATATTCACTTCCATCACTTAAATAGGCTACTTATCTTCAGAATTTTAATGTTAATATCTCCAGATTCTTAATTTTCATATTACTCACCATATTCACTTCCTCACTTAAATAGGCTACTTCAGAATTTTAATGTTATTATCTCCAGATTCTTAATTTTCATATTACTCACCATATTCACCTCCATCACTTAAATAGGCTACTTATCTTCAGAATTTTAATGTTATTATCTCCAGATTCTTAATTTTCATATTACTCACCATATTCACCTTCCTCACTTAAACAGGCTACTTCAGAATTTTAATGTTATTATCTCCAGATTCTTAATTTTCATATTACTCACCATATTCACCTTCCTCACTTAAATAGGCTACTTATCTTTATAATTTTAATGTTATTATCTCCAGATTCTTAATTTTCATATTATTCACCATATTCACCTTCCTCACTTAAATGAGCTACTTATCTTCAGAATTTTAATGTTATTATCTCCAGATTCTTAATTTTCATATTACTCACCATATTCATCTCCATCACCCTATTGCTTACCTTCAGAATTTTAATATCGCCATCTCCGGCTTCATAATGTTCATGTTCCTGACCATATTCACCTCCGTCACATTAATGCTTATATTCAGAATTTTAATGTTATTATCTACAGCATCATAATTTTCATTTTCTCGTCATATTTATTGTCATTAATTTCATTTTTATTTTTAGAATTTTAATATCAACATTTCCAGCTTCATAATTTTCCTAGTTTTCACCACATTCGCTTCCTTCACTTTAATTTTTTGTTCTTCAGAATTTTATTACCATTTTCATCTTCATATATTTTTTATATTCTTCATCATATTTATCGCTGTCTCCACACCTGTGGAGTAACGGTCAGCGCTTCTGGCCGCTAAACCAGGTCGCCCGGGTTCGAATCCCGGTCGGGGCAAGTTACCTGGTTGAGGTTATTTCCGGGGTTTTACCTCAACCCAATACGAGCAAATGCTGGGTAACTTTCGGTGCTGGACCCCGGATTCATTTCACCGGCATTATCACCTTCATTTCATTCAGACGCTAAATAACCTAGATGTTGATACAGCGTCGTAAAATAACCCAATAAAAATAAAATTTATCGCTGTCACCTTCATTTTCAGAATTTCAGTATCAGCATCTTCTTCATAATTTTCATATTCTTCATCATATTCATCCGCATTGCTTTCATCTTCATTTTTAGAAATTAATGCCACCATCTTTATCTTTATAAATTTTATATTCCTCACCATATTCATCTTCATCACTTTCATCATCATCTTCAGAATTTTAGTATCACCATTTTTCTTCATAATTTTTATATTCTTCATCATATCATCGTGATCACTTTCATCTTCATTTTCAGAATTTTAATGCCACCATCTTCATCTTTATAATTTTTATATTCCTCACCATATTCATCTTCATCACTTTCATCTTCATCTCCATAACTGTCATATTTTTTTAGTTGGTTATTTTACGACTCTGTGATGGTTATCTAACTTCTGAGAGAGATGAAGGTGATAATGCTAGCGAGATGAGTCCAGGGTCCAACACCAAAAGTTACCCAGCATTTGCTCTAATGGACTGAGAGAAAACTCCGAGACAACTCAACCAAGTAACTTTTCCCAATCAGTATGTAGATGGGAAGATAATATTAAAATGGATTTGAGGGAGGTGGGATATGATGACAGAGACTGGATTAATCTTGCTCAGGATAGGGACCAATGGCGGGCTTATGTGAGGGTGGCAATGAACCTCTGGGTTCCTTAAAAGCCAGAAAGTAAGTATATGAATATTTAGATGAATATAAATCTAGTAATACCACAGTCTAGTATGCAGTCACGAAGCTCAATACGTAGTAAATATACATCCATAGATAATTGCTAACCACTAGGATCGCTACTATCGCCTCATTACAGACAATGCGAAATAGTACCGGCACAGTCTATTGTTCCTAGTACCCTCAACAACTTAAGCTTCGTGACAGTATATACTAGACTGTGGTATAATACGGTACATTCTCATGAGTCTAAAAATAACCATAACATAACTGTTCCTTAACGTAGATTAGCCCAGGTTTGTAATAACTATTTTTTTTACATAAAATTACTTAGTCATACGTTAAAAAGTGTTAAAATTTTTAAAAAGGTATATACCTTCGACAGACGGCCCGTTTCGACGTGATGTTACGTCTTCATCAGTGTCTCCTGAACTACTGGTGATCTTGATTCTGCGATGTGCATTTGTCGATGGTGGGGTGGGGGTGTGTTGCTCTTATGGTGGAGGCTGGTTGTTTGTGTGTTATGACGTATCATGACGTCGAATAATGTGTGGGTATTCAACTGTAATTGTGTGTTAAGTATATGTTGTGGGTATGTTATTGTACGTTTATATAAGTTATTTCGTATTGTTCTAAGATGTTTAACTGTGAACTTTTTGGTGTGATGTGTAAAATTTCCATATCTGTTTCTATATTATTGTAGTCATGATTATTGTTGATAATGTGGTCTGCATAATTTGATGTGATGTAGGGTTTGGTTATAGCTTTAATATGTTCATTATATCTTGTGTGAAAGGATTTTCCTGTCTGTCCTATGTAAAAATGTGGGCAACTATTGCATTTTAGTTTCTAAACTCCAGTTGAATTACATTTATTTGAATGTTTAATGTGATTATTTAGATATTTCTGTGTTGTGTTATTTGTTTTGTATGCTATCTTGTAATTTAGTTTTCTGAATGAAGTTGCAATTTTGTGAGTATTGGTATTGTGATATGTTAATGTTTTTTTTTTTTAGTATTTAGTATTTATTTATTTAACCTGGTAGAGATAAGGCCATCAGGCCTTCTCTGCCCCTCTACCAGGGGATTATAACTACAGGGACATCATTTTATTTTTACTAACATTTTTAATATTAACCTGTCTATACCTTTAGAGAACCGGAAACACCGCTTGCTCCCCCTCCAAGACTGGAGTTCGATGATACTGGCGTAAAACACAAATCACTCTACTAGGTATAGGATGGCAGTAAAGTAGTTCATCCATTTACGTAAACTAGGAAATATCGCGATTTTGAGTTTGATAATTTTCATTAGGTTTTTCTTTAATCAAAGTACAGTACTGTATTAAGAATAAGTGTTTTTACTCACGAAGTGAGTTATCCATGCGAACGTATTCATTATGCAGTGTATATTATACTGTCTACAGCACATTAGCGTACAATATAGAGAAAGAAGTTAAATTGAAAAATAATCATAATATGAATATTTAAACACAATTTTGAAAATGGTGGCCGTTCATTTCGATACAGGCTTCAGTTCTTTTGTGCATATTATCGCACTATAGACTATTGCATCTAATTCCAATTGCCAGTTTCGTCCTTCGTACTAGTAACTCATGTTGAAATAATTCTGTACCTACTCTACGTACTGTAAATTCAATCTTCACTTCTGCCCGACCCGAAAATATAAAATTATTCAGACATGCTATCTACTGTCCGTCCAAGTGGTTATGCCGCAGGATTGTAGAAAGGGAGGAAATCACGTGACAGTTAATTACTTAACGAGGCCCTTTTATTTAAGTTAAATTAAACAGCTGTATAATATTACGTAAACGTCCAATTCCTAAGAGAAATTAATGTTTTCAGAAAAGAGCTAAGACAGCCCAGCTTTTACAGAGGGGCGAGCAGAAGCAGGTGGGGGAAATCGGGATGCGACATGGGCAAGCGGACAGTACCTGTGCGAAAATATGATTCAATATTGAAAGCTCTTTCATCACTAGAAAACGCGAACATATTTCTGGAACGTACTATACTCAGTAACTCAGTACTGCTTACTATCTGCGATCTTGGTTCTGTGTGGAGTTGGAACTTCCTTAGTAGAATGGGTGGGAGTGAAGTACATTCAAAAACTCAGGTACAATAAAAATCGAAGTAAAAATAGAATGATGTCCCTGTACAGTATATTATTGTAGTCATGATTATTGTTGATAATGTGGTCTGCATAATTTGATGTGATGTAGGGTTTGGTTATAGCTTTAATATGTTCATTATAGCTTGTGTGAAAGGATCTTCCTGTCTGTCCTATGTAAAAATGTGGGCAACTATTGCATTTTAGTTTCTAAACTCCAGTTGAATTACATTTATTTGAATGTTTAATGTGATTATTTAGATATTTCTGTGTTGTGTTATTTGTTTTGTATGCTATCTTGTAATTTAGTTTTCTGAATGAAGTTGCAATTTTGTGAGTATTGGTATTGTGATATGTTAATGTTATTTTTTTTTTAGTATTTAGTATTTATTTATTTAACCTGGTAGAGATAAGGCCATCAGGCCTTCTCTGCCCCTCTACCAGGGGATTATAACTATAATATGAAGAATAAAATTACAATTAATAGCCTATTAAATTTACAATTACAATTACAATAAAAATTAAAGTACGACAAGATTACCTGATTAAAGAAAGCTAGACAATTTTTCATAGAAGTTGTGTGCGTGAAACGTTTTCATAAATTTGCACTTAATATTAGAAATATTGATAATAGTAGAGTTTTTAAACCAAAATTAAACGTTATACTTTTTAGAGAAAACGTTTATATAGTACAGGAATATATTGAATGTAATTTTAACTAATTTGTATGTAAATAGTTTTAACTTTGACGAAACTTATTGTATTTTGTATTATTTCGTGGCTTTTAAGGAAACTGAAGCTGAATTATGTTAACTCAGTTTGTCTTGATCATTGTGATTTATACGAACAGCGGGCATTCGGGGGCTCTTAGTCATGTCGTATAGTGAGGATCACATAAGTTCAGTTCCCAAACAGCAAATATTTCCGTCTTGTCAGTGTTGCCAACTGTTACCAGATATCACCACATGTAGTAAAATCACGATCCTATGTACTGTATTACTCTGTACTCTGAATGGCACACATTTTCTTCCTTGGAGGAGTCACTGCCACGCTATTTCCTCTCTTTGACATTGTAATAAAAATCTAAACACGAAAGAAATTCATTAACATGTGAAATGGTATTTTTATCAATTACCCACGTGCATTATCATATCCAAGTATATTATATTATCTATTTGTACTTATCTGACTATTCTTGAATTATGGCCACAACACAATACATAAAATAACTATTGTATTAATATTAATACTAATATTAATTGGCGGCCTGGTAGCTCAGTTGGTAGAGCAGCAGGCTAAGGACTGGAAGGTCCGGGGTTCGATCCCAGGTGGTGGCAGGATTTTTCTCGTTGCCAAACTTTCAGAACGGCCCCGAGGTTCACTCAGCCTCCTATAAAAAGGGTCTTTCCTGGGGGTAAAAGGCGGTCAGAGCGTGGTGCCGACCACACCACCTCATTCTAGTGCCGAGGTCATGGAAAGAATGGGGCTCTACCTCCATACCCCCCAAGTGCCTTCATGGCATGTTACGGGGATACCTTTACCTTTTTTACTAATATTAATTAATTATTAATAAGTTCGAATTTCACTATCAGTACCGAAGACGCTTACCACGGCTACGACTGTAATACCAACATAACAGTTACAAAAACACTACCAGTTGTAGTATTTGTCAGTACCGAAATTCGAAACGAAGTTGGCAAAAGAAAATGCAACCTTCAAACTAGAAAATCACCATAATCCATTGGCATATGTGGTAATGGGGGAAAAATTGTTAGGTTTCACCCTTAGCGTATTAAGTTAGTTGGTCTGCCCTATACACATTTTCTCCCGATGGGAGTTAAATTTCAAATCTCCTGCCCGGAATCAAACACACATTCATGGGTGAGAATGTTACTATTTGGACCACACCAGAGGGTTCTTTGTAATATTATTATTTTAATTACAAATTCACTCAAGTATTAAATTAATGGAGAACTCGTTAAACCTTGTCAACAAAAAATACAGAAGAACATCAGTCTGGGCGAGCATCAGAACACTGTAAACATTAATGACAAGGGTGCTACGGGCAATTAACAGTTCATTAAGTAATTTTACTGTACATCAAACAGGAGAACAAAGACAAAGTACGTATTGAGCATGCATTGATTATCAAAAGGCATTTGAGAAGCTGTGCTTCGTATATACAAAGTAAATTCTGTGCCCATTAACTTCGTGTAAACTATAATGAACGAGTTGTAAAAAGAAGAGTACTTGGTCACGTGGAAAAAAGATATATGCGTGTAAAAATATAACAGAAATAGACCAAAAATCGTTGTGACTACGCCTTTTATAAATTTATAGACTTCCTCAGAATATTGAAATCTCTTCTTCTAGATAATAATAACAACGGTATGTAGTAGTTCTATCGATACATCTTCTTTTTATGACTTGCTTGGTTCATAACAATTAGCAATACTTTACTTAAAGTTGTTGTCAAAATACAGAGTAATTCACGAGGCATTACCGCTACTTACGTAGCATATTCCTGAAGACATGTTGAGCAAAAATGTCATGTAAACCTTGGTCTTATTCTCCATATTCTAGAGTTACACTAATTTGAAGTTGTTAAAAAACTGTCGTTAGTTTTAAGGATAAAAGAATGTTACAAATAGAAAAGTAACTATTCAGAAGTATAATTTCTTGAATTGGTTATTTTTTGAAGATAAAAATGTGTCGCTAATTCCGTAGTTGCTTCGTACATTTTTTTTTCAATTTTTAAGCACAAAATTATATTTTTCTTACATATTTATCACAACAGTTGTTACAAATCACGTCATTCTAGTAAAATCTTTAAGACTGTACATTAGAATGCAAAATTGAACTATAAAGAATCAAGTTATTAGAAGTGGTGTGATCTGTAACAATTTTTGCGGTTAGTGTGTAAGAGTAATGTAATTTTTAGTTAAAAATTGAAAAAAAATTCTGTACACAGCAACTAAGGAGTTAACAACACATTTTTAGCTTCAGAATACTACGTAAAAATTAATTTTTGGTCCTACAGAATATGTCTGTTACGGTAACAATTAATATTAGAGGAGAAAAATTTGCTCCGCATCGGGGATCGAACCCAGGTCCTTGGTTGTACGTACCAATCTCTCTAACCATCGAGCTACGCCCAAGTTCAATCCACGGCACCGGATCGAATCTCTCGCCTCCAGTGTTTTTCCCTTTGTGGCCTGACTCCAAGTTGAACAAGTATATTGACATTTTATTAAGTCAACTGCCATTATACACGGAGCGCACTCAGTTGAGTGACTTGGTGGCCGGGATTCCACAGTAATATGCACTGTTGCTCGAAGATTCTTCACAAATTGTACAACATTCTTTTGCAGGATCATATTTTTAAAATTGGAAATATAATATATTTTGCATTAAACATTTAGAGCAATATTATTCCAAAGCCGTCGCAAAGCTGCAATGTGATAACTGAGTAACAATAAGTGTACTGTAATGGGTCTATTTCAGTATAGTTTTATGTTATGAAGAATGGTTTCCCTAGCAATAAGTTTGTGTGTGGGAACTCTAACTTTCAAGGCTTAAGAACAGTAGCAGTAAATACAACAAAATACATGATCGTGCAAAAATAGTACATTATGCAACGAGCCTATAATGGTAGTAATTAAGACGCAAGTATGTTTGCTTATGAAACGAGCGCAAGCGAATTTCATAATTTTCATACGAGCGTCTTAATTACCATTATAGGTAAGTTTCATTCGACTTTTTATGCTAGACCATATTTATAACTTTAAATTATTCAGAAGTATACATTTTATTTGTATCTGACAGAAGATAGGAAGTGACCTTCTTCATAGCTCTTGAATTGTGAGATGTGCGCAGACGCGAAAGTATTGATTTTTTCCGAGGAACAATAATGTCATTGACCTTGATGTAATGTAACATGAACCAATTTTGATATAACCTGGAAATTAATTTAGAATTGAAAAACGAGATGACAAATTGAATTTATTTGAATATTATTTACAATTAACGCTAATTATTATAGTAACAAAACATAACTTTCTGCGACAGTATTGGATTTCCAGCCTCCGTGACGTTTCTCTCGTTGTATTTCGATTGCATATCCGAAAATAATCGAAAACCTTAACTTTAATGAATAGGTGTACTTTAATGACATGCATTAAAGGACTGCTACCAGGTGTATAATTACTACATTTCGGCATGGTCGAGCATAAATAATATTATTCAACGAAAAATCGTTTAATAATATTAATTTTATGGCACAAGTTACGTTTATGTTGGCATAGTAATATCAACGACACTGGTGCAAAAAATGTGGGATATCGTGCACGATTTTTATTGACAATAAGCTGAAGGACTGTTTTTCAATTCCCATTGTCGTAAGTATGCTGTTATTAGACCTACCTTGTGTTTAGGGACGTAAATGGATTTTATCGTTGCTAACCATCTTTTCACTTAAGCTTACTTTCCTAGAGAACTAATATGCCTTATGTCCACTCAGTTTAGGTGTTTCGATATATCAATATTTTCCTCTAAGAAAATACTGTCCGAACGATTGGTTAGAAATAGATTAGGTTATTTTACATCGCTGTATCAACATCTCAGGTTATTTAACGTCTAAATGGAATGAAGGTGATAATGCCGGTGAAATGAGTCCGGGGTCCAGCACCGATAGTTACCCAGCATTTACTCACATTGGGTTGAGGGAAAACCTTGGAAAAAACCTCAACCAGGTAACTTTCGGCGACTGGGATTCGAACCCAGGCCACCTGGTTTCGCGGCCAGACGCGCTAACCGTTACTCCACAGGTGCGGGCGATTGGTTATGTCGCAGGGTCGGCAGAATGGGGAAAGTTACGTGACAGTTACTTACTTTACGGGCCCTTTTCTTAAAATTATCTTCAACAGTTGTATAATATTACGTAGACTTCCAATTCCGAATAGCAAATATTTTCAGGAAAGAGGCTAAAGGCTGGTTCACAATAAACCGGAAACGAGAATCGGAACGAAAACAAAAACGGTAAAATTGTTCAAATGTGTACATTTAAATGTGAGCATTTACAATTAACGAAAAGCTTGCCGGAGCCCGGGATCGGGAACGGAGAGTTGGCCAAGTTTCAACTTTGGCGTTCACGTTTCCGATCAGAGCCCACTAGATTCATTCTATTGCCATCTAAAAGCTATTTTGTCGTCGTGTATTTTGTAGCAAAAAGACCGTGACATAACCTATGCATTATTTTGTTCTGTGCTGTGCATCATGGAGCAAGTTTTATTTGATGAGATTCTAATATTGAAATCCTCACGTTTACGATAAGCGGCGCGCCTCGTATAAAGATGAGAAAATGAAGGAGAATACGTGGCTTTAAATAGCTGCATCTTTGAACACCGATCGTAAGTGAATCATATTTTATTACTGTATTGGTTGTATTACACACTACATATCCGTGCTTCAATTCAATAACTACTGTTGTGTTCATTTTTGTTCTATTACAAATGTTTGTTCTCTAATTATTTTACGTTATGGTAGACTTAAAATAGGTTGTGATAATAAAGATGCATGGGCATATTTATAGTACCGTACCTAATGAAATGTTTCAGTTGAAATTTCGAAGTTGGTTAACCTGTGTTTATTTTGGCTGCCTTGTACTCATGAGAGAACGCCATTGGTAAATTATACACAAATAACATCAGAATGCGTAATATCGACTTTACATATCGTTATTGACATACATATTGATATGCATAGTCGTCTACGTTCTCGGTTTATTGTGAATCAAAAATTGTCATATTCACGTCCTCTGCTTCTCGTTTTCATTCTGGTTCTCGTTCCCGGTTTATTGTGAACCAGCCTTAACATTCGAGCCACTAGCCTTTACAGAGAGGTCAGCGGAAACGGATGAGGGAAATGAGATGCGACAAAACCACTCGGTCGAACAGTAACTGTCTTCAAAATTGAATGTTCACGCCACAAACTTCATGGTGTCTTTAATACCGTTGACTTAAAAAAAAAAAAAAGAAAGCACGCAACGACTTTTCACAGACACTGGTACCCTTATTACTACACCATTCCTTAAATATTTCGTACGTACTACAAGAGAACTCGTATATGTTAAAATTGACCAAAATATCGGTTTTTAGATATTTATATACAGTAATATTATTCCTTACTCAATTCTGAACATTATGTGCGGTGGGACCATTCTGAAAAGATGATTATACTCCACGGATGCACTGAAAACTGTAGCAACTTTGAACTTTATCGACTTCTTCTTCTCAAAATTACATTTTTTATACTTTAGGTACACTTTTCTCAAAAGCTATTATAGCTATAAGTTTGAAATATGAAGCAGTGCTTTATTATTGTATTAGTAATAATTTACTACCGCAATTACTGTTTAAAACGTTATTAATTTCATTATCAGTCATCCGGAATTTGTTCCGACCATTCGTATTACTGACCAATAAAATAAATAAATATTTTACTAATATTTTGATAGTGGTTTGATACTAGCTACATAGTTGGATTCATTGAGAACTAGACCTTGAGCTTGAATTTAGTACCAACAACATCAAAGGTGCCGACAACAGTTGCCCCTACTGATTCTTCTTATACTGTGTTCAAACCATAAAACTCAAACTTCACTGTTATTCGTTTATTCACTATGTAATTATTACTGACCTATTTGTTTAGAAAAAGATTAAACATATCTATCGATAAAGAAAGTAAAATGCATTCCAAATTATCTAAAATGGTCAAAAAATGCCGAAAAAATATATAAATTACCTATTAGTTCAAAAACGTCGAAAAATGCAAAAAAAAATGCAGCATAACAAATTAATTGTTTACATTGACTATTACACTCTTACTACATCATACTACTTTTGACCGATAAAACGGTACAAAAGGACGTATTTCAACCAATCATGGCTGCTTATCGCACAATTTTATCGCGTCCCTAGCATTTGTTTAATTTTATCGCGTCCCTAGCATTTGTTTCTTTGTTTCCCAACATTTGAAACTGCGCTGGTCTGGACGTCAAAAATATATATAAAATTACAAACCACTCCAGTCGATGCACAGCAGTTTCAAATATGATTCGCATTGGCATTCAAGAACAAGAATTAATAAAAATCACTGATCATACCCATGCATCTTCTGAAATCCGATTTACAAATAAATGAAGAGCACCATTCAGAAATCCTGAATAAGTTGAATACACCATGTAGGCCTAAATCAACGAGTTCCACTTCTATTATGCACACGTCCAATATAACATCAATTGAACCACCAACCACATTCAAATTTGAAAATTGTACATTCAATAATTATTCCTTTTAAAATTATTCATGTTTATTTTTTATGTCATCGTCGTTAATTAAAACTTTTCTAACATTTGTGTATATTAGTTAGGTTATGTTATAGCTTCTGCTCTGAGAGGATAAAAAGAACTTCTGCTATATGATATTATGGATAATCACGTATCAGAGATTGTTTAATATTAAGATTTATTGAATAGTAATCATTACAGTGTCTGTATAAAGACACTACTGCCATCTAGCATGCATCTAGTGTAATATTTGTAATGTTGAGATGGTACAATAATACATTTGAAGACAGTTGTATTTTCGTAAGTCAATTAATATTTTATTGTATTGGAGCACTTCGTTACTTCTAATCTTTATATACAGTGTGTCCACCATGAACCTGACACATTTTATTTGGCTGCCAAAAATCAATGAATGGAAATAAGTTGGTAACATGCATTGCAATATGTAGAGAAACTGTGGAAATTTCGTTGGCTATTTTTAAAAATCCGCGCGAGAGGTTGTACGTGGCGCTGCGGTAGCTTTAGTCAAAATGGCGACAGCGGAAGAGCGAGCACAAGCGATCTGGTGGTATGCTGAAACAAATTCGGTGATTAAACTGCAACGCAACTTTCGGCGCGTGTTCCAGAAGGACCCACCATCACGGAACACCATTAAGACATGGAAAGAGCACTTTTTGGCAACGGGAAGTGTGGTGAAATTGCATGGTGGCGGTAATGTGCGCGTATCAGAGGAGCTTGTAGCAGCAGTGAGACAGGCGTATGAACGAAGTCCACGCAAGTCAGTTCGACAAGCGGGACGAGAGCTGCAGATGCCGAAGTCCACGGTGCATAAGATACTGCATCGCTCTCTTGGGTTTCATGCATACAAATTGCAGTTGGTTCATGAACTGAAACCATATGACGGTAATAATAGGCAGGCATTTGCTATCGACATGTTACAGCACATTGATGAAGACCCAACATTTTTAACTCGCATTGCTTTTTCTGATGAGGCCACTTTTCATTTATCGGGCAAAGTCAACACACATAATGCGCGTATTTGGGGTCAGAAAACCCACGCTGCATTGTGGAACACATTCGTGACAGCCCGAATAAAATGTGTGGTGCGGATTGATGCACAATTTGATCATCGGCCCCTTTTTCTTTGCAGAACAAACAGTTACGCGCAATACCTACCTAGACATGTTGGATCAATTTGTTGTGCGTCAGTTAATGCATTTGCAGCCGAACGTCATCTTTCAACAGGACGGCGCCCCACCACATTGGAGGCTGATCGTTCGAGAATTTCTCGACACACAATTTCCCGGTCGCTGGATTGGGCGTGATGGACCGACAAGATAGCCACCTCGATCACCGGATATTACCCCTCTAGACTTTTTCTTGTGGGGATATGTCAAGAACAAAGTGTATACAGGCCACAAAATTCGTGATCTTCAATAGCTACGCGGCCGCATAAGAGATGCCGTCAATTACGTTACGCCCGAGATGCTTCAGAAGACCGGCAGGAAATTGAATTCAGGCTAGATGTTCTTCGTGCAACGAGAGGATCTCATGTTGAGGTGTACTGATTTTTTTAATATAACTTGATGAGTTACTCTTGATATTGCATCCATTCTTTTCTTTTTACCCCAAGCAGTATGAATTATACAGCAATTTCAAATGTGTCAGGTTCATGGTGGACACCCTGTACTTTCTTGTAATCATGTAATAGTCAATTAAATCCCACTCGAGTTTTGATTTTCTCTAGATAAATCAAAACGTCTAGTGAGATTACTGTTGATATTAACATATTAATATGCACGGTCTTAATGTGAAAAATAAGAAGATGACTTTTCATCAACATTGGCCCCCTAGTAATAAAATATGGACGAGGAACTCTAGCACACAATATGAAATAAAGATTTATATTTGTACTGTGTATTGATTTTTGATTAGTTTATGTATCAGTTCGTGCATTCGCGTTAAGTTGAAACAATACGCCGGCCGGGCGCTGATACGGTGATGGCCACGCATTCCAGCTCGCAGTCAAATTAATTCCACGGTTGTGGACATTTTGTTGCATCCCCGAGCGTGCCTTCCCACTCGCGACACGGCAGTACATAATGACCTGGAACAGCTTTATTTTCCCTCCATTCTTTCACTTTATATACAGTTCGTTGCTGTGGAACAATAGGAGGAATGTGACTGTGAACGTAGCGGTCCTGGGTTCAATTTCCGCTGCCGGAAATAGAGATTTAGTCTACGTCACTTGAATATTTGTAGCTGCGCTTCTTTTGTCTTTCGTTGTTGAGCATTGAGCGTATTCCGAACCTCACCGGTGAGCAATCCGATGGCATCACGGTGTTCCGAATTCTACCGATGACGTCATTGATGCTCCACCGGTGTCGCACCGGTGCCATCAGCTTGCAGAGGTGGTGGCAGTCTCCATCGGCCGCCATCAGTGAATCTGATTGGTTCTTGTATAGGGCGGGAATTAGCAGACGAATGACATCGTGCACTGTTGTGTCATGGCGGTGTGTTCTGCTGTATTGTTTGTAATGAGCACAACGTAAAAACAATATGTTAATGGCTTATGAGCGAACTTGTCAACGGACCAGTTATTACTACCGGTTCAAGAAATAAATTGTTTTTGCTATCTTTTCTTTGAACGAGATGGCAGTACGGAAATTTCCCATACTTTGCTAGAGTAGCACAAACAACAACTTGTACAGGAGCCATGACAGCCATCGATCCTTCCAGCAGTTTTGTTCCTTATTTCGCTGCAACGTGACGTCATTGATGTCACCGGACCGGTGAGATTCGGAATACGCTGATTGTCTCAAGCGGCGGTAAAGTGAAATTTTTTCCACTCTGTCAGTCCAGTTTAATGTATCTTTATTTTTAAAACCTCCGGTGGCTCAGAAATCCTTTAGGTTTGAAAGGGATTTAAAAAAAAAGATAATCTGTACGCATTAGCAACCCACAAGACAGTATTTAAATGGCAACTTCATACTGTGGGAGGGTTTGCACTCTACAGTGCAGTGACGGATTTACAGACAGTTGCGCCACTACACTCCTACCTACCATATGTAATTAGAATAGTCCATTCACATGATATTTAATTAATCATTTTTCAAAGCAATTTCTTCGAAATTGGGATTTATATCTGTGCATGCTATTTTTAGTTGCGTAAGGAGATGAGCATCGCTTAAGCGGGATCTGTGGCTGGACTTTATAAATTTAATTCTAGAAAACAGCTGTTCGCACTGGCAGGTTGATGAATACATACCGTCATTTCCCATAACTATGGTCCTGGAACACAACTATGGTTCACGATACAACCATTCAAAGATCATTGTAGAAGTAACATAGACCGTTCGTAGACAGCTGCAGTGACTTGAATTCAAGCTACAGTACAGCAAAAATATAGATAAACGAGGTACTACGTCAAGGAGTACAAAATTTGAATAGTTGTATCGTGGCCCATAGTTATGTTCCAGGGCCATAGTTATGGGAAATGACGGTACTCATTATTTTTTAAGCAACCTGTCTAAGCAGTGGATATGTAGTACTGAACATCTTTTAAAAAATTTTAGCCCCCAGTAGACCTTCACATTCTGCTTTGAAGAAGCCATCATTCTGCAAATGCAGTACCTCTAACTGCAATTCTGGGATAACATTTTCAATTTAAACATGAAAAGGAGTGGCAAAAATATTGACATCTTTCTCCATCCTTTGAAATCACTGAATCTGTGTTCTTTGAACTCGTATAACAGGTGATCTATTTTAAGAATGTGCATATTTAAGTTCGCGTCCTAAATATTTGTAACTAATCCTAAACATGAGAAATGAAAGAATCGCCTTTCTTGTAAGTGTGATATCATCTCGATTCATATGATTCTGCGAAAGACATTGTATCACTAATGAAGCTCCGAAGTACAGTAATCCAGTATAATCCGCCACGTACACGCGCAGTATTTTCATGGAGTGGGGGAAGGGGAAGGTAGGGGGTAAGTTTGATGCTTCGCTGAGGTCTGACGTCACTGCGGCAATGCCGCAGGAATGCCCACCATTGGGCTATAGGAAATAAAGTCTGTAACTAAAATCTTAATAAAACGGAAAAACAATCTGATATAATTACTCATTTATTTCAGGAAATAATATTATAAACTCTATTATATTGTACTGTAATGATAGTGTAAGTATAAACAAATTCTGATGAATATAAGTATGGTCATTGGCGGAATTCGCAGTAGCAAACCGTCTCTTAAGTTATCAGTCCTAACAGAATAGGGTAGTCGTAATACGACATAAAAATCATTGTTAGAAGTTAAACAACGAAATTCGTTCCGAGTGATAAAGGCACACGATATTAGATTCTTTAATTGAAATTTATGAACTGTTGTGTAACACGTGGGTGCACAAACTTCAGCTACAAATTCACACACAGAACTGCAGGAAAAGAAGGAAGAATAATAGAAGCAGCAGAGATGCAATATCTGAGATCTTTTGCAGGTTACACCTTACTGGATAGGAAAAGAAGTGAAGATACAGGTACATCATTTTATTTTTACTAACATTTTTAACATTAACCTGGCTATATCTTTAGAGAACCGGAAACACCGTTTGCTACCCTCTTCCACGACTGTAGTTCGATGATACTGGCGTAAAATACAAACAAATCACTTTACTAGGTATAGAAGGGAAGAAAAATAGTTCATGCATTTACATAAACTAGGAAATATCGCGATTTTGAGTTCGATAATTTTCATTTGGTTTTTGTTTAATCAAAATGCAGTACTGTATTAAGAATAAGTGTTTTTACTCACGAACTGAGTTATCCATGCGAACGTATTCATTATGCAGTGTATATTATACTGTCTACAGCACATTAGCGTACAATATAGAGAAGGAAGTTAAATTGAAAAATAGTCACAAAATGGATATTTAAACACATTTTTGAAAATGGTGGCCGTTCATTTCGATACAGTCTTGAGTTCTTTTATGCATATTATCGCACTATAGACTATTGTACCTAATTCATTACCAGTTTCGTCCTTCGTACTGGTAACTCATGTTGAAATAATTCTGTACCTACTCTATAAAAGAGTACCTTACATACTGTAAATTCAATCTTCACTTCTGCCCGACCCGCACAGATAAAATTACTCAGAAATGCTATCTACTGTCCGTCCAAGTGGTTATGCCGCAGGATCGTAGGAAGGGGGGAAATCACGTGACAGTTAATTACTTAACGAGGCCCTTTTATTTAAGTTATTTTAAACAGTTGTATAATATTACGTAAACGTCCAATTCCTAACAGAAATTAATGTTTTCAGAAAAGAGCTAAGACAGCCCAGCTTTTACAGAGGGCCAACACAAGCAGGTGGAGAAAATCTGGATGCGACGTAGGCAAACGGATAGTACCTGTGCGAAAATATGATTCAATATTGAAAGCTCTTTCGTCACTGGAAAACACGAACATATTTCTGGAACGTACTATACTCACTAACTCAGTGCTGTTTACTATATGCGGCCTTGATTCTATGTAGAGGACGGTTGAACTTCATTAGTAGAAGGGGTGGGAGTGAAGTACACTCAAAAACTTAGGTACAATAAAAATTGAGGTAAAAATAAAATGATGTCCCTGTATAAGTGGGGAACCAAACATATTTAAATTAATAGACAGAATAAAGCAATATAGAAACGATTGGAAAGAGCATATACAAAGAATGGAAGCAGACCCCATACCAAAACTGATGATGAACTATAACTCATTAGATAAAAGAAATGTTGGTAGACCGAAAACAAGATGAGCTCAATAGTGCTAAAAAATGAGACCGAAACGAGCCTTATAAGGCTTAATCCATGATGCTGATGATGATGAAAGCTGGAAACCTAGAGAATTGTATAACCGGTGATCAGTAAAATGTGTATCACGCACAGAACTTCTTACGTTACGCAGGAAGTCCTGTACGCACTCTTGTCCCAGGAGAAAGCGAAGGGGCTTCTAAAGAAGACGCGCTTTCCCTTCGCCGGTTCATTAGTCATTAACGACCAGTAAGAAACAGTTGCATACACGTGTCGAATAAAACACAAGTCACGTGACAGAGACGCAGGTTTTATCCAATTTTTGCTACTTGTGATCCAGCCCGATTACGGGAGCCATTGAGAACTGTATGTCATTGTCTCGGGAGATAAAGAGGAACCGCGCTTAAAGCTGAAACTCTGCACATCTTCTGAATTCTAATCTCCTCACTTGTTAAACAAATGAGTGACGACGAACTGGTTGCCTGGTTACGAAAGTTAAAGTAATTTTCATGTTACGTCACGGTCTCTGAATATAAATCATAAATTTGATTCCTTTTTATTACTATAATATTATTTGCTCCAGAGAGCTGAAAGACTAATTCACTAGTTAACATATACATTTCAATGTACGTAATTAATACAATCATTATTATTCACATAATATAAAGGAAATTACTTATGAAAGCTAAGACTGTATCTCAGTAGTTGAAAAGTTTGTGCATTCCTTTTATTCTTCAGAACTAGGAAATGGTGTCTGCATAAGGACCTTTCTTTTTTCGAAGTCCATTTCTATAACAGTTTGCTTGCAAGCTTTTAATAGAAAAAGGAGCGTCTGCGGATCTTTGAAAGAAGAACTAATGAGAGGCTAGTGAAGTGCTTTGACTGGAGTGTGGTATTGCATGGATCAGAAACGTAGACTTTACGACGAAGTGAAGAGAAACGATTAGAAGCTTTTGAAATATAGATATGGAGAAGAATGAAATGGGTGAAATGAACAGAGTAAGGGCCCCTGCAGTCGAGCCCACTTAGCAGTGCCACTAGTGGCTCGTTAGTGGCACTGGGAGTGCACGTTAGTGACGCTAAGAACGAGCGTTAGTGGCGCTGCGAACGCGCGTTTGAAGCACTGCTACACTAATTTTTTTAGAGAATTTTTTAGTCTTCCAGTGAACGTGGACACAGAGGGAAATATAGTTTTGGTAACTTTGATCATACGGAGAAAGAATAGACAAAAATAGAAGAAGAGTCTGAATTCATCCATTGATTTTGGAAAGACAGAATCGACGGCCATTTCATACTTTGATGATTTACATGAGGACGATAATTTTTTTTTTTTTCGCATGTTTAAGAAATAATTTCAAGAGCTTCTAGCAGAAATTACTGATGAAATTCGAAAAAAAAAAGACACCGTGACACTATAGGCCAGGCTTGCACAAGGGTTGCGCTCTCCGAGCCGGCTCACAGCTCATGAGCGGAATGCAGATATTAGCTGCGCTCTTTATAAGGGTGGACTGGAAGAAGGGGTGATCTCGTACAAAATATACACAAATGGAAGTACTATTACGAGTGTTTATGAAATGAATTCCCGTTCAGTGTTTGCAAAAGTATCTTGGACTATTATTAATTAGGCCTAATAAAGAAATATTTATTTTACAGAAATAATAGAAATTCTATAGCTACTTAAGTGTACAATATCATTTTGTTATATTTTTATTTATCAGTACATAAAAACGTGGTTTTATGCTGTTGGCAGCTGAAAGGAACAGTAGCCTACTGACCGTAATGAAACATCACTTACAGATGTTCGATGTCTGCCTTTATTAAAGTTGATTATAGAAAACAGTTGCTCACAAATATTTTTAATTTTAATTTTTTTTTATTTTATTGGGGTTTTTTACGACGTTGTATCAAGATCTGGGTTATTTGGCGCCTGAATGAAATTAAGGTGATAATGCCGGTGGAATGAGTCCGGGGTGCAGCACCGAAAGTTACCAGCATTTGCTCGACTCACAAATATAAATGTTGAGCCAAACATAGCAATCATTTTCACAGCCAGCCTGTGTAGTCGTGGATATTATTGCTAATGTTTAGTCTTGTAAAACTGAACCAGGCTAGTAGTATTATTCAAACGATCTTTAGCCCTTAGGTCACATTGAAGATCAATAAGTTCGACCTGTAAATCGTTCAAAGTTAAATGTTATGTTCCGTCTTTTATATTCCTCCATACTGTACTGTAGCAGTAGGTAAGCAACGTGAAACAGTTACTGAGAATAGGCCTACACACTGCACTCCACTAGATAGCTGAGTGGTCGTTTCCCTCTACTCTATCTACAGCAAGTCTATGTCGTTCTGACGTATCTTCCTCTCCGTTTCGGCGAGCGGTAAACACAGCTCTCCCGCTCCGAAGGAGCGCGCGCGCTCGTTGAGTGCTGTTTGTGCAGCATGCTATGGACTGGTATACTGTCCTGGCGGTGTAAGGAATTGGTGGCCCAACTGTCTTCCGTTAGCAGCACCAGTCACGCGCCACTAAAATAATGGTGAGACTGTGGCCCCGTCTGAATCCAACAATTTAATTGCATGTATAGCGACGGGAAGCGCCAACTACTCAGAGTGCCTGCAGCGTCACTATTCTGTGGCTGTGGCTGCGTCTGAAGCCCCTCATTTTTTGGACATAATCCATATTGCTCATCAGTAGACTTAGTGGAATTACCACGAGAATCGTAAGGTTTACTACGCTCGCGGTATAGACTGTTTGGAAGGGGACATGCAACGGATCGAGTATGCCTTTGATGTAAACACTGAGCAGTATACTGCGGTTACAATAAAACCTGTATCCTGCATTCAAGAAATATAATGAATGATCATTGATGTTATGTTTTATTTAACGACGTTCGCAACTGCAGAGGTTATATCAGCGTCGCCGGATGTGCCGGAATTTTGTCCCGCAGGAGTTCTTTTATATGCCAGTAAATCTACTGACATGAGCCTGTCGCATTTAAGCACACTTAAATGCCATCGACCTGGCCCGGGATCGAACCCGCAACCTTGGGCATAGAAGGCCAGATGATCATTGAAGTAGGAAATGTCTAAACATGTAAATACACAATTATTTTGTAGTGAGATATATTAATTCTTAAAATTTAATGTAACATACTCGCATCATCCTTGAACATGTGCATTGCAGTGAAGAGTTACGTACATTTTGAGCGACTGCAAAGTAATCTCCTCTGATGGTCACTTAAACAGTTTTTATTTTGGGAAAACGCACGTTCAACATCACACGATGTAATAGGTGCATATTTGAAGAACGGGAACTCACTACTTTTTAGCACACCAACTTCACACGTCTTGTCGTGATGTGATAGTACATCATTTATAATACGAAGTTGTGAATAGGCAGAATTGTTAGCAATAATGTTTCTCAACTTACATTTCACTTTTTCTGAAATTAGTGATATTATGGATAACGATTTGTGACACTTTATCCACTATATTGAGGGCTTTTGAGAGTTGTAGTTTAGACGATTCTAACAGGGTGATGCTTTTGGACACGATTTTAAAATTAGAATAAATGAACAGAATATCTTCCAACAGCTGTTCAGAAGGCAATGATTTTACAGCTGCAACAGCGGAACTGTCTGTGCTATCTAATGCATCAATTACCTCCATTATTTTGCCGTAATGTTCTGCATAATAATTAACAGCATCCAATCACGTTTCTCAATAGGTCAAGACTAGCTGCGGGGGTAAGGGTATTCCAGAGGCAATTGTTGCAATTGTTTGGAACAACAACACTCTCACTGTAGTATGTTTGATTGAATTCTTGTCTGCACTGAAGAAATGTTAAGCTTTGACTATTCCGACCACAGTAATGCAAAAACATGTGCTTACATAGGTATACATTAGCTATAGCTGCTCTATCTATTTGGACCGGTCACAACTCTTAACATGAACTGCTTATACTCGTACTACGAGACCGGGCGGTCGCTCACCTCCTCTATACTACCGAACATCGGCAACCTGATTGCACGCTGCGTGTGGCAATTCGACGAAGTCTACTCATCAGATTTGAGGTTTGAATGCAGCAAAGGACGGTAATAATTCTTGATATAATTTAATTTAAAGAAAAGAAAATCAAATACCGGAATAAGAATGAATATGTTAGCACTATCACTAGTAGCAGAAAGTTGGCAAAGCTAACATCAGAACAGCCCCTGGCATAGCTCGGTCAGCTGAGCACCTGCCGATCCGAAGCTGTGTTCGGATGTGCGTTGAATTCCCGCTTGAGATAAAACATTAATGAATGTAGATATTTAAAAATGAGTCCAAGTTAAAAATTCTGGTTGATACTCCTTGAATTTATAACTTGTGTTGGGTAAGCCCGTGGTACGAGACGAGCAGTATAGGGGTTTTCTCTGGATACTCTTAACCTTACCCAACCACCTATGGTGCTCTCTGAATAGTTTCTGACGAACTAAGTGGTCAGTATTTCTTGGCATGAGTGATATATGAGTCAGGTGAATAACAGAAAGTTATGGTCCTGCCTTTGCAAATAATAACAATAATAATGTAATCCTAACCATGTTTAAAACGAAGATCGAAGGCTCTGGTTTGAAATGCACTTTCACGTAAGTTTTTACCAGGGGCGAATGCTAGTTACGAAACTTAGGCTTGCTCTTTTATTCATAGGGGAAGATGGGAAGAGCCTCATGGTCTAGTGGTCAGAGCTTCTGGCTATAGTTCATGAGGTCCCGGGTTCGATTCCCGGTTAGAGCACAGGAATTTTTCCTGTGTTCGTCCATGGTCTGGAATTTAAGTTAAGTTTAGATTTAAGACCTCTCCTGGCACCACATTATCATAATCATCCTATCACATCATCGGAGTAATGTAACTCCGCCTTCCAGGCGCCCCAACCTCAGAAGTGGATTGCAATTAAGCCACGGCCAGGAGAGAAGACCAGAAATGTCGAAAAGACAACCTGATGACATTGGGAAAAAAATCTATTATTCACAAGTGGCTCCTAAAAGTAGCCTATTCTGAAGGGGCTCTAAGAAATGAAGCTGTGCTAGAATAATGCTAAAACTGATCGGGAAGAGAGAAAAATTGTCTGGGTTACTGGCTAAGAAGAAATTGTCTACTGAAGGATGCACTCGAAGTGGTAAACAGAAAAGTTCGGGGCAGAAGAAGATATCAGATGATAGCCAACATTAAGAATCGTATGCGGAGACTAAAAAGCAAACATTCTCATGGGGGCAGATAAAAAAGTTAATTTTTTTCTTCCACCATGTTAATATTGTCAAAACAAGAGCTTGTATAAATTTTGGCGCAATTACCAGGGCTGTCTAGAAAGTAAGTTTTTCTGGATCCGTTTACAGAAAGAAAACACAATTTCACGTAAGATTTATTGGAACAGATACAGCAATTGTTGCGCTATTTTTTAAAATATTCAACACTGAAACTGAGAAATTTGTCATATCATGGGATTAACTTTTGTATACCGTGTCGTAGAAGTCTGGTCCCCGGGTTCGGAACCAGTGTGTGACAGTCGTCTGCATCTCTCTGTTGATCCAACAGTATGACAAAATGTCTCAATTCCAATGGGGAATATGTTGAAAAATAGCTCAACAATATTGCTGTATCTGTTCCAATATTTTTGTCATGAAATTGTGTTTTCTTTCTGTAAATGGCTCCAGGGAGACTTATTTTCTGTACGACTCTCGCAATTGCGCTCGAATGGCCAAAATTTGTGTAAGCACTTGTTTTGAGATTATTAACACGGTGGAAGAAAAAAATATATTTTCTTTTATCTGCTCCCATGAGAATGCTTGCTTGTATTATCGCCGCGGTCTCATGTTTAACATTCGGCAGGTCTTTGAAATTTAATTGTATTATTGTTTTCAATTTCTTGTGTCGCCGCTCCAATCACTCGCCTCAGTTTCAATGTTTTTATCCTCTCAGGTTGCAACCAATAAGCTGCTTCCATTATACTCGTAAAATGACACCTACTTGTCTAATCCACGTGGACTAAACCGAGGTTGCAATGTCTTGTGTTGGGGACGAACATTAAGGTATGTGATTAAAAATTAGTATTAAAGAGTTATTATTAAGACTTCAGAACGTCAACGTACTCGTATATGAAATAATGATGATAATAATAATAATAATAATAATAATAATAATAATAATAATAATAATAATAATAATACTTACTTACAAATGGCTTTTAAGGAACCCGAAGGTTCATTGCCGCCCTCACATAAGCCCGCCAGCGGTCCCTATCCTGTGCAAGATTAATCCAGTCTCTATCATCATACCCCACCTCCCTCAAATCCATTTTAATATTATCCTCCCATCTACGTCTCGGCCTCCCTAAAGGTCTTTTTCCCTCCGGTCTACAAACTAACACTCTATATGCATTTCTGGATTCGCCCATACGTGCTACATGCCCTGCCAATAATAATAATAATAATAATAATAATAATAATAATAATAATAATAGCCATTTAACAATATAACAAACTAGTGCTTATTCTTATCGAGGAAGTAGACGTGACAACGTGACGCTTAGAGTGAAATCTACAGAGCAACAATCGGTCGACAAAGTTATGTTTTAAAAGCACACCGCACGTTATTGTTTGATGCCGGCATGTTAAGCATGAGGCCGCGGCGATAATAAGACGAAGATGAAAAATTGGGAAGATTAAAGAATGCTGGATTTGCAGTGAATGACCTGCCCTTATGTAGAAAACTATATGAATGAATGAATGAATGAATGAATGAATGAATGAATGAATGAATGAATGACAGAAGGACAACAGACTCGACTGCACAACATTTCTAGGACTTTTTATAGACACCAGAAAACATATGCACAAAGCTATCAAGAGTTTTATACGGTATTTGTTAAAGAAATTAACGACTTGCGTTTCTCAGAATTATTTAAGATGTGCCTACTTTTCTTTCTTTCAGTCGATAATTCGATATGCCCTAATTTTCTGAGGAAATGGAACCAAAATTGGAAGCGTCTTGATTTTACAAAAGAAAGCCATTAGAATGTTATGTAAATCAAACTATCTGGAACATTGTCGGCCACTTTTCAGACAATCACGGATTTTAACAATAATAAATTTGTATATATGATCTAGTACTTTACACTAGACAAAATATCGACAGTTACTCATTAGTGGCCAATATACATGATCATGAAATTAGAAATAGTGAACAAATTAATATTCCATATTGTAGATTACATAAGAGCAACACTAACTTTTTAATTATGGGGATGAAATTATATAATAAGCTCCCAACTCAATATTACAATATTACAATTTGCAATTGGTTATTAAATCATTCTTGTTATTTTGTTGCTGAATTTTTCAACAGAAATTTGTATGAAATTGTATTTTAGTAAATAAGTTTAATTGCAATTTAGTTAGTTTTCTTCAATTTAAAAGTTTCAAATTATTTAATGTTTTCATTGTATTACTTCAATTTACTGTTTTTATTAGTGTTTTTAAAATGTATTTATATGCTTTTTTTCAATGTATTCTGACGAAGCCTGAAAGTTCAGGATAACACAGAGGGTTTGGAATTGAACGGGTTACATCAGCTGCTTCTCTATGTGGATGACGTGAATATGTTTGGACAAAATCCACAAACGATTAGGAAATTCTAGTTGAAGCAAGTAAAGCGATTGGGTTGGAAGTAAATACCGAAAAGACTAAGTATATGATTATGTCTCGTGACCAGAATATAGTACGAAATGGAACTATAAAAATTGGAGATTTATCCTTCGAAGAGGTGGAAAAATTTAAATATCTTGGAGCAACAGTAACAAACATAAATGACATTCGGGAGGAAATTAAACACAGAATAAATATGGGAAATGCCTGTTATTATTCTGTTGAGAAGCTTTTGTCATCTAGTCTTCTGTCAAAAAATTTGAAAGTTAGAATTTATAAAACAAATATATTACTGGTTGTTCTGTATGGTTGTGAAACTTGGACTCTCACTTTGAGAGAGGAACAGAGATTAAGGGTTTTTGAGAATAAGGTTCTTAGGAAAATATTTGGGGCTAAGCGGGATGAAGTTACAGGAGAATGGAGAAATTTATACAACACAGAGCTGCACGCATTGTATACTTCACCTGACATAATTATGACCATAAAATCCAGACGTTTGAGATGGGCAGGACATGTAGCACGTATGGGCGAATCCAGAAATGGATATAGAGTGTTATTTGGGAGGCCGGAGGGCAAAAGACCTTTGGGGAGGCCGAGACGTAGATGGGAAGATAATATTAAAATGGATTTGAGGGAGATGGGATATGATGGTAGAGACTGGATTAATCTTGCTCAGGATAGGGATCAATGGCGGGCTTATGTGAGGGCGGCAATGAACCTCCGGGTTCCTTAAAAGCCAGTAAGTAAGTAAGTATTCTGACGAAGCCTAAAACTGTATGTCTAATGGCCAAATAAATTGAATTGAATTGAATGAAGATAAGAAAGAAATACTTAAAGATAATTAAATAGAAAATGAAGGAAAGAGGGAAGGAATACAATACAGAAGTAAAGGAAGAAAAATAAAAAATAAAAAAGTATTTCTTGGCTGAGTAGAGATAGGCCTGATGATTTCCATTTTCTTCAAAGGTAGGCCTACATTTAACAAAATGGAGATCATTAATGTGGGACACGTTAGTCAGGTAGTTGCAGTATGTAGTCAGATATTTAATCACTCACCCAGCGAGCTAGGGCCCGATACGAAGTTGGTTGCCGACCCTAGTGGTTAGTGGGACTCACGCCGCATTGATTTCTCTTGTGACTACATTATCGGGAACGGAGGGACTTGATGCGAATTTGAGAGTACGGATAAAAGAGAATATATATAGCAAGGACAGAAGAAAAGACAAAGGGTATAAATCGAACCCTGGGGACGACAGCGCGGCCACGTGACAATAAGAGAGCAGGATTGTCAGGCTGTGAGATCCAATCTCGAAGCTCTGTCGTGCGCAGTTCCACTGCTGGAGGATTGGTCTCCCAAGGATAGGCAACCCGCAGAGTCGTTATGCCAGTCTATGCTCGCCTCCAAAAACATTGAACCAGGCCGTGAGGGAAAATAATCGGTGCCCTGCAAATGACATTCTTTATAACAGTAAGAAAGCAAAATCAGTTTCACATGGAAATGAAAGTCATTCTCATATTAGCAGTAATAACAGTATTCGTTTACGAACTAACATCGCTATCATTTCAGCGGCTCCACCAAAAGAAACTAGCATCGAACACTTTAATATCAGTCCTATCAAAATTTTTGCATAAAATAAAACTTATCGGAAACCGTTTTTAAAGAAAGTTTTGTTATGTAACATTTTTCTAAAAATCTATACTAATAATAAATCTGTAGCCGAAATTTTTCTGGTAATTTTCGATTTTCCAAAAATAATTGGTCCTAACATATATAATTAACCACCCTGAAACCGAAAATCGCTTTTTTGAAATTTTTGTTTGTATGTCTGTCTGTCTGTCTGTATGTTTGTTACCTTTTCACGCGATAATGGCTGAACGGATTTCGATGAAAATTGGAATATAAATTAAGTTCGTCGTAACTTAGATTATAGGCTATATGGCATTCAAAATACATTATTTAAAAGGGGGGTTATAAGGGGGCCTGAATTAAATAAATCGAAATATCTCGCTTATTATTGATTTTTGTGAAAAATGTTACATAATAAAAATTGCTTTAAAATCATTTCCGATAAGTTTTATTCTTTGAAAAATGTTGATAGGACTGATATTTAATGAGATAAATGAGTTTTAAAATTAAAATAACTGCATCTAAGGCCGTGTAATGAATTAAAAAACAAATGACTTCGTCTATAAGGGGCCTTGGACAGCAACTATCGAAAGCTATGAAAGATAGCCTACAGAGAATGTTTCTGCGTTTCTATGAAGTAATATCAGAAGCTTAATTAACCGATTTGTATAATTAATTATTAATTCACCATTGGAAAGTGTAGTTTCTCTAGATGGACATAATGCTATAATGTTATCACAGTAACTCCTGAGTGAATCGAGGACAGGTAAGATTAAAATAGATTCTTATGCACAGAAAACTTGATAGGCTATTCTGTATATTCGTTTCCTGTATTTCCTAAACTAATTATTATGACCAAATGAGTGGTCTCTGGATCAAAATGATCGCATTTTAATTTTTTAATTAAATTTAAATTAAGTAACATAATAAACGATTTATCCTTCTATCAAACACGAATGTTCCCTGGATCAAATGTCCTATTTTAATTATATAATTACATTATATTTATTTCAAACGGGTGCAGCGGAGCGCACGGGTACGGCTAGTTAATAAGCGAGATATTTCGATTTATTTAATTCAGGTCCCCTTATAACCCCCCTTTTAAATAAAGTATTTTGAATTCCATATAACCTAAAGTGTAAGTTGGAGCTAACTTAATTTATATACCAATTTTCATAAAAATCGAACTGACAGTATAGCTAACATAAGTGAAACAATCACATCAACATTAAATTCTAGTACAGTAGAGGAGACAAGACCTGTCCTGTGACTTTATCATGCGCCGTGGCTATATCACCAGTGGGTTTGGAGGGGGGAAGATAGCTTCTAGTGTGAGATGAACTACCCTGTCAGTAGATTCGTATGATATTAACCATCATGAAACAAACTCTCTTTCTGATAGATTATTGTTTCCCCTCTCACACAGCTCACATGCCAGGTCTCGCCTCTTCATCTATAGTGTGTTTCAGTTGCCTAGTTGCAATACAGATACTGAATAATTTCGAGGGAAAAATTGTTCCGGAGCCGGGTATCGAACCCGGGACCTTTGGTTTAACGTACCAACGCTCTACCACTGAGCTACCCGGGAACTCTAACCGACACCGATCCAATTTTTCCCTATAGAGTTCCCGGGTAGCTCAGTGGTAGAGCGTTGGTACGTTAAACCAGAGGTCCCGGGTTCGATACCCGGCTCCGGAACAATTTTTCCCTCGAAATTATTCAAATCAACTTTACAGGGAGTTATACCTGAAATCTTGATTTGCATAATACAGATACTGTTTCATAAGTAATGTCGGTTTTTGAGTAAGATTTTAGGCGGAGTTTGTTATGACAAGAAATTAATTTAACCTTGAAAATAAAGACCATTAGATGCTATGGCCTTGAGCCACCTTGAAGTGAGATTTGTTATCACGCTCGGTTCTGTGGCCGGCGTAGAGATATCTTACCATCATGCAGCGGGACAAGGGAGATGTAAACGGCTATTTCCACAAAACACTCTATTTTCCTCTCACTCACCGCTTCTACCCTGTCGCCGCTGGTATGACACCTCTACGCCGGCCACAGAACCCTGCAACTGACAATACCTATTTCTGTTTTTTGATGCGAAGAATTCGATAACCAGGAATTCAAGATGGGTTGACGATATTTGAGAACCTCACGTAGGAAATTTACCGATAAATTATATACAACAATATGGAAATGACAATAATAATTAATATTTAATACTATGCAATTTAAAAACAAATTTATAGTTCCCAAAAGTATTTATAAAGCCAAATCCATTTTCCGTCGTTGCAGAGTGAATCTACAGACGTCAACCATAAATTCTGGGTAAATTACTTAATCTAGTTAATGTGTTGAGAACTGTACCTTCTTAATTTCTTTGAAAACCATTAGTCAATTTAAAACATCTTGCCATCAGGAATATAAACGATTTGCTATTCTAAATATTGATCATTTCCTGTAGAAACAAACAGAATTTTTGTTTCAATGTCGCACTCGCAACACCAGTGGTAGGTAATTTTTTTTCTTAATTCCCTAAATTTACTGCAGTATCATTTTAATTTTTTTCTTATTCTAGAAGTGGGGGAGAGGGCTTCAGCCCGACGAGTTCCTTCTTGCCTACGTCACTGATCAGATTTGTTGACGAGACGTTTGTACAGAACTATACTTCCTTACTGAATTTTAAATTGAAAAGTGAGTTTTCTGAATAAAAAATTGATATGGGATATTTATTACAATAATCTGTTTATTTTCAAGAGTGCGATAAAGCCACCGGCGTACCTGAGATGGTAGCACGTTTGCCTACTGATGCGAACCTGCGTTTAAGCGTGGGTTCGATTCTCGCTTGGGCTTTAACTGGTTGAGATTTTTCTGTGGTTTTCTCCAACCGGGCGGTAAATGTTAGGTAATCCCCTGGTATATCCTCGGAGTTCATATCACTAGAATATTTATTTATTTATTTATTTTGCTAATTGTT
Source organism: Periplaneta americana (assembly GCA_025594305.2). Classification (NCBI taxonomy): domain Eukaryota; kingdom Metazoa; phylum Arthropoda; class Insecta; order Blattodea; family Blattidae; genus Periplaneta; species Periplaneta americana. The sequence goes on along the minus strand of JAJSOF020000023.1, from coordinate 21,674,181 downwards.
GTAACATAAAATATAATATACACAGAAAAACTTTAGCTCGCCCCAGAAAGAGTAGAACTCGTGCTCAGGGACGGATTCCTGAATTGAAATTAAAAAGTATATAATTTAATTTGTCTTATGTCTACTACGCAATAAGAATTTATAAATTTAAATTTACAATTTTTCAATTTTTATAAAATCTGTACATAACTTTTTAAATTTAATACTAGAACTATTAGAATTAACAAGATTAGGAAATTTAAATATAAATTTGTTATATATTCTTGGGCCTAAATTACTACTATGATTAAATACTGTAGCAGTGTTGCATTTTGGTTCAAACAATCTTAAAGAATTCATACCTTTTGTTTCATAACTATGAGAATACAACTCAGAATTATTTCGATTTTTATGTATGAATTTTATTAATACAATATAATAAATTGAAGACTTGAAATAAAAACGGCTCTAAGTGCCATAATAAGGAATTTTGAAATTGTGTGCAAAATGGGATCTATATGCCAAGCCCTATAATGTATAAAAAGCTCGAACTGCTACGAATGAAAATGTAGTACCAAATGCAATCGACAGATAGCATGCGGTTTAACTGCCGCTGCTGTTAACATATGAAAGGCTCTATGTCCCGTGCGCTTCCTCCTCATAGTTAGATTAAATGGTGGGTGCGGCAGATATTTGTAAGAATTTGAGTGCAAAGAAACGACGAATTAAAGGAGAAGTTATTGAGGCTGCAATGAAAAGAAAGCTGAAAATTGGAGGAAGTGAATACATAAGTTTAAATAATAAACATGTTCCTGCAAAACCTCTTCCAGCACAGGATGCTAGTCTCATTACTGATCGCTAACCTACACCATACCTGGACAGACTGTTTGAACCTCAGCTATGAACATAAGGTAATAATAATAATAATAATAATAATAATAATAATAATAATAATAATAATAATAATGGTTTATTTTAACTGGCAGAGTTAAGGCCATTCGGCCTTCTCTTCCACTCAACCAGTATGATAAAAAAATTGCTACAGTGCTATGAATATAACATAATTAATACAATACAATACAATACAATACAATACAATACAATACAATTCAAAGCAATGCAATACTACAAATACAAGACAATATAATACATAATTAATATAATACAATGACAATTCTTTTCGTCTTCACAACACCAATAAAATAATTATGTAATAACAATAATAATAATAATAATAATAATAATGATGATGATAGTCATATCTAAATTAAATTAAATTATTAAGCTCGATCACAAGTATAATTTCAATTTGACTGCGCCCGTAAGAAATCGTTTAGCCTTTTCTTGTAAGTGGTTATTGTCTGGCAGCCCCTAATCTTCTGAGGTAGAGAATTCCATTCACGGGGAACTGAGACAGTAAAAGAGGATGAATAGTGGGATGTTCTATGGGCAGGAATTGCTTGGATTTGGCTCTCCTGGTGTTTAGATTGTGATTGGAGGATAAGTAGTTAAACCGAGAACGAAGATAACTTGGAGTAGAAGTGTGGAGAACTCGAAACAGAAGAGAGAGCGAATGAAGTGTTCTACGGTTACTAATTTGCAGCCAGGATAAAGATTTGAACGAGGGTGTAATGTGGTCAAATTTGTGAGCATTACTGATGAATCTGACACACATATTGTGCACACGCTGCAGCTTGTTCGAAAGGTCAGTTGTGAAGTCTGTAAGTATTACGTCGCAATAGTCAAACAGTAGTAGTACGAGGGTTTGCACTAAAGTCTGTTTTAATTCTGGCGGGAGGAAGTTTCTGAATGGGTTAAGAGAAGGTCGGGCTGTTTGAAGATTTTTATGACCTGGAAGATATTGAAAAGCGAGGGAGTTACTTGATGGGGCTGATGCAAGTATCACATGTTAAAAGAAGACGTTATGGTACCTACGATGACCCTTAACAGAGCAGGAGACAAGCAACTATTCATTACTCTGTTCCAGATGGGCAAGGTGACTTAGTGCAAGTTTGCAGAGGAACATTTTCTGAAATATTTTCGTTAACTTAGAAGAAAATCCAGGTATTAACCGAAAAGAAGAAGAATTTGACTGAAATGATACAGTACCTGACAAAAATGATGACCACAAATTGTTTTCCAGAAGCATTACAGAATAAACTTTTACTTTATGAACAAAAAACCATTTTTGTTTCATTCGTTTGTCCTCTTCACTATCTTTTTGCTGATTCTGAACTATGGAACTTAGAGCTTTTCATTAAATTTCCACTTTCAGTACGTTTTTCATACTATTGCAATATTACGTTTGTAAGTTCCTTTGGACACTAGCTCCATACTTTAAATTAAAACACATTAATATTGAAATTATGACCAATAATTATCTAGTACGCTTAAAACTCATTTTCCTGAAATTCATGATTATGGCACTTAGAGCCTTTTTTATTTCAAGTCTTCAATTTGTCTTATTTTAAGAACATTAAAGTCTAGAAATTTTTGTGATGGAAAATCAATAGGTTTATGAAGACATATTTTAATTATTTTTTCTGTAATAAGTAAAGTGGATTAAAATTGGATTTAAATATAATATTAGATGTAATAGATATAATTTAGTTACTACAAATTCTGAGTATAACATAAATAATTAGAACAAAACAACAGGACTGGAAAGAACAAATACATAGAATGCCAACTACACGTATTGCTAGAGTAGCTTTGGATTATAATCCAAGAGGAAGGCGGTCACCAGGAAGACCAGTTAAAAATGACGAGACGTGTCATTGGGACGATTCGCCCAATCCTTAGCTGGTTTTTGAAACCGGATTTCTCCACCTATCTTAGTTCCCTAAATTCACCATAATTCTGGAAGGGCACCGGTCTTTTACAGTGGTCGAAATTTCATGAGAAAATGTGTACTCGACGAGGACTCGAACCAACACCCATTCCATAACGTTAGTCGAAGAGATGACGACTTAAACCACGCAGCTACGACGCTGAACATTCTGTATATTAGCACAAAAACATGGCTCTGAATCGTACTAAAAAGGACTAAGGAAAAACCAAGAAAATACACGTAAAACAAAATTAATCCCAATTATTAGCATAATGCACCTTCAAGTATAGAGTTTATAATTCTTTCCCTTCCTTGCATTTAAAAAGTTTGAGTCAACACACTTATAACGAGAAACCTTTGTCTCGTCGTCACCAAGCCCACAGCTTGAAACAACAGAGGACAGAAGTAAAACAAAGGCAATGCATCCAGTCCCTGGTGAGAGAAGTAAATTCCCACTCTCTGCCGGGAACAGAACGCGGAATCGCTGCATTTGCGCTGCCACTTGAGACACAGCGAGAACTACCGTGCTGAAATGTAAGCTTAAAACGAAACATTTCTCTGCTGGGAATCGAACGGTAACGCGTACTACTACAAAAATCCAACGGTCCTAGATTAAATACAGAGCAGGGAAGCGGATACCATGATATGTTTTCAAGTTAAGTTTCGTAACTACCTACAGAGCAATCATCAGGATAATCTTGTTCAATATCGGAATGATCTTTTTTGATATGCGAAATGGTCCGTCTAACAGTCAATAAAATGAAAATATTGAGTGATCCAGTCGACATTCGACCGTCATGCGATATATGTGTTATCGGAGGGCAAGCTAAGACATGTCGGCAATGAATTCTACTCATTCTCGTTAAGACAACATAAGAGACAGATTCCGTAACAAATAATTATTGTGTATAGACAATGGATATACAAGGTGTTAAAAATAACGTTTACAACGTTTCAAGGATGATGAAGGAGGTAAAAATAAACATCTTTTGTAAGTGACAAAACTTTGACAGATGCGCCATTTATTGTGTACGGGCTATTCCATATGAAATCGATCAGTAAAAAACCTCGCATTTTTTAAATACTCTAATTTTTTCCCTATTTATACAAAGTGCTGAGGAGAGTGCATTTTCAAAAATATACTCTGGAAAGTCAAACGGTTTTCGTACTATTGAGCGACAAATTTAGCGTATTTTATAAAAACAAGCCTCTTTCAGCGCTCAGAACTCTGGAACCATTTGCTGCAGAACATTGAACGGGAGCTCATTTTAAAGCTGACATTTAGTAGGTTATGATAAGAAGTAATACTTATTTTTATTGTATACAGAGAGAGAGATAATCAGATTTTACTTACTTTTAGGGTTTTTGCCCATTTGTAAAAATTTAAAAAATATTGAGAAAAACCTTGCATTATTAAGAGGGATTCGGCATTGTTTGCTTAGTGGCTCGGCAACAAGTTTCGAGGGTATTAAATAAATTATTTTCACACGCCTAGACTTGAACGGCGCAGTACCCCACACACTGGCCGAGAGCTGAAGATAAGCGACCATTGGGCGTCATTTTACTCCTGTGTTAATGAAAACTTGTCATAAAGATAGCCCAGCCATGACTGCTAGACGACACATCACGTGTTTGTCTCCTGGCCTTGCTTGTCTCGACTACCTCCCGCCTCACAGTCAGCTGGTTAGTTCACGCGCGTACTATTTATTTTCTTTATTTGATATGTTCAGTACTTTCTTATCAACGGTGCACCAGTAAAAACTGTGTGTTTATTTGTACTTTCAATGTGGAATCTAACCATATATTTTAAAAAATTTTTTCGTGGGCAAAGGCGTCTTAATGAAGAAAAATTTAAATTTCTCCATTTCCACAAAAAGTATATTTCTCAGCATCAAAATAAACCATGATTTTGATCATTGGGTGAAAGGGTTTCGGAGCCACAACAGTTTAAAGTTGCTAATTTTATGAAAATACGATAAATTTAAATATTTTTAATTTAAACACTATGAAGTTCTGATGCCTCAAACTTTGCACAAAGCATTGTATCACAGTTGTCAACGGACAGAAAAAGTTTCATTGTATTTAAAAATTGCAAGGTGAATTTTCTCTATATTTCGGTCGATTTGAGATGGAATAGCCCGTACGTAAGTGTTAGTGTAATCCATAAGGAACGAGACCAATTGTCGTTTTAGAGATGGTGTTCAAACTGCCGTCCATTGAACGTATTGCACAACTGGTACCTTCGTACTATGGAGTATCTGCAACGCTAAAAAAGGCTAACTTTGTCTCGAATAACATGTGAAGCTTGAACAACGTGAGCAACTAAGTTTTCTTCCGTATCGATCGGTGTCTCATGCACAAGACGTTTCATTTCCAGTGGGTTAGGTCCGGTGATCGAGGTGGCCACGGTACCGGCCCACCCCTGCCAATCCAACGATCGGGGAATGTAGCATTTAGATGGTTCCTGACACGACGATCAAAGTGTGGAGAGGCACTGTCATGCTGACACCATATTGGTTCTCTGATGTTCAATGAGGTATTCTCTAAAAGTTCTGGTAGAACTTCGCTTAGAAAAACAAAATAATTACCACCACGGAGAGTGTTAGGGACCCTTTTAACTTGTTGCAGGCACAGCAGTACAAACAAAACTAACCAGTGTGTGTTGTGACGGAAGTCAAGCCATCTACGCTCCAGGCCATCTTGCGGCAAAACGGCTCATCTGCTAAAGTTTTGTCACTTAAAAAATATGTTTGTTTTTACCTCCTCTGAAGCGTTGTAAACGTTATTTTTAACACCCTGTAGGTCTGCTTGCCATGGTCAGCCTCTTGGCGTAGTGGTTAGCGACGCCGGGTCGCAACCAGGAGGTTATGGATTCATTTCCCGACTGTACCAAGGGATTTTTCTTTGGTTAGAAATCTTTCGTTGTTATGTATGGCTTGAGTGCGTGTGTTGTCCTTAGGTTTAAGTTAGATTAAAATAGATATGTTAGGAGGGGACTTGATCCACCTTACCAAAAGTATTCTGCAAATATGCCCATAGAAATCACCAGCGTTAACTCGCGATTACCTGTCGGACTTAAATAATCTTTGTACATATAAGGCGCAGAAGGGCCAAAATAAGTATTTCCTCTGTTCAGCTATAGGATAAAGTAATTTAGTCTATACCATAGAACACCAATTACAAAGCAGAATGTTTCATTAAACCGTTGTTGTAGACAAGTTGAAAGTGAAATAACCCTGCAGATTTTCAGAACGAATAGCTCATGTTCTATATAACAAGAAAGTATAATATTATATTGGAGGAAAGTTCATAGTTTTCTCAGAAAAAAAATGTTTCTTTGCCAAATGTTTAACACCCTTTCATTTGGTAACTACTGCCAATAGGATAATAATTTCTGTCCATATTGACAGAAAATCTAATTAGAAGCATTTACTCCTCTGGCTCACTGCTGTCCATGAAGGGAAAAACTGGCACGCGACGAGAATCATCTTTACCTGACGGTAACTGATCTAAGTCAAGAGAAAATATGTCGTCTTCGTGTATAGGCTATATATACAGGGTGTTTAAAAAATACGGAGCATAAATTCAGGTATGTATTTCCCACATGTAAACAATCAAAATAGTTCATTACAACATGTGTCCGAAAATGCTTTATTTCCGAATTATGGCCTTCACAACATTGAAATTCACCGGAACGGTTTTCTTTCCGCAGGTCGTTGCCGTCAAAGGAGACATTAAGAGGGCATTCTGACAGTTCATTCCGAGGCGAAGGTAACATTCAGTGTTGTGTAGGCGTTAGACTGTGCGACATGTATTCAAATCAAGAGCTGGCAGAGATATGGTAAGGCGGATGGCAATGCTGCGCTGGATCGTCGTTTGTACCAGGAGAGGTACCCACAGCGACAATGTCCAGATCGGAAGACATTTGTACGTCTCCATTACCGTCTGTGCGAGTATAGAAATTTAACTCTCCTGGTTTGGGAAGGGGACGACCAAGATCTACAACTCCAGAAGTACAGGAGGAGGTTCTGGAGGCTGTGAACATGACTCCTCCTATCAGCACACGCAGGGTAGTGTTGCAAGTCAATGTTCCTCATACGACTGTCTGGAGACTGTTGAAAGAGTATCAATTGCACCCTTATCATTTGTAACGTGTACATGCCCGTCACCAGCAGATTACCCTGCACGAGTTAAGTTCTGTCAGTGGTTCTTGCAGCAGTGTGGTGTAAATCCGAAGTTTCCTGCCTTAGTATTATTTACAGATGAAGGAAGCACAATTCACACGAGATGGCATAACAAATTTCCACAATCAGCATGTATGGGCGTATGAAAACCCACGTGCAACTGTTCCATACCATCACCAGGTGCGGTTCTCCCTCAACATGTGGGCCGGTATCATTGGTGATCGATTAGTTGGACCCCATGTACTTGTAAACAGACTTACGGGGCAGGCCTACACAAACTTCCTGGAAAACACCATATCTCATGTTTTAGAAGACACTCCACTGATCAATCGTCAACACATTCACTTCTTGCATGATGGCGCTCCTGCACGCTTCAGTCGTACGGCTCGCCGGTAATTGGATCGAAGGTTTCCTGATCGATGGATAGGTAGAGGTGGCCCAATTGCTTGGCCTCCACGCTCACCTGATCTGAACCCTCTCGATTTCTACTTGTGGGGCCATTTAAAATCATTGGTTTTTTCGTCTCCGGTGCCTGATTTGGAATCCCTTCGGAATCGAATTGTGGCATGTTCTGAGGACATACGCAATACTCCTGGAGTTTGGGATCGTGTTCGCAGGTCAATGAGACATCGATGTGAGGTCTGTATTCAAGCAGGAGGTGGACATTTTGAACATCTTCTGTAATGACAACGGCCTGCGGAAAGAAAAACGTTCCGGTGAATTTCAATGTTGTGAAGGCCATAACTCGGAAATGAAGCATTTCCGGACACATGTTGTAGTGAACTGTTTTGATTGTCTAAATGTGGGAAATACATACCTGAAATTATGCCCCGTATTTTTTAAATGTCTTGTATATACCGTCCACTTTCGCCCGGAATTTTCTGTACTCATGACGTTTTATGTAGCAGATATTTACATTATCTTTACTATTGAAAAATCTCGTAGAGACTAGGCCTGCATTTCACTGGCAGGTACACGGATAGTGCTTCAAACCCGCAAGCCCGGGTATTCTGTTTATAAATAAAAGTAATAGAGAGTCGAATGCACTCAACTGTGAAGCGAATTAATTAGAGACATTCCTGTTTGTTGTTATTGTTCGAAAACAAGAAATGCCCCGTAGAAACGAGGAGATATATGTGTATATAATAAAATTACATATACAGTGCAACATAACTCGTGATAATTAATTTTCATTTCATTACGGTGGTTCCTGTTTGTTCGATTTTTATTCTCCGGAACCAGATATGTTTTACTGGGACATCATCATCATTATGCTATGCTTGAAGGAATCCCCCATCTGATGTGGCAGATTGTAACCTGTTGAGCCGCATACCCGGGCTTTGCAATTAGAGAAGGAACAATGAGGTCAGTTTCATTTGTAATTGTGAGCCATTTCAGATTTTTAATTCATGCCATCAAGTGACGACAGAAATTTAATTAAATAGGAGATAAAATATTAACAAAAGTAATTTCACGCTTTCAATAGCATTTTAATTGGATAATAGAAAGAACTTTTACACTGCGTACAGACCATAATTATTATGGGTTCGGTTTTCTTCTTTATACATACTGTATATCGTTTGATCTGTTTAGGAAGATACGAAATCCAATCACTATAAAATTGAGGTCGTTTTTTTTTCTTTTCAAAACTTAACATCTACAAAACTCTTAATTATCAGGAAGTACATTCCAAGTTTATTCTCAAATGAATGTTTGCATAAATGGCTATGGCAGACATAACTTTTCAACATATCGCATTTCTTCTCAAAGTAGACAGTTCGATGAGGACGATATTTGGACATGTTAATAAACGTCTTCATACCACAGACAAGGGGAAAGGAACTGACCACCCTTCCCCATATCTCCTGGCCTAGTTTCCTCGTAAGTGGTGCCTTCTTCGGACGGTTGAATAAACAAAAACAATACCCAGACAATTAAAAGAACAAAATAGGCATGGCTTTCCAGCAGGATGACGCACCATCTCATTGGGGCAAAAGAAGTTCGTGATTTTCTTAATCATTTGACATGAACTGGTTCTGTTGTGGTGGTCCTTCGAATTCTTCAGACTTGACGCTATCTGATGTCTTTGTGATTTTGTGATAAATGAATCTATGCATAACGACCGAGGGACATTGGTGATTTGAAAATGAAGACTCTTTTGAAAAAAAAATCCCCTCTGTTGTTAGATCACACATAGAAAGACATAACCGCACGACATGAATAATTGTGTTTTGTTCATCAATGGTGTGTCACAGTGTTTTAAATTATCGTTGCGTCGCTAATCTATTGGAGTAATAAATTGTATGTCAACAAATTTAATACACTAAATGTGCTTCACAAATTTGTTGCAGTAATGATGGATCACCAATTGTACATTACAGCATTTGTTAGATTAACAATAAGTCAGTACTTTGTTTCAGTAATTGTCTGTCGCGAGAATAATTGGAATAAGACAGTATGCTCCACGAATAGGTAGGATAATGATAGAGCATTAATGGAGCATTACAACACTTTTTTAATTGACGATGAGTCTCGATTTTGCTGGAGTAATGTTTGTCGCTGTATTTATTGGGCTAAATGTGCGCCACGAATTTGTTGAAATAATAATGGACACCAGAGAATTTTTAATTAACTCTGCGTCACGAATTTGTTGGAATAATTTTATTGTATGTGATGAGATTTGTTGTGCTAATTGTGCTCCACGAATTTGTTGAAATAATGGTTATGTATCACAGCAATTCTATTAACAGTGCGTCACGAATTTTTGTGGAGCAATTGTGTAGGCCTACTATGAGATATATTGAGTTAATCGTGTTCCACGATTTGGCTATAATGATGTTGGATAATTTGTTGGCGCAAATGTGTGCCATGAGATTTATTTGATTAATCGTATTCCTCTATCTGAGTGGAATAATTGTGGAGAATTTGTTGGCGCAAATGTGTGCCATGAGATTTATTTGATTAATCCTGCTCCTCTATCTGGGTGGAATAATGGTAGAGAATTTGTTGGCGCAATTGTGTGCCATGAGATTTATTCGATTAATCGTACTACACGATGTCGTTGGAATAATGGTGGAGAATTTGTTGGCGCAATTGTGTGCCATGAGATTTATTGGATTAATCGTACTACACGATCTCGTTGGAATAATGGTGGAGAATTTGTTGGCGCAATTGTGTGCCATGAGATTTATTGGATTAATCGTACTACACGATCTCGTTGGAATAATGGTGGAGAATTTGTTGGCGCAATTGTGTGCCATGAGATTTGTTTGGAATAATTGTGGATAATGTGTTCGCGCAATTGTGTGCAATGAGATTTATTGTATTAATCCTACTTCTCGATCTCGTTAGAATAATGTTGGAGCATTTGTTGGCGCAATTGTGTGCCATGAGATTTATTGGATTAATCGTACTACACGATCTCGTTGGAATAATGGTGGAGAGTTTGTTGGCGCAATTGTGTGCCATGAGATTTATTGGATTGATATTATGCTCTACTATCTCGTTGGAATAATAGTAGATCACTAAGTTTCGCCACAGCATTTCTTAGATTGACAGTAAGTCACGAATTTGTTTTAGTAATATTGTCGCGAGATTTATTGGGCTAAGTGTGCTTCACGAATATGTTGGAATATTGATCGATTACTAGTTGTGTATTTAAATTAAGTATGGGTCACGAATTTCCTGGAGTATTATTTATCACTACACTTACTCGGTTAACTGTACAACAGGAATTTGTTGGAATAATGATGCATCACATGGTATTTATTAACTTGCGTCACGAATTTTTTGGAGTAATTGTGTGTGTCACGAGATTTATTGGGCTAACTGTGCTCAACAAATTTGTTGGAACAATAATGAATCACCAATGCTGCATCACAATATTATTTAATTGTGCATCAGGAATTTGTTGCAGTATTTGTGTGTGTCACGAGATTTATTGGGCTAACTGTGCTTCACGAATTTTTTGCAATAATGATTGATCACCAGTACTGTGCATCAGGAATAGTCTACGTTGAAGCATTAAAATTGTCTATGGCTAAGAAGTGACACCTCCTATTTATAAATTTGCAGGTGAATAAAAAAACTGTTCTGAAAGGATTTTTTTTTCAAAATAGGCAACTTTTATATGTTTTTCTACTTTTCAAGTTTTTCTACCCGAGGACAAAATATTAGTAACCGTCCAATTTTGTGTTTATAAAAAAAACATTAATTTTCGTTCTAACGACGTTCCACTTTCAGCGGTTACCTTCAATTCCCCTTTTCCATCATCTCTAACATCCCAAGAACCTTCTTCAAGTCCTCTGGCTCGCATGTTTTCAACAACTCCTCCTCTCCACATAAACCTAGGGCGTCCTTTCTTCCTTCTACCTCCAGGAGACCAATTTAATATCTTTTTGGGGCCAAGGTATTTCAGGAATCCGTTGGACATGCTCAAACCATCGAAGCTTCCGACATTCTAGATCAGTGGTCGTCAGCACTCGCTGAAATGTGCAACGGGTACGCGGTGCCGTCCCAAGTACACCGTCGTGCAGCAGGGAGAGATAGAGAGCATACCCGCTAGCAGCTACGCAGTGCACTATGGTGCGCTGCGTTTTCATCGGGTAAGAGATGCTAGCCCCAGCGTGCTCTGTGCTGACGACCCCTATTCTAGACGATCAACCACGTTTTCTTGTATGTTAAATTTCTCCATTATGAAGTCGTTTCGTACCTTCAGAAGGCAAGACAAGCGTACGGTTCAGCGCAGACCATCCATTTTCCACAGCTTTAATGGGGTTCTTCTGTCTTGATATTATTGCCCAAGATACTCTCCACAATTAGGTTAAGTATATATTTTTTTTGTTTTTTTTTTTTTTTGTCTGAAGTCACCGCTCTATACTACTCCATTAAATTGTTTAATGGCGATGCGGATTTCAGCTACACGACTTTCGACCTCCTTTTCACATGTCTCCGATTGGTGAAAGATGGATCCCAGATATTTCAAATGATCTACTGTCTTGACTCTTCCTTCCAATAAATTCATTTCCCTACCCTTTCCACCAACCACCAGATATTCTGTCTTATTGAAATTTATATTTAGGCCTCCTGAGGTATAACAATTTTCTCTAACACCAAATTGTTGTGATGTCGTACACCAATTTTGTTATGCGCGACAATTCAAGTCGAATGGCTTATTGCATTCGACTCACTAAATACCATAGTCTACTCAAACTTATCAGGATTTCTGACACCATCATTATAATATCTCATAATGGAAAAAGATTGACTGTACTTTATTCCCAACGTTCTTAACACTTTACGGGCCATATTCATAGACATTCTTAACGCGGACTTCCGGTGGATGATCAGCGAACTAACGTTTTTCGTATTCATAAACCAGTGTTAACGATATGATAGGATATGAATCCTGTACAAGTAATCAGTCGATAGCTGGGGCTAGTTTAGCACGCTCATAGCGCGGGCTAGCGAAATGTCTATGAATAGCACCCTACGTGTTTAGTTAAATTCACTCATCACACTTAATTTAGCTAATATCACTTGTTTTACTTGTTATGCTAATTCTAAGCAGCATATATAGCAAATCTATATTTTGGTTTCTTAATTCAAATTCAAGATTAAATTAATTACAAACTAGTACATTATGCCACGAGCCTATAATGAAGGTAATTAAGAAGTGAGTATGGATATTTATGAAACGAGCGCAAGCGAGTTTCATAATTTTCATACGAGCTTCTTAATTACCATTATAGGCGAGTTTCATACGACTTTTTATGCTCGACCATATTTCTAACTTGATATTATTAATTTTATTGTATCTGACCTGGAGCAACGTCCCGTATGTTATGAGATGTGCGCAGACGCGAAAGTATTGATTTTTTCCGTGGCACAGATGTCCACATTGACCTTGCTAGGCCATAACAACCTACAGAGATAACATTGAAATAAAATTAGACATTGAAAAACGAGATGACAAATTGAATTCACTTGAATATTATTTACAATTAACGCTAATTATTATAGTAACAGAACATAACCTTCTGCGACAGTATTGGATTTCCAGCCTCCGTGACTTTTCGCTAATTCTCTTTCGATTGCATATCCGAGAATAATCGATACTTGCTGTTTTATAACGGTAGAAAGCTGACCTGTCATTGGCTGAACAGTTGTAACCTAAGTCGTCATTGGCTGAAAGACCTGACCTTTAATGAGTAGGTGTACTTTAGTGACATGCATTAAAGGACTGCTACCAGGTGTATAATTACTACATTTCGGCATGGTCGAGCATAAAGAACTATATTTGATTTATTGAATTTACTAACATGATGAATTACAATAAGTATCTGTTGCCTTCATTCTTGTATAGGAAACCTGATGCCATAATTTGTTCAGAACTTTCTTGAAATGTCTTCTGTAATCCATGTCTATGGAAAACCTTATAATAGTCCAATAATAATCGAATATTAAAAAGATCCTCATGAACTCGGAACAAAGGGTTTTTTATTCTGAACAACCGCATCTCACCTTCATTCGGAAAATTACTCTTAAAACATTTATACCTTAAGAAAAACCATAGTGTCATCATAATTAAAACAGAATACAAATTAGTACGTCGGATTATCTTTAACAGAAATAACGTTATAAGTGAAAACAATGCAATTCCGCTCAGGAAAATAGTTCTATTAACATTCTGTCATCGATAGCCAATTAGAATTAAATATGACCATACGTAAGCGATCTTACTTTGATGTGGCGTGAATGATACACTTATTGAAAACTGTGATTCTTATCCACGTGTGTCAACGTCTTCTAACGTCTGACAAAAGTTTATATATATTTCAGCTAATTTCCTTCCTGCCAGACTACATTCTTTAAAGCTTATTAACTTCCTTCTCGAAGCTTTTATAACGCATTACAATATTTCTAAAATATTTCCTAAGATGATTACAGAACATAGACCAATAGAGAAAGTGCTACAGGGTACTTATACCCTGGGTCACAACACAGTGAATGAATGAATCGATCGATCAATCAATCAATCAATCAATCAATCAATCAATCAATCAATCAATCAATCAATCAATCAATCAATCAATCAATCAATCTTCTGATCATGAATTTCATGTCAACGCGATGATTATAAAAATAATGTATTTAATCTAAATGACCAGTTTTAAAAATACGGAGATATCACTTCAGCCTTCTTTGTGTTTCATGTGATTGATTGGATTAGGCTAATTATGCTTTGCGAATTTTTTCGAGTAATGGTGAATCATTAATGGTTAGTCACAGCATTTATTAGGCCTTCATTAACTGTAATCACGAATTCATTCATTCATTCATTCATAGTGTTCTGTTCAAGGGCAGGTTGTTCACTGCAAACCCAGCTTTCTCCAGTCTTTCCTATTTTCTGCCTTCCTCTTTGTTTCCTCATATGATAGGCCTACATATATCTTAATGTCGTCTGTCATCTGGTATCTTCTTCTACCCCGAACTCTTCTCCCGTACACCATTCCTTCCAGTGCATCATTCAGAAGGCAGTTTATTCTCAACCAGTGACCCAGCCAATTCCTTTTTCTCTTTCATTATATTATATTATACTATTATATTATAATTATTAGGCTAAATTATGTTATATTATATATTATATTATGTTATATTATATTATATATTATATTATGTTAAATTATACTATATTATATTGTATATAATATTATATTGTATATAATATTATATTATATTAATATTATATTATATTATATTATATTATATTATATTATATTATATTATATTATATTATATTATATTATATTATATTATATTATATTATAGTGCCAAGTATAACATCCCTCTCTTCAATTGGTCAGTGACAGGTTTATTTTTTGGTGGTCGGAGTTCTTTACCAAAATTTACATATAATTTTTAAAACAATTATCAATATCATCTTTTGAATTTCAAAACAATCATCTCGCAAATTCTTAAAGATTCCCTGCAGATTATACAGTTTCATTTATACCACTCAGAAGGCCTTAATTAAGGATATGCTAATTTTAAATAAAATCTTTTATTTATAAGTATAATTTTATAGTCATCCTCTAAGATTTTATTTTATAATTGATAATCAATGGTGCTTCATTATTACAATTTATTTTTATAACAATAGGCCTATTCATATTTAATTGATTATATTTGTTTGCTATTAATTTGCGGATCCTCGTGGTCATCCTTAATTATGGCCGGACGAGTTATTTCTCTCTCTATATATATTATATTATATTATATTATTTTACAGTACTCAATTACCCTATTATAATGTAATTTTATGTAAGGTAATGTAATCTGATATAAAATCGTGAAATATAATATATTATATAATTACGAATTTGTTTCAGTAATTGTGTGCCACATTATTTATTGGGCTAAATGAGCTCCACCGATTTATTCTAATAACTGTGGTTCACAGAATTTATTATTGGACTAACTGTGGTTCGGGAATGTGTATGACTATTGTTCCGCTACAGTATTGACTCCTAGTTCCCAGAGATCCCCCTTATTCTGCATGCGAGAATGAGAATAGGCTTTGTTCCAGCCTAGAATCGAGCTCGCGTCCACAATATACTTGTACGACACTTTATCTACGGAGCTAAATCACTCGTAATGACTAAGGTCGGGTGTATGTGGAGTCGGTGATATTTATGCCCCAGTAGTCTAGAGTTAATGGTATTATGAAGCTATTCCATACGAACCTTATGGACTGTAGGCATGAAAAGTGGAGTGGTTCTGTACACCAGAAAGGCAGCAGCTCTTTGTAAGGCTAATTACTGTGTAATCAAGCGGAAAGGCATGGGTATGTTACTATGGTAACAAACGTCTTATCTGCAGGATTATACCGGCTTCACGGAGATGTGAACTTTGCGGTTCTGGAGTTCCGAGGAGTCGGGCCGCATAAAAGTCGTAACTCGGATTCATCGACTCCACAATTAATATGCATCATTGCAGGGGTGTCCAATGACTTCCGGAAATAAGAAAGATTAAGACTGATATTAGACTACACGGTCTTAATGAAGTTGAACTAATGAGAGTTTACATAATGATCACGTCTGAAAATATCGAACTGAGTTATTTCAAGGCATTAAAATAATTCCAAGAAACAAGACTAAGAAAATTTGTTTAAGTTGTCACCCTTGGTATCTGGTTTTTAAGGTACAGTTTGTTTATGGCGTTCATCGTCGGACGCACATCGCCGGCGATTATAAACGCTGGCGATGATCGCCGAGAAGTGGTTTCTTTATTGACGCACATCGCTGAAGATTCTCATTTGTTTATTCCTTCATCTACTACATATGGTCAAGTAAATTAATGTAGGCCACGGACATAACCTAAAAATTATAATGAGTAAATCCAAGATAATGAAGTTGCTATTTATTCTAGAAGAGGGAGATGACGATATCAAAATCTCGCATGCGTATTATAAAAGGAACAAGCTACAGACTAATGAAATATTCAGGAATAGGTTTACAGAATTCTGTTTTAACACATTGATAATGAGTAGACTTCGTTGAATTGCCACACGCAGCATGCTATCAGGTTGCCGATGTACGCTAGTATAGAAGAGGTGTGCGACAGCCCGGTCTCGTAGTATAAGCAGTTCATGTTAAGAGTTGTGACCGGTCCAAATAGATAGAGCAGCTACAGCTAATGTATACTTCCGTAAGCACTTGTTTTTGCATTACTGTGGTTGGAATAGTCAAAGCTTAACATTTCTTCAGTGCAGACAAGAATTCAATCAAACATACTACAATGAGAGTGTTGCTGTTTCAAAAAATTGCCCCTGGAATACCCTTATCTCCGCAGCTAGTCTTGACCCGTTGGGGAACGTGGTTGGATGCTGTTAATTATTATGCAGAACATTACAGCAAAATAATGGAGGTAACTGATGCATTGGATAGCACAGACAGTTCCGCTGTTGCAGCTGTAAAATCATTACCTTCTGAACAGCTATTGGAAGATATTCTGTTCATTGATTCTAATTTTAAAATCGTGTCCAAAAGCATCATCCTGTTAGAATCGTTTAAACTACAACTCTCAGAAGCCCTTAATATAATGGATAAAGTATCACAAACCGTTATCCAAAATAACAATTCACTAATTTCAGAAAAAGTGAAATGTAAGTTGAGAAACATTATTGCTAAAAATTCTGCCTATTCACAACTTCGTATTATAAATGATGTACTATCGGGTCAGGACAAGACGTCCGAAGTTGGAGTACTAAAAAGTAGTAACTTTCCGGTCTTCAAATATGCACGTATTACATCGTGTGATGTTGAACGTACATTTCCAAATATAAAAACTGTTTTAAGTGACCATCGGAGGAGATTACTTTGCAGTCGCTAAAAATGTACGTAACTCTTTACTGCAATGCACATATTCAAGAATGATGTGAGTATCTTACATTACATTTTAAGAGTTAATATATTTCACAATTGTGTATTTACATGTTTAGATATTTCCTAATTCAATGATCATTAATTATATTTCTTGAATGCAGGATACAGGTTTTATTGTAACCGCAGTATACTGCCCAGTGTTTACATCAGAGGCATACTCAATCCTTTGCACGCCCCCTTCTCATACAGTCTATACCGAGTGCGCAGTAAACCTTGCGATTCTCGTGGCAATTCCACGAAGTCTAATAATGAGACATCTTTATAAAAACGCTACAAAATTTAAGCAATATTTCAGACTCTCACCTGACCAGTTTGATTATGTTTTTAGTTTAATTGAAAATGACAATGTCAAATTACCTACAAATTTTGTCAAGACCCCCATAACTCCAGTTGAAAGATTGGCAGTAACTCAGGTTATGAACTGATTATTATTATTATTATTATTATTATTATTATTATTATTATTATTATTATTATTATTATTTTTATTATTATTATTATTATTTTTATTATTATTTTTATTATTATTATTATTATTATTATTATTATTATTATTATTATTATTATACTGTATTACATTACATGGTGTATTCCAAACAATAATTAAAAAAAAAAAATTGGCTTAACTAGCGCTGAGGTAGTTCCCTTCGTAATCCGCTTATACACTTTACATGTACGAACATGTGATAGGTTGAGTTTGGTTAGTTTGGGCTTTTATTATGCCTTGTATATACGATCAACTACATCTGTACAAAAAAAAAAAAAAAAAAACGCTATATTTCAGAATACCGCGTAAGTACTTAGGTAGGCCTAGTCACAGAAAACTTACAGAAGAGAGAATTTCCCCCTTACCCAACACTGAACGAAATTCTCTGGGGCTCGGGCGTGATAAAAATGTAATATGTAATGTAAAGGTTTATTGCTTAATTTGTTTTATTAATTCACATGCTCATATTAAAAAGAGCATTATGTTGTGACACATATTCAATAATAATTTCGTCTTCAGACCGCGAAAAATTACAAAACGTCTTGATTTGTTTTGCAGCCAAAACCTACAGACGTGGTTAACGTGTACAGATTAGATATTCGATATTACAACATGACCTTGTCTAAATATCGATTATTGAACACGAATGCGGCGATGTGCGTCCTGAATTTGCTTCAGAAGCAACCTCCAGCGATCTGCGTCGCGTCCAACGAACTGCGCTGGCGATCTTCGCTGTAAAGAAGCCGTGCCCATTCATTTCAACTGCTAGCAACTCAGGCGACAATCGCTGGCGATGATCGCCGTAAACAAACCGTACCTTTACAGTACTTTTCTCATAATGAAATGGGTTCAATCTACTTCCGTGACAATGAATATTTAGGCGGTGGAGTACTAAATTTGTCTTTTATTGATGAATAAATAAAGTCATTGGAGCGAATTAGATTATTTACTACCTGTAATACAAGTATAACCTTTTTTTTATGTATTTACAGGTATTCAAAATGAAAGATTTACTGTAGGCCTAGTGCTCGGTATGTTGTCCCTGTTCATTTAAAGAGGTTCATATCCATATCTACAGGGTGGAAGTGATATAAATAGCGAATAGCTCATGTTAAATGTAACAAAAAAGTGTAATACCATATTGGTGGAAAGTTAATAGTTTTCTCAGAAAAAAATTCTAAATATTTAACACTCTCTTATTCGGTAACTATTGCGAACAGGACCGTGATTTTTGTCGACATCGATAGAAAATCTAATAAAGAATAATTTATTCCTCTGGCGTATTTCCATAGCGTGAACGGTTTTCGTGGGAATTTGATAAAAAAAAACTCGTCATTTCAAGCCTCTGAACGATGCGAAACAGATTGAAACACTGCAGTCAGAGAGAGAGAGAGAGAGAGAGAGAGAGAGAGAGAGAGAGAGAGAGTGCAGTGAAAAAATATATAAACAATTCTTTCATTATTATGAAATATTAGGGTAGATGAAGGTGAGGGTAATTGTAAACAAATGCTGTGAAAAAAACAAAACTGTCAATATAAAAATTTTGATTCGGGAGAATACGTAAATGAACATGTTGGCTAACCTACAAAGCAGTTTGGCGCCAAATAGGGGTAAATGCTTTGTTGTGAACGAATGTTTTGTAAGAGTTGAGAAAGTTGAGAAAGAATTTTGCTTCATCTTCATTTTTGGCATTGTAAGTAAACGTACAGTGCTATTTTTTAAGAATATGTTGTTTTTATGAGTAATGTGTACTAGTTAACATTTATTACAATGGTTTTGAGATCTCCCATATCCTCAGTTCATTAAATTATGACGTGTTTACATTTTCCCCATACTTTTAATTGCTTGGGGGTAATTGTAAACATGTTTTACTATGGTTACATTTCGTACTTTTCAGTAATCAAAGAGACTCCCACCCAACTACACTGTAGAGGATTTAGAGAAGGTTGTCACAGGTGTGAAAAATAGTAACTACAGTTATCGTGAAGCTCAGGACAGGTACTGAGTTCCTATATCATCATATATCATAGGTTAAAGGGACGAAATATACCATTGACCAAAATTGCAGTTGGAAGGAGTACAGCTCTTTCTTCTGAAACAGAACAAAAAATGTTCAGTGTCTGATAGCCCGTGAGAAAATTGGTGTTTACAATTACCCCCTCTCAAAGAGGTAAATGTAAATAGGTGGGGTAAATGTAAACTAGCAATTAAAAGGTGAAAAAAATCAACCTTATTATATTAAACCCATTTTCAGGGAAAAGAAAGATCTAAAAATATCACAATGTTTCTTTGTCATGCTTACCGTTACTGAGGGTTGTGTAATGTTGAAATATATTTTAAATCAGTGAAAAGTGTTCAAAATTATCCTGGTCTACCCTAATATCTATCAAAATCTCTATGGTACAAAGTATTGAAAATATAATATAATATACTACACAGCAAAAAAAAAAAAAAAAATAAATAAATAAATAAAAATAAAAATAAAAAAACAGTGTCAAAAGTTCCGGAAAAAATGTTCATTACCTTTAACATTGCAGGTATAGGACGTTCCGGTTCCCCTTAACGTTTTATTTCGTTCTGTAAATGAAGTTAAGAAATAAAACAATAACATCAAATGTTAGCTTTAGGATCATGAATGAACATTGTGCATAAAAATATTTATATTAAAATTGTTGTCGTGTCGACACGTCTTTTTTGTAACTGTACTGTTCTTGCGGTGGCACTTTACTCGAATTATGGTCACATTTGCATTGATGGATCCCTCAGTGCCGGGAGTTTCCCCGCTCTTCAAACACTGTCATCTCTGTGAATGCGCCTGATGAAGATGAATAGCCACTCTTGAGTGATGGCGGTGTTAAAAAGGAAAGCGGGAGCAGAGCTTAATTACTCTTCAGCTTTACTATGTCGGGGATTCGAGCGAGGATCGAACTGAAGCTTCCCAGGCACGTGATCCCCATGTGATCCAACATGTAAATCCTATTAGTTTGTGTCTGTAATTACGTGCAGCACCCTCATACCCCTTTCCTGTAATCTGCATATTTTTTGCAGGGAACATTAGTCCTTTCAGAAGGAACAAGTTTCATCGCTTACCTACTCACATCATTTGAGCCGGATTAGAACTTGATGCTCGTTTGAGGGCATCAGCGTGTATTGCTGCAGACTTAATACGTTACATCGCTGTATGGGATGAAGCTATTCAAAACACTGCTCAACGAACATGATAGTGTGAGCCTGTTTAACGCCTTGCTTTTTATTTTTGAACCTCTATTTGGTATGGTTCATGTATCTTCATCATGAACATAATTTATGTCTTTATTACGTATACCTACATGTTGAAGATCTGAATCAGAGTGTGATTTATGTGGAGTGTGGAAATTCAGGAGTGTAGACGTTAAGTGACAGATTATCGCGATGTGGAAAAATGGCTTGAGATAATACCTAACTCTACCCCAAAATTCAGTAATCTAAATATGTCCATTCTGGAGTAATTAATGTTCCTTTCCTACAATAAAAGGTAATTTTTCAGTAAGTTTCCATAACAGAAAATTGTTATGTACTCCACAGTTTGAAATATTGATAGACTGGATTTGCAGAAAAAAAAAATCACATGCATTTTGTCCCTTTATAAACATCAGGGGATTTCACATAAGGTAGAGCCCGGATGTTTAGGCATTTATTTTGGTTAAAATAGGCAGGCATATAGGCACTAAAATAGTAAAAATAGGCAGTGAAATAAGTATTTATTATTCATGGAAACAGTCAAAATATTAGACAAACATCTTAATAAACTATCCCATACAGTACTCACTTTCTTTGGTTACATGCCACAGCAATATACTTTTTTTTTAAGTTGTCAACTGTCATAGTGAGCTGCCTGTTAGAGAGAACGTTTTTCAAGGTTGAAAAAGATCTTTCTACGTCTACTGAAGTGATTGCAGCAAACTTAAAACAACTTTATTTCAGAAGGACTGTCTCTACTCTCTTTCAGAGATTGGAATAAAACGACTGTGTATTGTCTCAAAAAGAGGGGTTTGAGAAGGAATTAGAGACTTCAAAGTACGCGTGACTTGTGCGTGCAAGCGACAACAGTAACGGGACCTGGAGACGCTTTTAATACTTCCCTCATCCCCTTTCTTTCGCTGGTAAACCCGAAGTGACCTGATCACTGAATAAGATTCTCAGCAAATATTTGTGTGAGGTGAATATATATTTTTAATTTGTATAACCGTTCTTCTTTGTTTTTTTATATAATTTATGTGCGGTTTATTTTAAATGCATTAAAAATATAGAAATGGTCAATAACGATGTAAAAAGGCTAAAAAAAATGGCATTTAATCTTAAAATAGGCAAAGGGAGCTAAAATAGACAAAACGCAAAATAAAAATTGGGCCTATCGTCCCCAAATGTGTGGAAACGTGTTTATCTCTAATAGATACATACACTAAGTTTAAATAATGCATTTTGCCTAATATCCGGGCTCTACACATACGTATAAGGACAAGAGTGCAACATATCTTTCCAAGGGATGTGCTTAAATTTCTGGTATAATCTATATATAGAATCTTAACGTGATATCCTCTAGATGTCGAAAACAATTTTATCGTTTGTCCTACACTACAATTGGATATGAGCTGGATTTAATTAGATTATATTTCTCCAATCGAACAAAAATGACATCTATTGATGGTGAGTTATCTAATACACTTAACATTGATATTGGAGTTCCTCAAAGATCGGTTATAGGTCCGTTGATTTTCTCAATAATGATAAATGATTTGCCGCACAACTTGAATTGTGATTCTATTTTATTTGCTAATGACACGTCCTTACTTCATATCATGAATAACCTATATGAATTAAAGCTGTTCATAGATACTTCTTTTTGTGATGCTTCCCACTGATTTTAGGCCAATAGTTTCAAACTTTACTGTGAAAAAACTGAACGCTTATTGTTTACTTTAAAGCATGTTCCTGATGAGTTTGTGCCTGAAGTAAACTTCTTGGAATTATTTTTGACTCAAAAGTGTCCTGGGTAAGTCATAATTAGAGCCCGGAAAATTATGTAATTGCATGTTTTGTCTATTAACATTAAAATACGGGATTTGTGACATGTTGGAATTTCATGCCTATTAGAGCCTAAGAATGTAAACTTGAAAGTACATATATTTACATATATTGCTCTAAAGTGCATATTTTTACATAACTTATTAATATTTTCATGTTTAGTTCTGTCATTTTATACATATTTCCTTCAGTGTTCATAAGCAGTTATAAAAGAACACAATAACTTGCACTACATTACGTATTCATTCATTCCTTCATTTATGCTCTTCTGTCCAAGGACAGGTCTTTCACTGCAAATCCAGCATTCCCCAATCTTTCTCCTTTTTCTTCCTTCATCTTAGTCTCCGAAAATGATCCATATATCTTAATGTATTCTGTATTGTTTCATATATTCTTCTGCCTCGAACGTTTCTCCTGTACATCGTTCCTTCCAGTTCATCCTTCAGTAGGCAGTTTCTTCTCAGTCAGTAACTCAACCAATTCCTTTTTCTTTTCCTGATCAGTTTCAGCATCATTCTTTCTTCACCCACTCTTTCCAACACAGCTTTATTTCTTATTCTGTCTGTCAATTTCCTTCTCCATATCCACATTTCAAATACAATATCCATACAATGCCACACTCCACACAAAGGACTTAACTAGTCGCCTCCTTAGTTGTTCTTGAGTAATTCCTTCACTAACAACAGAGTGAGGTGAACTGCACCGTCGACCTGGTTGGCGAGTTGGTATAGTGCTGGCCTTCTCTGCTCAAGGTTGGGGGTTCGATCCCGGGCCAGGTCGATGGCATTTAAGTGTGCTTAAATGCGACAGGCTCATGTCAGTAGATTTACTGGCATGTAAAAGAACTCCTGCGGGACAAAATTCCGGCACATCCGGCACTCTGCAGTTGCGAGCGTCATTAAATAAAACATAACATTTGAACTGCACCCATGCAACGCTCGATAAACGCTCTTGAACTTCGGTGCATACGACACTCTCACTGTGGGAGGCAAAATTTCTCTGTGCCCTGTGGTGTCATGTACAGAGGACTCTCTATGGTAAAATACTTGCTCATTATCTAACAATACTGATTTTGTATTGCTCCAAAACTGATCGTCCTCAACCCAGTTTCAATCTGCGGACTCTGAAATAATGGTGTGCGTGATTATTAGACGACCGAAGACAATAGTTTATATTCATGTGATCTCGAAGCAGAGACATTAGTGAATTTCGGCCGAGTAGATTCGGGGCTCGAACCGCGTCTCTTCGACGTCGACTGCAGTAATACATTTACTCAGGTCTTAAGAAACTGAAGTGTAAAGAATTACATCAAAATATTTTAAATTTACGTGGGCCATCACTTGCATTGTTCACCCCTGAAAGTCAGTAATTGTCTCACAATGCAGGGCACTACGTCACATTAACTGTACCGACCTAATCACCCCCTGTACCTGATTAATTAACTAAATGACAGTTTAGCGCTTGCAGCTAGGGGGTCGCAGAGGGGTTGGAGAGGAGGTGCGAGACAGAGTAAATCCGAGCGGCTAAACAATTGCCGTCAATAGAGCAGTGCACTCACTCACATACCTACACGACAAAGCCTAGTGAAAGATGGATGCAATTAGCACAATAGGATTGAATGTTTCAAATTCGAATATCGGCAAGCGGGGATCTGTAGAGTCCAGCAAGTTGCTCTGCTGTAGCGTCTGCTGTTATTCATACGGCTGTATGGTTATAGCGTTGAAATAGAGTAAAACATAGCGGATGAAAATGAGAGGACAGAATATACTCCGCTTACTTAGAGAATGCGTTTCAGTCTAAAGAAACCAGCAAAACAGTACAACGTGGTCTGTTGTTGTGACGAGAATCCAAGCCCTCGAGCGTTTAGGGATTGATGATGGCGAGATGAGGCCGAGAATTCGCCATAGCTTACCTAACAGTTGTCTTACGGTTGAGGATAACCTCTTGGAAAAACCCAACCGGGTAATCAGCCCAAGCGGGGATCGATCCCACTTCCGAGCGCAACTCCGGATTTTCAGGCGAGCACCTTAGACGCAATTCACACAGAGGACGTGGCTCGGGCAGCGGATGAAGGCATGATGGCTTTTCGAGTCTTTTCCATAAAAACAAATGTATCATTGCATACAGAGAGGACCGGACGGGAGCACGCCACTCCGAAGCCAGCGCTTCGCCTCTTTCGAGTCACGAGTGATCCTTCAAAGCGACGATTTGGAATTTAATATTCAATTTTGTTAAGAGATGGTGTAATATGGTATAAAAACATTGGTGGACATTATACAGGGTGTTTCAAAAATACGGGGCATAATTTCAGGTATGTATTTCCCACATGTAGGCAATCAAAATAGTTCATTACAACATGTGTCCGGAAATGCTTCATTTCCGAGTTGTGGCCTTCACAACATTGAAATTCACCGGAACGTTTTTCTTTCCGCAGGTCGTTGTCATTACAGAAGATGTTCAAAATGTCCACCTCCTGCTTGAATACAGACCTCACATAGATGTCTCATTGACCTGCGAATACGATCCCAAACTCCAGGAGTATTGCACATGCCACAATTCGATTCCGAAGGGATTCCAAATCAGGCACCGGAGACGAATAAACCAATGATTTTAAATGGCCCCACAAGTAGAAATCGAGAGGGTTCAGATCAGGTGATAGTGGAGGCCAAGCAATTGGGCCACCTCTACCTATCCATCGATCAGGAAACCTTCGATCCAAGTACCGACGAGCCGTACGACTGAAGTGTGCAGGAGCGCCATCATGCAAGAAGTGAATGTATTGACGCTGTGGGTACCTCTCCTGGTACAAACGACGAGCCAGCGCAGCATTGCCGTCCGCCTTACCGTACATGAAGTGTATCTCTGCCAGCTCTTGATTTGAATACATGTCGCACAGTCTAACGCCTACACAACACTGAATGTAACCTTCGCCTCGGAATGAACTGTCAGAGTGCCCTCTTAATGTCTCCTTTGACGGCAATGACCTGCGGAAAGAAAAACGTTCCGGTGAATTTCAATGTTGTGAAGGCCATAACTCGGAAATAAAGCATTTCCGGACACATGTTGTAATGAACTATTTTGATTGTCTACATGTGGGAAATACATACCTGAAGTTATGCCCCGTATTTTTTAAACACCCTGTATAAAAATTCTAGAAACGGTCGGGATGCATGTTCAACAATTTTTTATCACATCTTCTATTCCAAAATGTCTGAGAACTCGCTTTGAATATGTTACCACTTTGCGGAATCAACATCAGACTTTATTATCTATTCCTCGTCACCGTACCTATTTCTATTTATCATCTTTCACTGTGCCAGTTTGTCGCCCATGAAACTCCTTATTTCGTCATGTCAGGTATTCCCGAACAATTAATCGATATAAATTAAGAATTAAAATTTCATACTTTTACATGAAATTGATTTGTGAGTGTTAGCCAAATTTAATAGGTTATTCTGTGTGTTTGTATAAATTGTAATTTATGTCTATCATAAAATAGAATTAGGATATGAATTTTAATTAATTATGTATCACGTTTAGTCATCAATAAAATTATAGTATTTAAGCTTCTTAATGTGTATTATAAGGATTTTATATTTAAATATTACTACGTTTTATTGTTTCAATGTATATTTCACTTCTGGTAGTGTGGAAGAGGCCTCATGACCTTATCTCTACCAGAATAAATAAATGAATAAATAAATAAATAAATAAATAAATAAATAAATAAATAAATGAATAAATAAATGAATAGATGGTTGGTTGGTTTGGTTTGGTTTGGTTGGTTGGGTCGGTCGGTCGGTCGGTCGGTTGGACGGAGGGACGGACGGACGGATAGATAAATATGTAAGTAAATAAATATGTAATTAAATATGTAAATATGTAAGTAAATAAATAAATATGTAAGTAAATAAATATGTAATTAAATATGTAAATATGTAAGTAAATAAATATGTAATTAAATATGTAAATATGTAAGTAAATAAATAAATATGTAAGTAAATAAATATGTAATTAAATATGTAAATATGTAGGTAAATAAAGAAATATGTAAGTAAATAAATATGTAATTAAATATGTAAATATGTAAGTAAATAAATATGTAAGTAAATAAATATGTAATTAAATATGTAAATATGTAAGTAAATAAATAAATATGTAAGTAAATAAATATGTAATTAAATATGTAAATATGTAAGTAAATAAATAAATATGTAATTAAATATGTAAATATGTAAGTAAATAAATAAATATGTAATTAAATATGTAAATATGTAAGTAAATAAATAAATATGTAAGTAAATAAATATGTAATTAAATAAATAAATATGTAAGTAAATAAATAAATATGTAAGTAAATAAATATGTAATTCAATATGTAAATATGTAAGTAAATAAATAAATATGTAATGAAATATGTGAATATGTAAGTAAATAAATAAATATGTAAGTAAATAAATAAATATGTAATTAAATATGTAAATATGTAAGTAAATAAATAAATATGTAAGTAAATAAATAAATATGTAATTAAATATGTAAATATGTAAGTAAATAAATAAATATGTAAGTAAATAAATATGTAATTAAATATGTAAATATGTAAGTAAATAAATAAATATGTAAGTAAATAAATATGTAATTAAATATGTAAATATGTAAGTAAATAAATAAATATGTAAGTAAATAAATAAATATGTAATTAAATATGTAAATATGTAAGTAAATAAATAAATATGTAAGTAAATAAATAAATATGTAATTAAATATGTAAATATGTAAGTAAATAAATAAATATGTAAGTAAATAAATAAATATGTAAGTAAATATATATGTAAGTATGTAAGTAAATAATTGAATATGTAGGTAAATAAATAAATAAGGTAACAAACAAGCAAGCAAGCAAGCAAGCAAAATAAATGCATAAATTAATGAATACACGAATACATACAGTACATAAGTAAACTTGCTTACAAAAATAAAATAGAGTAAAATAAATAAATAAGTAAATAAATAAATAAATGAATAAGATATGCCATACATTCTCCCTTTCTTCAACCACTAAGGGTGCACACAAAATATTATCTGTTTTTTTTTTTAATATTGGCTAGTTCTACGAGAGACTGGTCATCCTCATCGTCTGAAGAAGACATTACGAAAGATGTGCGACGCGCACGTCATGTCCGCGTCATGTCTCCGCCCGACGTCCGAGCCACGTCCTGTCTACGTCTCCTCTCTGTGAATTACGCCTTAGCCGTCCGAGCTACGCTGGCTGCTGTTTCTCTTCACGGTCTAAAATATATAGAATAGACTGCAGAATTACTTGAAGGTTGTATTGAAGACAAGCTAATTAGCATGAATCCCGGTCTTTGTTACCTGATCCCTGTCGTGTTTGTTCACTTTACAGCTCATGTGAGATGCTACACTTCCCTATTTTCTCTGTCGTCATTGTGCATTCCTTCCCGTACGCCGTCACCCCTAACTGTTGCGGTTGGCTTTATAGTGTCATGAGCAAATCAAATTGTCGTGGGACCAAGATTGCTGCAGAACACTAATATAGCAACCTAGATAGTTCAGAGCTCAAAAGACGAGTGACTTGTGACTCCAGATGCTTCTGAATAAATTGAGGCTTATTATCGGCAGCGTGATCAACTCATAACCACCGCTGTGGTGCAGCGGTACATCAGTCACGCATCGATTATTTTAAACAATCACCTTTAGTACTATCATCACTAGAGTCAAAATTCTTGAATAAAAGGGGCTAAAATTCTTGGTTAAAAAGGATAAAAATTATAGAGTGAAAACGAAAATTTCTTGAGTAAACCTGAAATGTTCACCCTGTTTTATTAAATTATGTTGCTTAAGATAATTGACTATTATAATTATACTAGTGGCTTGTGCAGCAAATGCTGCAAACCGAGTTCATTAGACGTTCAAATAAACATTTTTCAGATTTATTTTCAATGAAGAATACCAGACATTCTCAAAAGTTATTTGCTTCCATAATAATGAAAGATACTCTCTCTCGAGCCAGTACTGAAGAGAACCACGCATATAAATATCTACACCACACCGCCATTAAGTGTATGGAAAAGACCCAACCCCACTTGATTAATAATATTATTATTATCTTACGTAAGTTTTATAGCTTTCAGTAACATATACTATATATACTATATATACTATATAGCCGCCACTCAGTAAAATATAGAAATCAAAATCTAATTTAAGTTATTCTCTACATCTACTTATATAACCCCAAAACGTTTCACTTTCATATCATCAATATAGCGTTAATATATATAATTAATGAAAAATAGTCACATCACGGTATTAACTACAATAATATTTCATTTCTAATAGTAATAATGTCATCAAACCACCTCAAGTTTTGAAGTTTTTAATATCCAATACACAGCTGTACCCAGGAAATTACACACCACAAAATCGAACCTGTAAATTATTTTTAGTAAGTTAAGTTTTTAATAACCAATTTAATTTGAGCTCTAAATATATCAGCATTCTTGCAGATCATGGCCTTCGTGTAATATTGTTTACTGTAGTGTGTGTTTTGTTTTATTCTGAAATGCAACACGGCCGACTTGATGCTCGCTTCGCTTCTCCTGAATGCAATTAGCTAATTCTCAAAACTGACGACAGATGGATTTTGGAAAATAGGAAAATTATGTAGGAAAATTGACATTTCACTGAAAACTACTATTTTTCCTAAAAACTTTGAGTTCCAAGCTTCAAAATGAGGGATCATTTATTGAAATCCGTTCAGCCGTTTTCCCGTAATTTCCATTACCAGTTCAAATTATATATATACTAGTGGCTTGTGCAGCAAATGCTGCTACAAACTAAGTTCGTTAGACGTTCAAATAAAATTTTTTCAGATTTATTTTCAATGAAGAATACTTGTCTTTTTGATAGTTATTTGCTTCCATAATAATGAAACATACTCCCTCTGAATGGATTTTTTAGGCCAAATACTTTTTCTTGAACCTATCCAACTCCAGTTTTTGAGTATCAATGTCAGGACGATAGCAGTAGCTATTTCAGGTCATTGTGGATTGTAAAAAAAAGTTAAAAAATGTCAGGTTTGCTAAGCTTCCGAACAATAGCATTTTCGTATAGCTGCTGCATGTAGAACTTGAAATGTAGAGCGTAAAATCATTTTATCCTACTAAGAGATCTTGCTGAAATGATCTGGAGACTACAAAATTTTCTAGGCCTCTTATTTTATCAGTAAGTAATACCTTTTTATCTTTCCTTAGGAACTGTAATTTTTGCGCTCTCTCGAGCCAATACTGAAGACAATGACACATATCAATACCTACACTACATCGCCGTTAAGTATATGGAAAAAGACCCAATCCCACTGGGTTAATAAATATAAAAATATTTGATTTTTAATATCAATATTATTATCTTGCTTAAGTTTTGTAGTTATATATAGCAGACACTCAGTAAATTATAGAACTGAAGATCTAAATTAAGATATTCTCTACATTTACTTACATAACCTCAAAACGTTTCACTTTCATGTCATCAATACAGCATCAATATTATGTACAATTAATGAAAAATAGACGCATCATGATATTAACTATAATAATATTTCATTTCTAATGGTAACAATGTCATCAAACCACCTCAAATTTCGTAGATTTGAATATCCAATACACAGCTGTACTCAGAAAATTATATACACTGCAGAATCAGTTTTTAATAACAAATTGAATTGAGCTCTAATTATGTCGGCAATCCTGCAGGTCATGGCCTTCGTGTAATAGCCTATTGTTTATTGTAGTGTGTGTTTTGTTCTGAAATTCAATCAAAGCGGCCGTGATCCAATAGAATTAGTTCTCAAAACTGACAACAGATGGATTTTGGAAAATAGGAAAATTATGTAGGAAAATTGACATTTCACTGAAAACTACTAATTTTCCGAAAAACTTTGGGTTCCAAGCTTCAAAATGAGGGGCCATTTATTAAAATCCGTTCAGCCGTTTTCCCGTAATTTCCATTACCAGTTCAAATTATATATATATATATATATAGATTTTTATGTGAACCATGTTTTAAACTATGTTTATTTGGTTTTTAGGTTTTTCGCGATTTCACGAGTCACGAATTTTGACTGTCTCTAATCATCATTATATTCACAGATGTCTAGAGGTAAAGAAAGTAACCAAAAAGTAACTAATGTAAGAATTTGGTCACAAAAAGTAATGAATTTAAAATATGGCAGGATAACAAAATTACGCATATTGTTCTCCTTTACTTATTTTTTAATCTTAGTGCCACTGTCTGAGTTGCGAACTATTCAGGAACTAGAACTTCGTACCGATCTCGTTATTCAAAAAGCGAGCAGCCTGGAATTGGACATACAAAACGTGCGACCTGCGCGACCAACGGCCCCCTTGGAGTGCATCATGTTTGTGTTAACAACCCTTACTGCATGCAACAGGGCCACATCGGCAGTATGGAGGACGTTTGAGTAACAACATTGTTCTACTTTAAATGTGAACGAGATTCATTCCCTCTATAAACACAATAAGTGTCCTAGCACTGAGTGTGTAAACATTTTAAAATTATGGTTTATTTAACGACACTCGCAACTGCTGAGGTTGTTTTAGCGTCGCCGGTGTCCCGGAATTTTGTCCCACAGGAGTTATTTTACATGCCAGTAAATCTATGACTGTAGTATTTAATCACACTTAAATGACATCGACCTGGGTCGGGATCGAACCCGTAACCTCAATTATTAATAAGTATTTAATGAATTTCAATCTTAAGGCATATAAACTTGCAAATGTTTATTTGCTATTTAATAACAATATATGAACTTTTTCGCCGTTTAGGGCATCTTCAGATATAACAAAACATATTATCTGGACCTATAATAGTATATTATGCAAATAACAAGGAAAATAGGGAACAATATATGTGATACATGAAAATCATGAGCTTTATGTAGATATAACATGAATATTGAGATAATGTTTGAATTTGAACTTAGACTGGACGAATGTTTTATTTTATACATATAGCTCATGTTACAATTAATATACAATGTTTAAAATTTGTCAATGATGTTAATTTTAAAATTTACAATGATGATAATAAAATATTTAAAGTAATCGTGGCTGAAAGTTGTCGTAATTTACAAGATAGTATGCGTAGTTAATGTTCTTGTGTTTTGTAATTATTTCACTTAGAGAGGCCGTTGGCATTTGAATGAATGTTGTTTGACGTTGATGACTACTTTACAATTGATATACAGTGATTAAATTAGTCAATGTTAAAATTTAAATTTTATAATGAAGATAATAAAATATTTAGAGTAATCATGGCTGAGAATTGTCGTATGTTCAAGATAGTTTTCGTAGTTGATGTTGTGTTTTGTAATTGTTTCACTTAGAGGTCATTGACTTTGAAATGGCTACTCTGATGTGATGACATCCTATTACATGTTCTCAGGTTTATTGAAGTATATAAATGAAGAAGTTCTATAAATTTGTATGTACTGGTGTTGGTGTGTTGGAGGTTTTAAGAGAACTCTTAAAATTGTAAATTACCGTAACCTCAAGCACAGAAGACCAGCGCTATACCGACTACACTACTGTATGTATGTATGTTCAGTTTGTTTTCTTCTTTGGTTTTTATTTATATTTACGAAATTTATATTATTTTGTTATTAAACTGTCGGTTTGGATCATTTCAATAAATACGATGAAAGAGTAATGGAACGGAGAAAAATTCTCTCCGGCGCCGGGATTTGAACCCGTGCTTTCAGCTCTACGTGCTGATGCTTTATCCACTAAGCTGCACCGGATACAACCCCAACGTCGGACAGAATTGTCTCTGATTGAGTTCCAACTCTTGGGTTCCCTCTAGTGGCCGCCCTCTGCACTACGTCATAGATGTCTATGAACATAGGACCGAAGTCCACACATGTGCTGAGGTGCACTCGTTATGAGTGACTAGTTGGCCGGGATCCGACGGAATAGGCGCCGTCTTAAATTCACTTCGTGATTTACGCATATCATATATTATTTCAATGTACCGAAGTACATATGATATTTCCATGCAGATATTCTGCGTCATCATACGATGAAAGAGTAATGGAACGGAGAAAAATTCTCTCCGGTGCCGGGATTTGAACCCGGGTTTTCAGAAGGCGCTTATTCCGTCGGATCCCGGCCAACCAGTCACTCATAACGAGTGCACCTCAGCACATGTGTGGACTTCGGTCCTATGTTCATAGACATCTATGACGTAGTGCAGAGGGCGGCCACTAGAGGGAACCCAAGAGTTGGAACTCAATCAGAGACAATTCTGTCCGACGTCGGGGTTGTATCCGGTGTAGCTTAGTGGATAAAGCATCAGCACGTAGAGCTGAAAACCCGGGTTCAAATCCCGGCGCCGGAGAGAATTTTTCTCCGTTCCATTACTCTTTCATCGTATGATGACGCAGAATATCTGCATGGAAATATCATATGTACTTCGGTACATTGAAATAATATATTTCAATAAATGTTACACCTGTAAATGGGAATATTCCTTGAAGACGAGTTAGTTTTCCTTTCCACTGTACCTTCCTATTTCTATGAGTAGCTGTGTTTTGATACGTTGATAACGTCGCACCTGGCTGGTTGTACCCTGCATAGGGCGATAGCGATCGGTATGAAGTTGCTAGTTCTGATGATTCCTACTATAGTCCTGCGTTCGGTTACCTAGAGTCAGCAAACAATCCGCGTATTTTGTACTGTTAGATGGGGCTACTTTGACACATGTGTTATGCATTTTTTGATATTACACCACCAATTATTAACATAAACATATCAAATAAACACTAATAAAACAAACTTGGGTTGCTGAATCAATTGGTGCGTTCACAATTCCTTCAAAGTGAATAGTTTCTGTAGGAAAAAAATAAAACCGGGTATGTCAAAGTTACCCCGGGGTTTCGGAATACTTTGACGTCCAATAAAAATTTCGTGTAAAAAGCATCGAAAGGACATTTGGGTGACCTGCTGTATCATTGTGTATTCCAAGACACTTTTTTATAAGCGTCGTCCATGGAATTTTATTACAACGGCCACCTTTTTTTTTCGCCATTCATTAAATAGTGACAGCTCCTCATAATATCGATCTCGCGATTTTTCTGGTGTAGCTCTTTGGCTTGCTTGTTCTGCTTCTACCAATATTTTGTTAGAAATTTCAATGCAATCCATTTCTACAAATTAATCCCAGACAAAACTATTTGTTTTAACCAATCATCGCATATATAAAAATATATCAGGACTGTCGCTGGGCAGTAACCTGAACACATGTTTCAGCGTCACATTGTTGACAAATAACTCCACCTGTTAGCACAACCATAAAGCATTTAATAGATGCTACAGAGTTACCAACAACGAAAAAAAAAAAAACTATTTGTAGTGAACATTTTTCTTCTATTTTCCTGCCATAGTAACCATTATGACGTTTTTCCTATCATAGTAACTGACTAAGATGTTTCTCAATTGTTATTTTATCTACAAATTCTCAATAATTTCTGTTCCAATAACATGCAAACTAAATTATTAATTTATTTTCTCTTAAAATATAGGCCTACGATTCAAAATACCATGAAACGTTGTACAATACACGACCAT
The DNA here is from genome assembly GCA_025594305.2 of Periplaneta americana. Taxonomy (NCBI): domain Eukaryota; kingdom Metazoa; phylum Arthropoda; class Insecta; order Blattodea; family Blattidae; genus Periplaneta; species Periplaneta americana. The sequence goes on along the minus strand of JAJSOF020000023.1, from coordinate 21,639,526 downwards.
TATGAGAACTCAACATGCTCACATGGATAACCAAACTCGCTATTGCTCTTTTAGTTAAATTCCATGCTCGCATGTTAAGTTCTACATATCGGTCTTGTAACGTAAATAACTATTGTAAGATTCCTTGTATGTGTTACATAATAATTTATATTGCACTTAGGGCTTTATTTAGTCGTATTCTCCGTCTTGTAAATTTTTCTTTTGTATTATTATTGTATTTTTTTTATTGTCTATTTCAAATTCTGTTGCCTACGTATCATATTGTCATTTTTTATAGTGGTATTTTTATATTGTATATGTTTTTCTGGATCTTTTATGGTCAGACGACTTTTAAATATTTCACTCTTATTTCTTTGCCTTTGATTATACGTTAATACAGGTCAAGCCACAAAGGTTAGCTACTTCATTTCTCTGAAAGCAATATGTACATTCACTTCTGTGTTAGGATAATCCAGATTTTTTTTAAATTGTCTATTTCAAATTCTGTTGCCTACGTATTATATTGTCCTTATTTATAGTGGTATTTTTATATTGTATATTTTTTTCTGGTCAGGCGACTTTTAAACATTTCTCTCTTATTTCTTTGTCTTTGATTATACGTTAATACAGGTTAGGCCAAAAAGGTTAGCTACTTCATTCCTCTGAAAGTAATATGTACTTTCACTTCTGTGCCAGGATAATCCAGATTTTTTTAGAAACGGTACTGCTTGACCTACGTCGAAAAGTAGTAATGACAAATATTTACTAATTTAGGAAACGAAATAAATGGAAACTCGTTTTCATTCGTTATTTAAAATTCATAAATGTTACTTTTAGTTAAAAACATTTTAATCCTCCGAGGACTGTCCTCGTGTATACCGGCACGTGGACAAACAGTGAGCTCTTCATAAACCCCCAGCCAGGCCAGGGAGCTAACATTCACAAAAAGATGCTCGTTAGCGCGTATGAATAATCTGCAGGAGCTTTTTGCTTTTTGAGAGTGAACGCTGGTGTTTGTATCCCTTTTTATGCAAGCGAAGCAACGCCGTGATACCTCTTCACGCCCTGCAGGAGCCTTGAATGAAAATAATTGCCGCCGGACAAGCGCACTGCCGCCAGTTGTTCATTTAATCAACGTCCATTAAGACGAACTTGCCAACTCCAGCAGCGTGGTTTACTGCAGCTGCTAATTTGTATGCAACTGCGATGCACATCAAGGTTTTGAGATATATCCCTCCAGGGATACTTCCCCTTTCTACTTGCTAACCTCGGCCACTGAGTAAGTGTTCTCATCAGAACAGAAACCTAGGGGTTGCGAGGGGAGCTGTACTGTGTCAGGGGTGTAGGGTAGTCGTAGTCTATGTGAACCACAGAGTTGCGAAAATGGACCGTGCAATGCAGTTCTGTAGTATAATTCTATATTTAACTGTCCTAGAAGCGCGTAAGATAATGGTATGATGGTGGGATAGAAATAGTAGAAGTAGACAATAGGGCAAAGGGTGAAATAGAGTTTCAAGAAAGAGGAATAGTACTGTATGAGTAGAAAGAAGAAATAGTAGAAGTAGAGAAGAGAGCAAGAGGGTGAAATAGAGTTTCAAGAAAGAGGAAAAGTACTGTATGAGTAAAAGGAAGAAATAGTAGAAGTAGAGAAGAGAGCAAGAGGGTAAAATAGAGTTTCAAGAAAGAGGAAAATTACTGTATGAGTAAAAGGAAGAAATAGTAGAAGTAGAGAAGAGAGCAAGAGGGTGAAATAGAGTTTCAAGAAAGAGGAAAAGTACTGTATGAATAAAAGGAAGAAATAGTAGAAGTAGAGAAGAGAGCGAGATGGTGAAATAGAGTTTCAAAAATGAGGAAAATTACTGTATGAGTAAAAGGAAGAAATAGTAGAAGTAGAGAAGAGATCAAGAGGGTGAAATAGAGTTTCAAGAAAGAGGAAAAGTACTGTCTGAATAAAAGGAAGAAATAGTAGAAGTAGAGAAGAGAGCAAGATGGTGAAATAGAGTTTCAAGAAAGAGGAAAAATACTGTATGAGTAAAAGGAAGAAATAGTAGAAGAGATCAAGAGAGAAGAGATCAAGACAGGAAAAATATTGTAAAAAAGGAAGTTAGAAGTAAAAACAGGAAAAATAGTTTGAAAAATATGAGTAAAAGGAAGAAATAGTAGAAGTAGAGAAGAGAGCAAGAGGGTGAAATAGAGTTTCAAGAAAGAGGAAAAATACTGTAAGAGTAAAAGGAAGAAATAGTAGAAGTACTGTAGAGAAGAGAGCAAGAGGGTGAAATAGAGTTTCAAGAAAGAGGAAAAATACTGTATGAGTAAAAGGAAGAAATAGTAGAAGTAGAGAAGAGAGCAAGAGGATGAAATAGAGTTTCAAGAAAGAGGAAAAGTACTGTATGAGTAAAAGGAAGAAATAGTAGAAAGAGAAGAAGCAAAGGGTGAAATAGAGTTTCAAGAAAGAGGAAAAGTACTGTATAAGTAAAAGGAAGAAATAGTAAAAGAGAAGAGAGCAAGAGGGTGAAATAGAGTTTCAAGAAAGAGGAAAAATACTGTTAGAAAGAAAGTAAAGTAGAAAGGGTGAAATAGAGTTTCAAGAAAAGGAAAAATACTGTATGAAAAGTGAATAGGAAGAAATAGTAAGTAGAGTAGAGAAGAGAGCAAGAGGGTGAAATAGAGTTTCAAGAAAGAGGAAAAAATACTGTATGAGTAAAAGGAAGAAATAGAAGTAGACAAGAGAGCAAGAGGGTGAAATAGAGTTTCAAGAAAGAAAGAGGAAAAATACTGTAGCAAGAGTAAAAGGAAGAAATTGTAGAAGTAGAGAAGAGAGCAAGAGGGTGAGATGAAGTAGAGTTTAAAAGGAAAGAGGAGAAAATAGCAAGAGGGTGAAATAGAGTTTCAAGAAAGAAAAAATGAGTAAAAGGGAAGAAATTGTAGAAGTAGAGAAGAGAGAGAGCAAGAGGGTGAAATAGAGTTTAAAGAAAGAAAAAGTACTGTATGAGTAAAAGGAAGAAATAGTAGAAGTAGAGAAGAGAGCAAGAGGGTGAAATAGAGTTTCAGGAAAGAGGAAAAATACTGTATGAGTAAGAGGAAAAAATTATAGAATTAGAGAAGAGAGCAAGAGGGTGAAATAGAGTTTAAAGAAAGCAGAAAAGTACTGTATGAGTAAAGGGAAGAAATTGTAGAAGTAGAGAAGAGAGCAAGAGGGTGAAATAGAGTTTCAGGAAAGAGGAAAAATACTGTATGAGTAAAAGGAAAAAATTATAGAATTAGAGAAGAGAGCAAGAGGGTGAAATAGAGTTTCAAGAAAGAGGAAAAGTACTGTATGAGTAAAAGGAAGAAATAGTAGAAGTAGAGAAGAGAGCAAGAGGGTGAAATAGAGTTTCAAGAAAGAGGAAATTACTGTATGAGTAAAAGAAAGAAATAGTAAAGTAGAGAAGAGAGCAAGAGGGTGAAATAGAGTTTGAAGAAAGAGAAATAGAAAAATACTGTATGAGTAAAAGGAAGAAATAGTAAAAGTAGAGAAGAGAGCAAGAGGGTGAAATAGAGTTTCATGAAAGAGGAAAAATACTGTATGAGTAAGAGGAAGAAATAGTAGAAGTAGAGAAGGGAGAAAGAGGGTGGAATAGAGTTTCAAGAAAGAGGAAAAATACTGTATGTGTTAAAGGAAGAAATAGTAAAGTAGAGAAGAGAGCAAGAGGGTGAAATAGAGTTTCAATAGAGAGGAAAGTTACTGTATTAGTAAAAGGAAGAAATAGTAGAAGTAGAGAAGAGAGCAAGAGGGTGAAATAGAGTTTCAAGAAAGAGGAAAAGTACTGTATGAGTAAAAGGAAGAAATAGTAGAAATAGAGACGAGAGCAAGAGTGTGAAATAGAGTTTCAAGAAAGAGGAAAAGTACTGTATGAATAAAAGGAAGAAATAGTAGAAGTAGAGAAGAGAGCAAGATGGTGAAATAGAGTTTCAAGAAAGAGAAAAAATACTGTATGAGTAAAAGAAAGAAATAGTAGAAGTAGAGAAGAGATCAAGAGGGTGAAATAGAGTTTCAAGAAAGAGGAAAAGTACTGTATGAATAAAAGGAAGAAATAGTAGAAGTAGAGAAGAGAGCAAGATGGTGAAATAGAGTTTCAAGAAAGAGGAAAAATACTGTATGAGTAAAAGGAAGAAATAGTAGAAGTAGAGAAGAGAGCAAGAGGATGTAATAGAGTTTCAAGAAAGAGGAAAAATACTGTATGTGTAAAAGGAAGAAATAGTAGAAGTAGAGAAGAGAGCAAGAGGATGAAATAGAGTTTCAAGAAAGAGGAAAAGTACTGTATGAGTAAAAGGAAGAAATTGTGGAAGTAGAGAAAAGAGCAAGAGGGTGAAATAAAGTTTCAAGAAAGAGGAAAAATACTGTATGAGTAAAAGGAAGAAATAGTAGAAGTAGAGAAGAGAGCAAGGGGGTGAAATAGAGTTTCAAGAAAGAGGAAATGTACTGTATGAGTAAAAGGAAGAAATAGTAGAAATAGAGAAGAGAGCAAGAGGGTGAAATAGAGTTTCAAGAAAGAGGAAAAGTACTGTATAAGTAAAAGGAAGAAATATTAGAAGTAGAGAAGAGAGCAAGAGGGTGAAATGGAGTTTCAAGAAAGAGGAAAAATACTGTATGATTAGAAAGAAGAAATAGTAAAGTAGAGAAGAGAGCAAGAGGGTGAAATAGAGTTTCAAGAAAGAGGAAAAATACTGTATGAGTAAAAGGAAGAAATAGTAGAAGTAGAAAAGAGAGCAAGAGGGTGAGATAGAGTTTCAAGAAAGGGGAAAAAATACTGTATGAGTAAAAGGAAGAAATTGTAGAGGTAGAGAAGAGAGCAAGAGGGTGAAATAGAGTTTCAGGAAAGAGGAAAAATAATGTATGAGTAAAAGGAAAAAATTATAGAATTAGATAAGAGAGCAAGAGGGTGAAATAGAGTTTAAAGAAAGAAGAAAAGTACTGTATGAGTAAAAGGAAGAAATAGTAGGAATAGAGAAGAGAGCAAGAGGGTGAAATAGAGTTTCAGGAAAGAGGAAAAATACTGTATGAGTAAAAGGAAAAAATTATAGAATTAGAGAAGAGAGCAAGAGGGTGAAATAGAGTTTAAAGAAAGCAGAAAAGTACTGTATGAGTAAAGGGAAGAAATTGTAGAAGTAGAGAAGAGAGCAAGAGGGTGAAATAGAGTTTCAGGAAAGAGGAAAAATACTGTATGAGTAAAAGGAAACAATTATAGAATTAGAGAAGAGAGCAAGAGGGTGAAATAGAGTTTCAAGAAAGAGGAAATGTACTGTATGAGTAAAAGGAAGAAATAGTAGAAGTAGAGAAGAGAGCAAGAGGGTGAAATACAGTTTCAAGAAAGAGGAAAAATACTGTATGAGTAATAGGAAGAAATAGTAGAAGTAGAGAAGAGGGCAAGAGGATGAAATAGAGTTTCAAGAAAGAGGAAAAATACTGTATGAGTAAAAGGAAGAAATAGTAGAAGTAGAGAAGAGAGCAGGACGGTGAAATAGAGTTTCAAGAAAAAGGAAAAATACTGTATGAGTAAAAGGAAGAAATAGTAGAAGTAGAGAAGAGAGCAAGAGGGTGAAATAGAGTTTCAAGAAAAAGGAAAAATACTGAATGGGTAAAAGGAAGAAATTGTAGAAGTAGAGAAGAGAGCAAGAGGGTGAAATAGAGTTTCAACAAAGAGGAAAAATACTGTATGAGTAGAAAGAAGAAATAGTAAAGTAGGAAGAGTGCAGGAGGGTGAAATGGAGTTTCAAGTAAGAGGAAAAATACTGTATGAGTAAAAGGAAGAAATAGTAGAAGTAGAAAAGAGAGCAAGAGGGTGAAATAGAATTTCAAGAAAGAGGAAATTACTGTATGAGTAAAAGAAAGAAATAATAAAGTAGAAAAGAGAGCAAGAGGGTGAAATAGAGTTTCAAGAAAGAGGAAAAGTACTGTATGAGTAAAAGGAAGAAATAGTAGAAGTAGAGAAGAGAGCAAGAGGGTGAAATAGAGTTTGAAGAAAGAGGAAATTACTGTATGAGTAAAAGAAAGAAATAGTAAAGTAGAGAAGAGAGCAAGAGGGTGAAATAGAGTTTGAAGAAAGAGGAAAAATACTGTATGAGTAAAAGGAAGAAATAGTAAAAGTAGAGAAGAGAGGAAGAGGGTGAAATAGAGTTTCATGAAAGAGGAAAAATACTGTATGAGTAAAAGGAAGAAATAGTAGAAGTAGAGAAGGGAGAAAGAGAGTGGAATAGAGTTTCAAGAAAGAGGAAAAATACTGTATGTGTTAAAGGAAGAAATAGTAAAGTAGAGAAGAGAGCAAGAGGGTGAAATAGAGTTTCAATAGAGAGGAAAATTACTGTATTAGTAAAAGGAAGAAATAGTAGAAGTAGAGAAGAGAGCAAGAGGGTGAAATAGAGTTTCAAGAAAGAGGAAAAGTACTGTATGAGTAAAAGGAAGAAATAGTAGAAATAGAGAAGAGAGCAAGAGTGTGAAATAGAGTTTCAAGAAAGAGGAAAAATACTGTATGAGTAGAAAGAAGAAATAGTAGAAGAATATCTCAACAAGAAAAATGAAGGGAGGATATAGAAGGGAATTCAAGTAGCACAGAAGAATTTATTGAATCAGGAACTAAGGAGAAGAAACTGAAACAGCGGAAGTGAACTATAGGTGAGAAATATGAACGTGAGCAAAGTAGGCAAGAGAAGAAGTAGAAGGCGATAAGGAGTGGAGGAGGATTTGTAGGAAAAGGGTTAAGAGGATAATAAGAATTCTAATATGTGAGTAAGCATAGGAGGAAAAGCAAATTCAATGGGGAAAGATCGTTATGTGTGGAAACCATGAGATAAGGTAGGAAAAGAATGAAATGAAAATTAAATTAAGAAGGAAAGCGGCAGAAGAAGGAGTAAGAAGAGAATGTTAATTGTGAAATTGAAAAAGAATGGAGACGAAATTGGAGACGGAAAAGAAGAATGTGAATGAGAATTATTATGGAAATGGAAAGGGTAAATAAAAAGGGAATGACAATTTAATATCAATATGGAAAAAGCAGAAGAAAATTATAATTACGGAATGGAAACGAAAAGAAAGAAGAAAATGAGAATTCTTGGAGAGAATAAGCAATAGAATAATGATGATTATGAAATGGAAACAAGTACAAACAATTAGAATTATGAACTGGAAATAAGAAGAAAGAAGAGAATTAAAATTACGAAATGAAAACAACGAGAAAGATAAATTAAAAATTATGAAATAGAAACAAGATGGGAGAAAATGGGAATTATGAATTGGAAACAAGAAAGAAGGAAATGAGAATTATGAAATTGAAACAACAAGAACGAAAAAAATTAAAACTGTGAAATGGAAATAAAAAAAATGAAAATTATGAAATGGAATCGGCAGAAAAGAAGAAAATGAGAATTATGAAATGGAAGCAACAGGAAAGGAGAAAATGAGAATTATGAAATAGAAAGAACAAGAAATAGGAAAATGAAAAATTATGAAGTGGAAACAAAAAGGAAAAAGAGAATGAAGTACGAAATGGAAACAACAAGACAGAATGAAAATGATAATTTTAATATTTTAAACAATAACCAAAAACAAAATGATGATTATGAAATTGAAACAAGAACGAAAGAAATGAGAACTGTGAAATGGAAATAAAAAGAAAAAGGAAAAAATAATTACCATAAATGCATAAAAATACCTTTTCCAAAGCCTCCTTAGTACTGTATCATGTTAGAAAATATCTGTAGATGCAGTAACTAATGCTTGTGTCATTATGACAGTTATCTTTAAATAAATTGAAAACGATTACACCATTTTTTTAAGAAAATTTCACATGATTTTGAGTACCTACATGACTCCCTTTCCATTTAAAATTTCCAAGTTGCATCCAAAATGGCTGCTTTTGAGATAGCTGAGGGCTAGAATCGAATGTTTCACTGGTAGAGCATTTGGTCTTACAAATACTGGTAACACATATAGCAATCGAAAATCAAGCATATGGAAGATATTTATATTATTTCATACCTTTGATTCACTCTGTATTACCTGATATAGAAAATGTTTTACCTAAAAGTAAATATCAGACGTTTGCAGCAGGTCCTCCAAGTGAGACAAATGAATTCTTGTAACATAAGAAAACGTTTTGACATTATATACGTTGCAATTGAAACAAATAAGCAATGAAATAAAAGCTTAGAAAATAACTACCTTTTTGTTTTTCAAATTATTTATGTATTTACTTCCCAGTATTTGTTTCTTTCTTCCTATGCTTCGTGACACAATATAATTTAAATACAATAGGCCTACATTGTGTTTTCTCTTAGAAGAATTGTAGCACTATTCATTTTTTAAATAAATGCAATAAAATCACAATTATATTTCACAAACATTACAACTTTCAAATAATGTTTTTGCCTTATTTCTTTGTTTTTTTGTAGAAGTTGTTATATAAATTCATTACAATTTATTTACTGTTGATTATTATTATTATCATTATTATTATTATTATTATTATTATTATTATTATTATTATTATTATTATTGTGCATAACATATCTAAGGCACTTATAAATTGTCTCATTTGTAAGATTGTAATTTTCCTTATAACTACAATCCCTTATTTATTGTAACACTTTCTACATCTCTGCCTGAACGCTGAGTAGTCGTACAGTTGTATGCAATTTTTTTTTTTTCACATAGGAGTACGCAGCTTATACTGTAACTTCAAAATTGCCGTGCTGATTTTGTGACAGTACTGCTCTATAGGCTATCGCTACACAAACTTCAAATGACAGAAGCTAACTTAAAATTAAGTGTCATAATTGTATCCTCCATGTATTGTGGGTCCCTATCGCCACGGCATGGCGCGTCCTCAGGTTGCGGATCCAGGAGACGGCCTCCAGATATGGAGGGTAGCTGCGAATATATTGAATAAGCAGTCGCGGACAGCCGATGAGGGGTGGTCCTTCAGCTTGGGGGTTGGGCGAAGGGCTAACAACCCATCACCGTAAAAAACAGCTTGTTACGAATCCTTCAAATAAGCATCGGAATGGGACTGATTCTCTGGCACGACCACAGCAAAGGAATAAGGTTTTGAGATTTGGTACTTGGAATGTTACAAGTCTGTAGAGAACTGCACGCATTGTATTCTTCACCTGACATAATTAGGAACATTAAATCCAGACGTTTGAGATGGGCAGGGCATGTAGCACGTATGGGCGAAACCAGAAATGCATATAGAGTGTTAGTTGGGAAGCCGGAGGGAAAAAGACCTTTAGGGAGGCCGAGACGTAGATGGGAAGATAATATTAAAATGGATTTGAGGGAGGTGAGATATGATGATAGAGACTGGATTAATTTTGTTCAGGATAGGGACCAATGGCGGGCTTTTGTGAGGCCGGCAATGAACCTCCGGGTTCCTTATAAGCCAGTAAGTAAATAAGTAATGTGATTGTAGTTTTCTTTTCCTAATTTTTATGTTCTTTAAATAATGATATAGTTTTGTAGACAATGTCACTTATATAATGAAATTATTTGAACATGTGTAAGATAGTAGGTATTTCAAAGTGTGACAATCATGTATAAGTCAAAGGAAATATCTTCACAAGCTGTATTTTATGTATCATTTCATTATTTAATTGAAATTAGGGAGGAGCAATACTTAATAAAAACCATGGAATAAGACAACATTTACGAATTTAAGTTTGAATAAGAATAAAACTAAGTAACATGAAATGATATTGTGAGTGCAAAACTGAGATTAAAAATTACGAAATGAATAGAATTAGATAGGTAGACCTAATATTCATTAATTGGAAGAATAGAGGCCCGTACTGAAAGTGGCTGAACAGGAGGTGAGAAGTAACTGAAGTTTAACGAGCGGAAAGAGGAAGACGTATAAATTACTCTTCGAGGCTGAATTGCCAGCAACGGTGTATTCAATTCTTGAAAGTGCAAGCGACAGACCGTTTAGAATTGTTGTACTACTCTTCAGTTGCAGCACTCATACGAAACTTACAGCTTAACGAGATAATCTTGGATTATCCATTCGGAAGAGTAAGATGAAAGTAATAACTGTCCCTTGTGATCCTCTGCCGCGTTTCTCATCCTCGATATCGTCAAAAGTCGTTCTTCTTTCCGAGCTTACCCCTGGGCCCCCTGATCTCTGGGCTCGTGTTAGTTAGCGTTAATCGGATAGCAGTTAGTTGTAATTAGTGGCCTTGGCTACAGGTTTAATTTAGATTAATGAGGTTTAGAAACATGGTAGAGAGCGGGGCCGGATCCCAGAGCAACTGGGGGGGGGGAGGCGGGGGAGAGTTAGTGTGCAGGCTACACTGCTAATTCAATCCTCGCCAAATTAGACCGCAATTTCCTGTTGGAGGATCCATGCCTCGTTTTCCGTCTTTGCATTACGTTTGTATAGCCTTGTTAGTCGCAGCTCCGCTTAAAGAAACGTCGAACCTTGCATCTCATCTTTGTTACATGCGAACTGTGCTAGAAGCCTTGAAAATCTCGCTCTAATGCCGTTTTAATTCCAGCTTAAGATGGTGAGTTACCAGACTTTTATCAAAATTGAAACGGAGTTCGATTGCGGAAAGATTGTATTATATTAATACTGGAAAAGAAGAATATGTGAGTAGGATTTCAGTGAGTAAGTAGATTTTCTGCAATTATCTCTGTTACGTCGTAAGTGATGTTAATATTTGTTCATGCGCTGAAACCCGTTAGATATCGAAGGAATTATGCCATAAAGGCTTATCAACAAGACTACAACTTTACATTAGAGCCATTTAAATAGAATAATTTTTGTGCGAGATCGTGCGTATTTGCTTGCTTTCCGCACACAAACAACACGCGGTAAGTGTGAAATACCACATTCAGTATTCCCAACGTAACACACATAACAATTTCCCTATTCTTACCGCTTAAGCGTCATATTCATTTTACTGCTTTAGGCTTTTAACATATTATTTTTAAAGACGTTCAATATAGTAATAATTATAAATTGGAAACTTACCACTGCAATTTCACCTAAATTGCACTGTTAATTATTGTTTTTAAATATTTTCAAAAATTAAGTAAACTCTACAACACCACAAAAGTTACTGCATTTGTAATGCAAGTAACATTAAGGAAGCCGTGAAAAAATCAACAAGATTCCAGACTCATCATAGACTGGGGGAAAAAAAAGACAGACGTATATCACGGCCTGCTGCAGTATGGTAAACACAGAAAACATTTTATAGGAACAATGTTGAAGATAGATATATTTGTTTTCCAAAGTTGCCGTCATTGAACAGAAACCAAGATGGAGATTTCATTGCAACTAATTAAGAAATTCCTCTTTCAGGTATGTAATAAACGATATTCGCACAAAATAATGTACGATACACGAGCGGTATGTTTGTTTTCATGTTCTCGGAAATTAAAAAAGCTCAACTACGTTTCGCTTTTTCAATCTTTTCCTCGAACATGAAAACTTCAACATACCGCTCTTGTAACGCATGTTACTATTTCTCTCCTTGTCGACATAAGAAGATACTTTTTTCATCCTTCCTTATGCCCATTGTCCAGACCTGCAGAACTGTAGCTCCTCAGAGTGACTCTTTACTCCACTTTCTTACCCCACCCACCTCTTCTACCAGTGCGGTCATGGCGTTCTAGTTACGCTGGGCTGCATCAACATTCATTCTCGCGGCGGCAGGTATACAATACGCTATCAAGAATTACAAATGAACCGATAATAAAATCCTTAGGAACATACCTTTAGAAAGTAAGAGAAAAATGAATGAGGGAAATAAATAAATTAAAAGATATGTAAAATAAATTAAAAATGTATGTGTGCATATAATGTAAGAAGGATTGTGATTTAAGACGGCGCTTATTCCGTCGGATCCCGGCCACTTAGTCACTCATAACGAGTGCACCTCTGCACATATGTGGACATTGTGCCACTGTCATACATCTGTGACGCAGTGCATTAGGGTAGGCCACTACAGGGAACCCAAGAGTTGGAATTTAAACTAAGAGGATTCGATCCGACATCGGGATGGGAATCCGGTGTGGCTTAGTGGATAGAGCATCAGCACGTAGAGCTGCCGGAGAGAATTTTTCTCCGTTCCACTCGTCTTTCATCATGTTCTAAAGTTGCCAGAAATTAAATGGCTAATACCGTGCAATGGAATATAATGTAATTATACTCTATTCCGTAGTTTCTCTGTAAGAAATCAGAAGTCACTTCCTGAAGTTTGTCCCTATAGCTAGTTTAAGTTATATTCACCCTGTATAAGGTGATAGTCGAAGTGCTCATTTTACGGCAGCGAAAACTGGATTCTTCTGACCAATAATTTTGCACAGATTTTGTACCCACTATTGAGAAGGATTATGCTAAGATAGTTTGAGAGAAAATTTCTATCCTCCTTCGTGAAAATAGGATTTATTTTTTTAACTCCATGGGGCTGGATACAAATTAAAAATGGGAAAATTTCATTCGTAGCATGATAAAATATGAGCTGAATTTATGAAGGATGGGTGGAGCGGAGAAATATTCTCTCCGGCACCTGGACTCGAACCCAGGTTTTCAGCTCTAGGTGCTGACGCTTTATCCACTAAGCCACGCCGAATTTCAGTTCCGATGCGGGATTGAATCCTCTAAGTTTAAATTCCACCTCTTAGTTTTCCTTTAGTGCACTGTGTCACAGATGTCTGACAGTGGCACAATGTCCAACACACTATGTGCAGAGGTGCACTAATGAATGACTAAGTGGAAACTAAGAGGTGGAACTTAAACTGAGAGGATTCAATCCGGCATCGGAACTGGAATCCGGTGTGGTTTAGTATATAAAGCTTTAGCATGTAGAGCTGAAAACATGGGTTCGAGTTCCGGTGCCGGAGAGAATTTTTCTCCTCTCCACCCATTCCTTTTTTTATTATCCAATTTAATAAACCCTATTTCACTCTGAGGTATATTAGGGTTATAGTTGGCATCAAAATACATATTTTATAACCAATAAACAATAGTAAAATTATAATATAAAATTGTGGTCACAGTTACAATTCACATGAATTATATAGAAGAATGCACCTTAATGAAAGAATGGATCCTGTTAAAGATTAATGGGATGTTTGAGGAATAATCAATGCAAAAGATATACAAGGATGACTAACCGTTTCAGAGTAAATACATGACCTTAAAAAGATAATCAATAGTACATTAATATAACAAAGTTTGACTTTCACTTTCAAATTAATACTTAATTCATGAACAATGGAACAGTTAAGAGAAATAAAAGGATAATACAGGCAATGATTTACGGTTACAAGTTACATACGTGATTCAGGAACAAGTACAATAATTAAAATAATAACACAAGTAATGACTTATAACTAACGGATAACGAAATTCTTGAAGGGCAATATATAATAGTAGGGGCAATATAAAAGATTAAAAAACAAGTGTAAACAGTAAAGGAATAGTAGAAAAATTGACTTAAAATTACAAGTTAAACACATTCTTGTCATTATATGATAATGCAGAACTCCTGCACAGAAATATAATATGTACTTTGGTGCTACATCACAATAATATGAGCTGAATTATTTCGATACTCATAAAACTCCTAATGAGAAAGTAAGTATTACCTTAGTAAGATTTATTTTTATTAATATTTTTTTCATCCATGGACAGTGTTGCTTGAAATGTTAGCGTCACGTAAAAGAAGTGAAGCTAACTAATATCTGTGAGCTATGTGAGATCTCTCCACTCGGTAAATACTAGCATTTAGCCCCAATGACTTCCCCGATATGAATGACAGGGCAATAGAAAGTCTGTGTTCTGCGTTTGTGGAGATCAACGTCCTTTGGAGTGTAGAGCAGGAAGGTTCGCTAATTGGCCAGGGAAATAAAAGCTTGCACGGTAAACATCTCTCCTTCTTCAAAGAACGACAGTTTTTAAGGATAAAAAGACAAGGAAGAGTGGCGTGCGGAGAAAGCAACAGAACCGACCTCCGTCTCTTTCTCCTCTACCGAAGGGCACATCTAAGAGTCGCCATCTTATTATTCGTCGCTTTTAGAAAACGAGAAACACGGCTGTGCCCGCAGCTACTGAAACGTTCTGTCTACATTTATCAGAAGTTTCAACATGGCTTCGCATGTTATACAGAAATAAACTTGAGTATAATATAAAAGTGACGAAATAATTTCAAACAATTTCAAAACTTTACATCTTGTAGCTTTTAAAGATCAAAAGCAGTGACTTCCACGTTGAAGTTAAAGGAAATAAACCACAAAGCTTTCTAGTCTAACTCGTAGCCTGGCTTTATTAAAAATTTCGCTTTAATAAAATAACATTTGAAGTTATTTTAATCATTTCGTATCAATTCTGTGCGCTTACAGTAGTCTGCACGGAAAAGAAGCAAAATAAAAAGTCAACGTAGCAACGTCTCGCGTTTTCGTTTTATTTGTAACTAATGTTTCAGTTTCTTTTAGGATATTAAATGAAGAAGAGGTGTGCTGAAGAACGTCTTTCGCCTGAAAACCTTCCATTACTCAGAAAATAAGTGTTACTCTACAAAGATGAAACAGGTTTTGTCATTATACGTTTTACGATTCTCGTAACAATTGGGTTCCCTTTTCACGATGGAAATGATATTACTCTTTACGGTGAGCTTTCTTGAAGTCTTACTCACAAGACATTAAGGGTGCTATTCATAGACTTTTCGCTAGCCCGCGCTACGAGCGTGCTAAACTAGCCCCGGGTATCGACTGGTTACTTGTACAGGATTCATATCATATATCATATCATATCATACCATACCGTACCGTATCGTATCGTATCGTATCGTATCGTATCGTATCTTATCGTATCTTATCATATCATATCATCATATATCATATCATATATTATATCATATCATATCATATATCATATCATATTATCATATCATATCATATATCATATCATATCATATCATATCATATCATATATCATATCATATCATATATCATATCATATCATATATCATATCATATCATATCATATCATATCATATCATATCATATCATATCATATCATATCATATCATATCATATCATATATCATATCATATCATATCATATCATATATCATATCATATCATATATCATAACATATCATATATCATATCATATCATATATCATATATCATATCATATCATATCATATATCATATATCATATCATATCATATATCATATCATATCATATATCATATCATATCATATCATATATCATATCATATCATATATCATATCATATCATATATCATATCATATATCATATATCATATCATATATCATATATCATATATCATATATCATATCTCATATATCATATCTCATATATCATATCTCATATCTCATATATCATATCTCATATATCATATCTCATATATCATATCTCATATATCATATATCATATCTCATATATCATATATCATATATCATATCTCATATATCATATCTCATATCTCACATCTCATATCTCATATCCCATATCTCATATGTCATATCTCATATGTCATATATCATATGTCATATATCATATGTCATATGTCATATATCATATATCATATGTCATATATCATATATCATATCGTCGCCTGAATGCAAGAACTAGGTAACTCGAAATTTGCGTTTTTTAGTTTCCTCTTTTATAGCATAGCAAAAATCGCACAAAATGTAATCTAGGATCTAGGTAACTGATCGAACGATACCAGCGACATCTATTTTTCAATATAACAAATAGGTAAAAGAAAACGAGACATATTCCTTAGTGCAATAAATAAGTAAATAGGCAATGTCACAAAATATGAAAAATCAAGTTACCTAGTTCTTGCATTCAGGCGACGATATCATATCATATCACATCATATCATATCATATATCATATCATATCATATCATATATCATATCACATCATATCATATATCATATCATATATCATATACCATATCATAACATATATATCATATCATATCATATCATGTCATATCATATGTCATATCATATATCATATCATGTCATATATCATATCATATCATATCATATCATATCATATATATCATATCACATCATATATCATATCATATCATATCATATATCATATCATATACCATATCATATATCATATCATATATCATATCATATCATATATCATATCATATACCATATCATATCATATATCATATCATATACCATATCATAACATATATATCATGTCATATCATATGTCATATCATATATCATATCATATATCATATCATATCATATGTCATATCATATCATATCATATCATATCATATCATATCATATCATATCATATCTTATATCATATCATATACCATATCATATCATATATCATATCATATACCATATCATATCATATATCATGTCATATACCATATCATATATCATATCATATCATATCATATCATATCATATCATATCATATCATCGTATCGTATCGTATCGCTAACACTGGTTTATGAATACGAAAAACGTTAGTTCGCTGATCATCCACCGGAAGCCCGCGCTAAGAATGTCTATGAATACGGCTTTAAAATATTAAACCATTCTTATGCAGTGCATTGGCATAGCTCAGAAGTAAGAAGCTAGTCTCAAGTCAGTGTACTACATCTTTCTGCATCCTCAATTGAAGGGCTGGGTGCAAGAAGAGCATTTTAGAGGATGCACCCTTTTTGAGTAAAACGCTTTATTGTGTTCTCTGACCTGTTACGCACATGATCACCAAATTGTAGTTCAATACTGTGATCATAGAGGTCAGGAGTACTCAAAATGTAAAGGCGTGCTTAGGTAACATTATTACGGTTTGAATTTTCAACATCAATTTTCTCAAAACTTGCATTTGACATAAGTGCCTTTCTTGCACCCAACCCCTCAATTGACAACTTTTATCCTAATCATTTTAAAACCAAATTTTGTGAGCATGTTTACTATGTAAAGGAGTAACAAACTTTAAATTGCAAAATGTTTTTGACTTTTGACTTTATATATATTTTTTTAGAAAAATTTTCAAACCCAAGTTCTTAGTAGATATCAGTTTTTAAGCTTTCTTTTCTTTTGGTTACATTCACAGAGAGAGAGAGAGAGAGAGAGAGACAGACAGAGAGAGAGAATCATTTCTGTACATTCATTTTATGAAATATCTCATTTATTCACTTTCAATTTTTTTTCTTTTGAAATTTTGAGTATGTTATTTTTTTTCTATAATTCATGAAAAGTGTATTAATAAAATAAACTAACAGCATTTCTTACAAAATAAATGCGTAGAAATATTGATTACTATTTCGCATAAAAAAGTTGGTGTTAAAAAAATAAACTTACGGAAAAATGAATTTGAAAGTAAAATAAATATTTATGTAACAACCCCCAGATTTTGAGGTTATGTCTGTTCACCTTACCAGAAAGATGAAAAGTGGCTTCGTCAGAAAACACCACGGAACGAATAAATTCATCATCGTTTTCAATTAAAGTCTGCGTAATTATGCAGAAATTTCTTCGTAGCACTTTGTCCTCTGGTTTTAGTGCTTGCAGCAACTGTAGTCGGTACGGATCAAATCGCAACCGCTTGCTAAGAATCAGTGTACATTTACGCATTGTAGGCCCCCTGGGTAGATCTGCACCAAACTTTGTTCGGTAATGCCGTTGCACATTAATAACCGGCTAATCACATGAAAATCAAGCACTCAAAAAGTTTTCTGTCTTCTATAGTAGTCATTTCGACTCAACAATGAACAAATTGTTTGTCTGTGCTATTATGAGGCATTGTTACCAACTAGGAAAACAATGTTACCACAACTAAACTTTTTGAGTTTCTCTTTCCATTAGTGCTATTTTCATGCAACTCAGTTTCATAGAATTTAAATTACATGTGTTCGAAACCAGAAAGGTCTTTTGTAGGAGCCCTGTACATCATACTTAGGCATCGTGCCTCACTTGAGAATTTGTGCCTCACTGACCTTCACAGAGCTTATCGCTCTGAGTGACATCATCTTCACAGTCCTGTTTCCTCCCTCACGTAGCTCCTAGGCGTGGGCAGGTTCAGTTTCATAAGCAATATCAGTGGTGGCATAATGGCATTATCAAAGCGGTGTGTACGCGTTAGAAAACGATTATTTAATGAGATGGGAGGAAGAGTTTTTTCGCTGTTTAAAAGGGGAGAACATACGATGTATGTTATGCTCGAAAATCCTATTAGGCATTAATAAATTTAATATACAACGACATTACTCCTTATGTCATAAAGAACATGCTGAATGAGAAGGTAAGACAAATTAGATGTTATTTTTTCGTACTATTTCGAAGAAAATTTACGATCTTAACATTTGCATAGTATACTAAATACGACATTATACCTTAAACACGCTTCATTGAAAGGTACGAGGAATTAAATGTTTGTATGTATTATTTCCAAAAGCAATTTATTTAAAAAAATATAAAATGTGCGTAGAAAACGAAATATGATTTTCTGATATTATTTTAGATCGAGAACGTGCAAATCTATTAAGTAATCTTGATAAACGCCAGAATATTCAAGAAAATAAACGTAGACAACGTGATGGAATATTATTGACTAGTTACGCAATTTCTCGCCTGTGATTTAAATCATTCACTGATGGAGAAATAGTAAAGAGGTTTGTGATTAAAGCTGCCGAATTAATTTGCCAAATTGAATAAAAGTTTTGGAGTCTCTCACGTTAACCAAGCGCTTTCCTAATAATTCGCCACTGACCGCCTCAGCGATTACGATAAGGTGACGCAGTCACAGCAGTTTATATTTCCCATCCTACTCTGCAGTCTCCTCTCCTAGTAAACAAACTATTTCAAATCGAGTGCCTCCCGTAACCGAAAATTGTGCCCCTGTATGCTGTACATAAAAATTGATATATAAAAAATAGTGAGTTTTTCTTATTGGTTCATTCCTGATGCACAGCAAAATTTTATGTAAATCAAACAAAATTTGTGGACACTGGACATTTTTTGTACAGTGAAATTAAAAAAAAAAGAAAAGAAAAGAGTGCCAGTATTCGTCAGTCCAGTATTGAGCGCCAGCTTCCTTTAGCTGAAATATGATTTTGAGGGACTAAAAGAAAAGAAAAAAGCGACCATGTTAAAAATACGTTTTTCTGGTAAAGTAAGATTCAAAGATTTTTCGATATATTTATAAAAATCATTTTTTTTAACAATTTCGGTCATAATTCAAGACGAGGTCCCCCTAGCCCTACTGGCTGTAATTGTGATGTGAGACATCTACAGTCTAGTAACTACCAACTGATATATTCTTTTATGTCATAGATGTTTCTGTGTTCATGGCCTTCGGGATTAAATTTAATTATCGTGGAAATGAAAGGTAAACTTCTCTTTCTGTTTGCTTTTCTACACTTTTGTTTTTGATGTCTGCAAACCTATACAATAAGGTATCTTGTAGGGTTTTGGAATGCATACAATTTGATAATTTTGTTAAATAATTTTATTGTTATGTTTAATTATCTTTATGGACCACACGTCTTCTAGTATTTGAGACGCATTTTGATGCATATAAATGTATATTTTCGGACTAACCGATAATTGCATCTAATTTTCGTAAATATATTCTGATACTGCATATTTTAAGATCAGATTCGTAGAAAATAATAAAATTACAACATTTAAAATGTTTTCGAAAATGGCTTCAAAATTAACTTTTTTGTCAACAGGAATTAAGCCTTGAACCTGGTTATTAATGGATTTAAAAATTTCAGTTCTCTTCTTGGCTTCAAGTTCCTTTTGAGCTTCCCTTATCTGTACTGCGTTGTTTGTTATGTTGTTAATTTCAGATACCTTCTTCATGCAAAGAGTAAACAATAATTTAGTCAGTTTTCTGCACTAGATAACATAGTATCGACGGAAAAGAAATCTCTGTGAAATCTGCGCCTAGGATTCTGTTCAACTATGACATCTAATACTCCACACCCCCTTCACCTGTTTTAACCCCTTGGGAATTATGGTTAATAGCTGCGTTGTATTATGCTAAACACCTACGGTCAGTTCGAGATGTAATTAATTGATTGGTCTGAAGGGATGCTGTGTTAATTCAAATAGCCCCAAGATTTCTGTCAAATAAGCTTGAAGAAAATTTTAGTTTTAATATTGGCACACATTTTCTTTCTGTCTGCAGTCAATGTATCAATGAAACATCAGGCCTTCCATTCAATCATTCATTGAATGTTTGTTATATTACCATGTCCAAATCTCATGTTAGATTCTGAATATCAACAGGTTTTCAAAATACGATCTGTTCTCGAAGAAAACCTTCGGATATAGCTAAAGAATTTCCTCTTTCTTAGATTTTTGCTCTTCAGAATCCATCGACTGCGGTTTAACCTGCGAACTTCGAATTGAACGACTAACATCACAACCGCCAGATTATCCACGAAAGCTTTAGCTGGAAAAGTCAGTAAGGCCAAGATTAAGAACAATGGGGAAGAAGAAGATAAAATTCGGAATAAATGAGCAGAAGTCATAGACGAAGATTACTGGATATGAGCAGAAGTCGCAAACAAAGATCGACGAAAATGAGTCGACGTCGTGGAAAAAGATCTATGAAAATGAGCAGAAATCGTAGACATAAGTCGATGAAAATGAGGAAAAGTCGTAGACAATGAGGAAAAAATGTAAATGTGCAGAAGGCGTCGAAAAATATCATTGAAAATGAGCAAAGGTCGAATACAAAGGTCTATGAAAATGAGCAGAAGTTGTACATAGACAAAATTTGATAAAATGGGCGGAAGTCATAGATAAATGAAGAGTCCACTGCAAGAATGATGGATGTCATTTGGAATACATTTTGCAGGAGAAGCGATTGAAAGTTTGAAATGCTTAGCGCTCAAGGCTTAACTGTGATTTTCCGATCATTACTGGACAATGACTATCAGTGTTAATGCCATGTAATTCTCTATGTACATCCTATATGTCTTAAGTTATGCATTGACAGTCTTGGTTCATTTTCGACAAGAAAGTGACATCCATCATTCTTGCAGTGGACTCTTCAAATATGTATGACAATGAGCAGAAGTCGTAGAGAAAGATGGATGAGAAGGAGCAGAAGTCGTACACAAATATCGATGAAAATGAGCAGAATTCGTAGACAAATATCTATGAGAATGAGCAGAAGTAGACAAAGACCTATGAAAAAAGTAGAAGTCATAGACAAAGATCTATAAAAATCACCAGAATTTGTACATAGACCAAGTTTGATAAAACGGGCGGAATTCGTAGACAAAGGTATATGACAATGAGCAGGAGTCGCAGAGAAAGATAGATGAGAATGAGCAGAAATCGTACACAAATATCGGTGAAAATGAGCAGAAGTCGTAGGCAAAGATCAATGAAAAAGATAAGTTCTAGAAGAAGTTCAATGAAAATGAGCAGAAGTCGTAAACAAAGTTCGATGAAAATGATCAAAAGTCGAAGACAAAGGTCAGTGAAAATCAGCACAAGTCATAGACAAAGGCAGAAACTAAGATGAAGGAGGACAGAGAAGGAAAAAGCAAAAACGGCAGTGGAGAAAAGGTAGACGAAGAGGGAGATAGAGAAGAGGAAGACAAGGACGAATATGGAGACGATGGTGAAGGAGAGAAGTAGGGGAAAACGAAGACGATGGTGGAGAAAGAGAAGAGAGAAAAGGAGACCACGATGACCAAGAAGAAACAATTAAATGCGGCAAGCAAGAATGGTGGATGACAGCGCAAAAAATGAAGAAGTTAAACAACGAACAGGAGGAGATGGCGATGAAGGAAATAATAAATATTAATATAATAAATGACACGCATAACCATATTCTGGCGTGTTGCAACTTCTTGTCCTTACTGGCGCGTTAACGTAGTGTCGTTGGACGGTGTGACGTCACGAGTGTATGGTATGTTTGTAGTCTGTCTATGGTGAACTGCAAACAGAGTTCCAGAGTTTACATTTCGCTACAGCAGATTTGCTTAACGAAGTAGAACATCTGGTGTCTCCATTGACCAACAGCGCTGTGCAGTCTCAGGAAGGAGACTAATGTGTGTGCACGCGCAGCTGTTTATGTATCGGGTAATAGCGTCAATATTGTTACTCAGCAGACTCTCTTTTACAGGCATTAACTGCATGTGCTCGCCGATAACTAGCGACTGCTGGGCAGCCAGTTATCTTGACGCTTAGCCGTATGGTTATTATGGAAATCTTGTATTTAGAATATCTAGCATCAGAATAGTGTCAACTTAAGATCAACTGAGCTTTCACAACTTACTACTGAGTACGAATTATACCTCCTCATAAATTTGTATTTATCACATTTTATGAAGCAAGCCAGTAGTTAAAAAAAAATATCGACAGGTGCATAGCTCTAATATGCTGCATACTTTACGTAGAACTATGTGTTGATGCAGAGAAGGAAGTTACTAGTAGAAAAAGGGGAATGCTAGGAGAATAAGGGTGGGGGTAATAGGAGAATAAGGAGAAATACGAGGAGGATAAGGAGAATACTTTGTAAGGGAAATATTAGGAGAATAAGAGAGAAGGAGGACTACTAGGAGAATAAGGGGAATACTAGGAGAATAAAGGGAATACTAGGAAAACAAGGTGAATACCAGGGAGAATATGGGGAATACTAGGAAGAATAAGGGGAATACTATGAGAATTATTAGAAATATTAGGAGAATAAGGAGAATAAGAGAAAAGAAGGAATACTAGGAGAATAAGGGGAACACTAGGAGAATAAAGGGAATACTAGGAGAACAAGGGAATACTAGGGAGAATATGGGGAATACTAGGAAGAATAAGGGGAATACTATGAGAATTATTAGAAATATTAGGAGAATAAGGAGAATAAGAGAAAAGGAGGAATACTAGGAGAATAAGGGGAATACTAGGAGAATAAAGGGAATACTAGGAGAACAAGGGGAATAGTAGGGAGAATATGGGGAATACTAGGAAGAATAAGGGGAATACTATGAGAATTATTAGAAATATTAGGAGAATAAGGAGAATAAGAGAAAAGGAGGAATACTAGGAGAATAAGGGGAATACTAGGAGAATAAAGGCAATACTAGGAGAACAAGGGGAATACTAGGGAGAATATGGGGAATACTAGGAAGAATAAGGGGAATACTATGAGAATTATTAGAAATATTAGGAGAATAAGGAGAATAAGAGAAAAGGAGGAATACTAGGAGGGTAAGGGGAATACTAGGAGTATTAGGGGAAATATTAGGAGAATAAGGGTAATGCTAGGAGAATAAGGTGAATACTAGGAAAATAAAGAGAATATTAGGAGAACAAGGGGAATACTAGGGATAATATGGGGAATACTATGAGACTAAGGAGAAATATTAGGAGAAATTAGGAGAATAAGGAGAATAAGAGAAAAGGAGGAATACTAGGAGGATAAGGGGAATACTAGGAGAATAAGGGGAAATATTAGGAGAATAAGGGGAATGCTAGGAGAATAAGAGAATAAGGGGAAATATTAGAAGAATAAGGGGAATGCTAGGAGAATAAGGCGAATACTAGGAGAATAAAGGGAATACTAGGAGAACAAGGGTAATACTAGGGAGAATATGGGAATACTAGGAAGAATAAGGGGAATACTATGAGAATAAGAGGAATACTAAGAGATTAAGGGGCGTACTAGGAGAAAAAGGTGAATTCTAGTAGAATAAAGAGAATACTAAGAGAACAAGGGAAATTTCAGGAGAATAATGCGAATATTTAGAGAATAAGGAGAATAAGAGAAAAGGAGGAATAATAGGAGGATAAGAGGAATACTAGGAGAATAAGGGGTAATATTAGAAGAATAAGGGAAATACTAGGAGAGTAAGGTGAATACTAGAAGAATAAAGGGAATACTAGAAGAACAAGGGGAATACTAGGAAGAATAAGGGGCATACTATGAGAATAAGGGAATACTAGGAGATTAAGGGAAATATTTACAGAATAAAAGGAATACTAGGAGAATAAGGAGAAATACGAGGAGGATAAGGGGAATAGTAAGAGAATAAAGAAAATATTACGAGAATAAGGGGAATATTTAGAGAATAACGAGAATAGGAGACAAGGATGAATACTAGGAGTATAAGAGGGATACTAGGAGAATAAGGGGAATACTAGTAGAATAAGGTGAATTGTACGCGAATAAAGGGAATACTAGAAGAATAAGGATAATAAGGGGAATACTATGATAATAAGGATACTAGGAGAATAAGGGGAATACAAGAGGATTAAAGGGAATACTATGGGATTAAGGGGAATATTTGGAGAAAGGTGAATTCTACGCAAATGAAGGGAATACTAGAAGAATAAGGATAATAAGGGGAATACTATGATAATAAGAAGGATACTAGGAGAATAAGGGTTATACTAGGAGATTAAGGTGAATACTAGGAGAATAAGGGGAATACTATGAGAATAAGAGGGATACTAGGAGAATAAGGGTTATACTAGGAGATTAAAGGAATACTAGGGGATTAATGGTAATACTAGGGGATTAAGGGGAATACTAGGGTATTAAGGGGAATATTTGGAGAAGGCGAATTCTACGGGAATAAAGGAATACTAGAAGAATAAGGATAATAAGGGGAATACTGTGATAATAAGGAGGATACTAGGAGAATAAGGGGTATACTAGGAGATTAGGGGGAATACTATGAGAATAAGAGGGATACTGGGAGAATAAGGGGAATACTAGGAGATTAAGGGGAATACTATGAGAATAAGAGGGATACTAGGAGAATAAGGGGAATACTAGGAGATTAAGGGGAATACTAGGGGATTAAGGGGAATATTTTGAGAAAGGTGAATTCTACCGGAATAATGGGAATACTAGAAGAATAAGGAGAATACTAGAAGAATAAGGGGAATACTATGAGAATAAGAAGGATACTAGGAGAATAAGGGGAATTCTAGGAGATTAAGTGGTGTACTAGGAGAATAAAGGGCAATACTAGGATAATAAGGGGAGCACTAGGAGAATAAGAGGAATACTAGTAGAAAAAGGAATTTTCGGTCGGTTGCCCGACTTTGACGGAAGTTCTGTAACCGGTCGAATCTAAACGCTATTTTGCAGCTCTCTGGTGTGTAACTTATTGAACACGCTGTTTAAGTACCCACGTAACTTTTTCATACTGAATAAGATAATATCCTGGAAATTCACGCCGTCTTGATGCGAAGACTCTGTTTTCCGGTGCTGTAATCTTATTGAAGTGCTGAGCCCACACTGGCTTATGGTTATCGTTAAAAATATATCACAAGATTATAGCGCTGTGCCAAAGTCTTCTAACAAGAAGCATTATAGTTTTATGTCTTCAGAGAGCAGTAAGTCCTCCCATTACTAGATCGCTCCGACAAGAATGTTCAATCAATAAGGGGAAATTGCGGTTGTGTAGTTCTTCATGTGGCATTCGAAGTTTCCATATACGAATATTTCTTTGTGTAAATTAGACATATTTTTGGTGGCCGTGACCTCAACTCACGTTTTGAGCTATAGTAAAATAAAGAATATTCGTTTTTGTAAGTGAAATGTATTATTAGGCCATGCTTCCTCTCACCTCCTGAGTTAGACCTTGTAAAAACAAGAAAGATATATAAATTATATCCTGATTTTCTATGTCCTCTAAGTCTGTATTCATAAAAATATCTCGGAAAGCTTCATTTCGTCCACCCACTTAGTCTGAGTATGCCACCCAACAGGTACCTTATTAGTCAATTTTAACCCAGACAAGACTGAATTATTTTTTGTTAAAAAAAATACGATTTTTTTTGTATGAATTATTTAATTGTAATTGATATAACATAACAAAGCTGTTTTTAAATTTTTTATGTTGATAGTATCCGAGATTTTCAGTGTCCTATATATAGGACGTCAGTCATATCCCCATGCAAAAGCATTATATGACATAAGTCGTTTTAGCACAAATATATATAAATTGTTTAGCGTAGCAATACATCAAATTAACACAAAAATATAATATCACTCACACACAATAAGATTATTGTATTTTTCGAGAATGTTTATGATGTGTGATACGTGATAAAACATTTTACATATACACCAACATCACACTTGATACATATTACTGTTGGTGTCTTTGTGTGACACTGTCTGCATTGAGTTTGTTTTTCTTGAGATACCACAAAATGATTACTTCCAGCAAGTCTTGAATCATTTTGCTCAGTCTTAGATGAGATGGTCTACCGCAGTGGTCGTCAGCATTCGCTGAAATGGGTAAAGGATAAGTGCAGCAGGATTAGGTAGAGAGCATACCCGCCAGCAGCCACAAATGCACCTGCGGGTAAGAGACGACAGTCCGAGACTGCAGTGAGTTGACGACCGCTGGTCTATCGCTTGACTGTACATGTCGAGCAGTGGATTCGAGAACAGATAAGACGTTTGCGAAATGCAAGATGATCGAGTTTTTCATTGGAGTTTATCTTGTATAGCTGCCATGCATTTTGTTCTGCTACGTCAATACAGACTAAAGTACCATTTCTTGCTTCTAATAGATGTTTTGTACAGATTGATGCTTTGATCCACCCATATTTTTGTTGTGCTAATATATTATATTGGGCTATTTCACTGATATTTTCTTCTTCAGATTTCTAGAGTATCTTGAAACTGTGTGCACGGAAATTGTAAAATATAGTATTTCCCTGCTGTATGTCAACTTCTTCCCAATTTAAATTTATTATTCTTCCTCTTCATCTGTATATCGGTTGCTCAATCACTAGTATTTCTACTGCCATTGTCACCATTGCCTTTACTATGTTCATCATCACCATTATGACTTTCGTCATCATAATCGTCCATTCCCTCTCCTTGTGTGTTGAGGGTTACTTCCGTCTCAGATCGCAACTGACTACCAGGCATACTGTCAATTGTAGGGTTATTTTCATCACCAGAATCCTCATCAGTTACGTTACCACACGCATATTTTGGTGATAAAATGGTGATGGAAATGTTATTGCACTTAGGTGTAGCAACTTGGTCGTCCTCAATCATTTGTAAGGCTTCATTTAGTGAAAACCCCCTATAATAACATGGGTACCATTAGTCTCACGAAATCTCCTCTTTTATGACTGACGTACTACATGTAGTACGCCTAACTTTACCATGATATGGCATAACACTAAATAAAAAATTGAATCTAATTATGAATTATTATATACGAAGTACATCATACGAGTATGCCCTATCAATATCAAAAGCATTATATCTATAGCATGTGATATATACCGACTTCGAGAACATGATGTTCTGCTCCACAGCCATGACTCACACAAATATGTTAACAAAATGACTATGACAGACTGAACATAATAAAAAAAATTGGAGGCAATTTATAACACGTAAGGATTATGATATCATGATTGCCGACTATGAAAATCTTACACAACAATGTTTAAAAAATAAAACGTCCGGTGTCCTATATATAGGACGTCAGTCTTATCTGGGTTAAAATACTGGTAATCGTTTATTCCTCATCTATTTCCCTCTTTACTTTGTGGTCGCCAGATTATATTCCGATACATGTCGCAAAAACCATTTATTAGAAGCCTGAATATGTTTTGTCTTCTGTTAGAGTCGAATAACTTTTGGACTCATGATGGAGCACTAGAGCTGTCATAACTTTATATGATAAAATTGTAGGCTATGCATATTGCCTTTGTTGTCTTGAAGTATACCCACTACTAATCTTCGTACCTACCTCGATTACTTTCTGCCTACCTACTCCCAACTTTTTTACCTACTTCCGTGCATTCCTACCTACCTACATTAACTTTCCTACATCTATCTTCATGTATTCCTACCTACATACCTATTATCAACTTTCTTGCCTGTCTCCATGTTTTTCTACGCACTACAGTCAACTTACACACTAAGGGTCGAATTCATAGTCGTCACTTATAAAATGAGGAAACACTTAAGTAATGAGCATTTCCTTAGCACTTATTTCAGATCGTATTGCAGAGACGCTACTCATTCATATGCCCTGAGCATTCCCTTGACACCGAAAGAAATATGGCAACATGGCTAGACGTGAGCACTTTCCTACATTCAATTGTTTTCCAGCGCCTTCAAATTGTTAAATCGGCATTATTGTCATACACAAATACAGAAGTAAATATTATAGAGCTAAAAATTATACAAGATGTCCAGAAAGCATTTTACAGAAAAGAAAGAAGTGAGTTAAGATAACTAGTTATGAAATATGGAGATATCGTCGAAAAAAGAAATAAAAAAATAAAAAAAAAAAAAAAAAGATAATTGTTCTCTCCAAAAGAAGAAATTGACATGCAACAAAATTGCAGTTGAGTTTAATGCAAACTCCGGAAATATTCCTGTAAGTAAATCATTTTAATTTATTTTTCAGTTATTTTTATGCTAAACAAAGTGGAAGTGATATAATTACGCAAACTTTAACAGCTTATTCCGTGAGTAGAATACCAACAAAAATGCAAATAACACTTTGTTGGGACGTGAATACTTTTCGAAAAAAAAATGCCACTTAAATCTACCTGAAATGCTGCTGTATCCTAAAATCTCAAAGCAACCAGTAATTTCAGCAGTGGCGAAATCGGTAAGCCTCATATTTGTATTGTGAATTTAAATGAGAGACACCAGAATATTCACAACAGTGTTCTTGTCGAAACGGTATCTCCTTTTAAATTGTTGATCATTATACATCTCTAAAGGGTTTTCCATATCTCTGATATATCTTTTGCTTGCCGAAACTCATTTTCATTTTTATTACAGAACTCAATAAATTAAATTAAATCTTAATCATCATCTATTGTATACCGAATCAGCTGATTACAATGCATATGAGGAAACGCTTGAGTAAACTGACAAGCTACCTCATTTGAATAAGTGTTCACTTCAGTGGGATTTATGAATAGGAAATTATTATAAGCAACTGCTTAAGTGTTTCCTTACGACAAGTGTTGAGTATGAATTCGGCCCTAAATCTGTATTTTTAATCAGCTTAATGTTAGCCTCTCTACCTACCTCTGTGCCTTCCTAACCACCTTCTACCAAATTCCTTATCTAACTCCGTATCTTCCTAGCTACCTACTGTCTACTTCCTCACTTACCTCTATGATTTTGTAAAATAATATCAACTTTCCTTCCTACATCCATGTCTTCGTACCTACCTACTACCAACTTCCCATTTAACTCCATGTCTTCCTAACTACCTACAGTCTGTTTCCTCACTTTTCTCTATGATTTTGTATCTGCTATCAACTTCCCCACCTACCTCACTGTCTAACTACATACTACCAACCTTCCTTTCTACTGCGACGCCGTGCTAGTCCACCCGTCTGTTGCTTCTTCCCTGAACCTTGGATAACGTTTCGAATTATTGTCTTATTGTAAAAGAGAAGTGAACAATAAACACCACTGGTGGCCTAGTCATCTTGCATAATATTATCAACTTTAGATGTTTAAGATGGTTTTGCACCAACAATAAAATAATAACCATATAAATTATTATAAATGCGATAAATAGTGTGAAAGTTACCAGAAAGCGTGGAAAAACTCAATTAACATATGCCTGTATCTGCAATGTACTGTATATATCGGCCGGAACCTCAATCAGAGGATTATTCATCTATTGAATATTGGTAATTAATTCAGCCATTCCTTCAATCCGTCAGTGTTCTGTCCACCCATACATCCATTACAATGGTGTTTTCATATCCAAAAAGGTCACAATATTATGTTGATCCAAAAAGTTAAGTTTTTTTACCTACGATTAAGGGGTTAGGTACAGCTTACAGCAGTAAAATTTGGAAATACTTAACATTTTTTCCCTCCATTACTGTATCTTGTACGATAATGAAAATTAGTATCTGTAAAACACTGTCCTGTTATATGAAAATATATATATATATATATATATATATATATATATATATATATATATATATTTTTATGATTAAAAAAATTATTAATTTTTTTTTTTCAAAATTCAAATTGGTGGCAGTTCACTGTGCAGTGCTGAAGTGTTTCCTTCATAATTCAAAAACTATACAACATTCTGTGATGAATTTTTTTGTAGGTATTTATGCATGTCATATCTACAATATGATGCAACGTCACTTCTCTACCTTTGATAGATTGTCTGATAAAAAATTAATTCTTTTAAAAAATGGTCCAATATCAGTATTTTCTTCTGACACAAAATAAAAAAAAATATTATTTATTAAGGAATGTAATTGAAAGAGCATGATATTGTAAACTTGAGTTTCAGCAATAAAATAAAAGAGAGAGAACATGAAAAAGTTTGAGTTATGAGGGAAACGCTTCATCACTGCACAGTAAACTGCCACCATTCTGAATTTAAAAAAATTAATGGTAAAAAGTATATATATATATATATATATTTATTTATTTATTTATTTATTTTTCATATAGCAAAAGGACAGTGTTGTACACATACCAATTTTCATTATTGTACAAGATACAGTAATGGAGGAAAAAAATGTTGAATATTTCCAGAACTTTTACTACTGTAAGCTGTATCTAACCCCTTAAATATATAAACACACAATAATCTCGTGAAGTGGATGAATGAGAGATATGAAATTGTATAGTATCTATAGTACAATGTAAATCTATGACTATATCTTCCATACAGTGTAAAAGCAATTACTACAATAGCCTGTTATTCAGATTAAGTATATAGAACTATGTATTCACTGTAAGAGCCAAGATGACTAGACAACTTCTCGCGTAAGGACTGGCTACTCACAGGCACAGACGAAGCGTCTGTCTGCTTTGAAATCAAGTCGTTTTCCGTGCTGTTTCTTACAAATAGAAGCAGTCGACATGCTCACAAGCGAAAGGAGTTTTCCATCCTGGAACTCGTAAATGGTTCATATTAAGAATAGAAGAAAATTCAATGGCCGTCGCATCTATATTGTGACCCGACAAAAGGGCTGTTCCGATAACAATGGCGAACTAAATGACTGCCGCTCCCTATTGTCGACTTCTAATGGACGCGATATAAAATGACGACCTCGCAGTGTATCATATTTATACCTGCCTTTCTTATCGAGCTCCATTCCATGACAGCGTCTCCATTCTCCACTCTCCAGTTGCAAATATGTGTGAGACAGTCCAGCAGTTTCCATGGATGTCGAGTCTAGTGTAGTAAATTGTACTCAAGTCCATTTCTGGCTTAGTTTCGCAAAACTAGTTTGCATTTCTCAGTATGTATCTGAAATATTCGTGTCTTCTCCTTACCCGTCATCGGTGATCTAGCGGTTACCGCATCTGTCACTGAATCTGAGGTTTGCGCGTTAAAACCCGGCAAGGCGCGTTGGATTTTGAAGGCAATAAAATTCTTAGCAGGACATCCTCTATTAGAATAAATAAAGGTTTATTATTATTATTATTATTATTATTATTATTATTATTATTATTATTATTATTATTATTATTATTACCACTACCACTACTACTACTACTACTACTACTACTACTACTACTATATAGCTGAACTAAAATATGTTTTTATATTGACTTAATCTGTTTACTATGTATTGTATTATTTGTTTAGCATAACTGATGAATTGTATGTACTGTAAATTGAATAGTATACTGTATAGGTCAACTGATGAATTGTTTAAGCTTATAAATTGAATTAATCTACTTCATATGAATTGTATAGCTTAACGAAAATAAGTTTGTAAATTGAACTAATTTGATTGTATATGTTTGTATAGTTTGGCTGATGAATTGTATATGTTCTTAAAATGATTACTAGTCTGTGTAGCTCTACTGATGAATTGTATATAGACCTACTGTAAATTGAATGGTAATATGTATAGCTCAACTGATGAATTGTTTATGATTATAAATTGAATTAATCTACTTGATATTAATTGCACAAATTTGTATAGCTTAATGAAAGTATGCTACTTTGTATTGTATATATTTGTATAGTTTTGGCCGATGAATTGTACAGTATATGCTTTAAATTTAATAGTAATGTATATAGCTCTACTGATAAATTGTTTGTGTTTGTAATTTGAAGTAGTTTGCATGATATGTATTATCAATTTCTGTATATCACAACTGGTTGAATTGTGTATGCCTTAAATTTAATTAAATTGTTTTGTATTATAATATAGCTCAACTTATGAATGATCGTTTGCGTTTGTAAATTTAATAATCTGATTGGCTATGTATTGTATACTTTTAGTAGAGCCATCGATGTAGCTCAGTCGGCAGACTCGCTGGGCTGCTGATCCGGAGCTGCGTTCGGGCTTGGGTTGGATCCCCTTTTGGACTTTGGTTTCTTCGGAGGTTTTCCCCAGCCGTGGGACTGAAGCCGGATGGTCTATGGCGAGTCCTTGGCATCAACCCCATTGATTTGATTACCCACTTTGATTTGATTACATGGTTGGGTTTTTCCGAGGTTTCCCCCACCGAAAAGGCAAATGCCGGGTAATATTTTGGCGAATCCTCGGACCTCATCTTATCTCACTACATCTCGCCAAAATGTAAAAAAATTGTACAAAATTGTAAAAATTGTAGAAAATTACTAAATTGTAAAACTATAAAAATTTGTAAAAATTGTAAGTGTAATATTGTAAAATGTTGACATGTTCCACATCTTAAAGCTCCATTGCTCATGTAAGATCTATGGAATAAAATAAATGAATGAATGACTACTACTACTACTACTACTACTACTACTACTACTACTACTACTACTACTACTACTACTACTACTACTACTACTACTACTACTACTACTACTACTACTACTACTACTACTACTATCATCATCTTCCGGAAAGGAAGTAAAGCTATTGGTCCCATGAAATTGCGACAGAATTTCCTGTCATATATCTCTAGACAGTTTTTTTTTCGGACATTTCATGCCTACATTGAATTTCAACGCTTATCTCTGTAGTTGAAAGCGCCTTGAAATAAAACACTACTATTAGGCACTTTTCATTTCGTCCACTTACTCACCCGTCAAATGCATCCACTCAACATCTCGTCCGTTCTTCCATCCATCCATCCATAAAAAAAAATGCTATACGAATACGATACACATTACAGACTATTGTTCATCAGAAGAAAAACCTCAACAATTATTATATTCATAGTAGAGATGAACAAAACTAACTGCCGCTCTCGCTCGCTGTGTTCGCTGCATTTGTCTTTCGAATCTCGTCTCGTCATTCTCGAAATAGCATTTGGTCGGCGTGGAAAGATTTCGTACTTTGAATAACATACATCATTGAAATAAATAACATAAATGTTTAAATGAGACAAAAAGACAAAACAGAACGTATCTTAGTTATCAAAATGTTGTGTTTGTATTATATATTACCTATGGTTCTATAAATAAAAAAAAAAAAAATCTCAAATAAATTTGCATTTCTAAGAAACATAAATCATGACATTAATAGCCTATCTTTTTACTTGAGATTGCACACTTGATCTTAAACATACGAAAAGAAAATTCCTAGCCTTTTAATAAGGGCCTAGTAATTAAATAAAGACTGGGGAACGGATTATTAACTTATACACTGAAAGGTACAGATGTTTCAAATATGCTACTTGATTGTTTATACATATATAACTTTTGCCAAAGTAGATAAAAGTTCAGTCAGGTATAAACAACTGTGGCGAATCAAGGCTGCTTCAGGATTTCGGGAGATGATCAATATCGAGTCTCGGAAGACTCGGTAGTCTTTACGTTAAGGACGCGACGTAATACAACATTGTCGTGCGGGTTTTCGGCTTTGCGGGGGCTGTTAGTCTTGCTTTCTTGATCGTTGTTCATCTCTGATTCATAGTTCTGAATTTCACAGTTACAGCACGAGGTACAATAACTACAGTATTTCCTTTTTGAACTAGATGTTGACTGAACAAATAAAAAAATTGCTTTAGCTCGGTTGGAGTTGTTGTCTTCAATAAATTTCCACAACAGGCACACATCGTACATTTTAAGACATTTAAAACCTTCTTACAACGTTGGCTAATAGAAACCCCGTTTTATGATATTAAGGAATTTTGTCGACTCTGTAAGCCTAAGTACTGTATTTTGCCTCAGCATTAAAATTAGACTTATAATCAATTGCATTTTTAACGATCGCATTTATTAATCTATTTCACTCATAATATGCCCGGATTCATCTTTTACGGCTTAGTCGTGTCAAGTGGTTGAAATGTCTGTGAAATTAGGGGAGTACTACATATAATAAAATTACGTTTCTTGTCAATCTTACGCCATAAAAAAACATTCTTGGTTGTATGATTTGCATTCAAATTTGCTTTTATGCAATTTTTTTCTTGAAATATACTTCTCCTAGTGATGTCATCTTGATTTTCTGAATAAGAAATGATTCCAGCGTGCTTAACTTAGACCTGAATTCTGTTTGATTCTTTCTCACAACATTAAAAACCCTTTATGTGGGAGAGTTACTGTTATTACTAAATAATGACGAAATACGCTTGTTTTCTAATTGTACTGATTGATGTGTTTTATGTTTCTTTGAATCAGTGTGTCTTCTGTCATTTACGCCACATTGAGCAACAGAAAAGTCACATGAGCACACACTACGATACGCATGGTTTTCACTAACATGTGAAGCAAATAAACATGGCCATTCTTTTGTGTAATCACATCGATATTTTTCATAATACTGCTATCTTCTTACTAGTGGATGCACTTTGACAACTTACACGCTTCATTTAAGAAAACCAATCACTGGAAATTTAAAATACTGGAAATAAGAGTCACATATTGAATCGGTCATTGCAGAAAGGGGATAAGTCATATAATCTTACTTTTGAGATAATCAATAAAAACTGTTTTCTTCTTCCAATACTGGAGTAATCATTATAAATTACTTTGTTTATAAATAGTGAAGTATAATACATCATGTTAGACATCTGACATCTCAAACACTTTTGTTTAAAGTTGTTTAATCGAACCATGACTTATCCCCTTTCTGCAAGGAATTGTGAAATATAAAAGAAAAAAATACATAATTTACAATTTTGGGCTAATGTAATATTTGAAAACAAACTAAATATTAATAATTACAATAATAACGATGTTTTTATGTGTAATTACTAATTTACTGTCACCATTTACATAATTATTTTTGCATTTTAATCATTATTCCTACTACAGAAATGTACCAATATGTGATTTTATATCACAGTTTTAAATCAAAACTCTACTTTTAAACTAATACTTAAAAACTGTATATAGGAGAGCACAATAAAAATACACTAAAGTACTACACAAAATCATTTGTTTCAATTGTTATAGAGTGTATTGTTAGACGTTGGAAGCCACGTCATTTGTAGATTCCTTGTCACAAGGTGGCCAGTTCAGGAGCTCTTCGTGAAAGAAAGTGTGTTCCAATGGAATGTATTGCCTCACTTTCGATACGTCTCCAAGTTTTTTTCGTGTTAATGGCAATTTTCCCATTGTATGCTTTTGTGTAGGCATTACTATGCGTGCAGAACCTGTTTTTTTCATACAGAATCTGTTTCCTCATTTCACTACCAATGAACAAACTGGCAGTCACACATCCCGGATCATCTTTAGAATTAACAAATTCACTGAATTGTGCTGAAGAAAACATATTATCTTTCCCTTTCTTCCTCAGTGTGTCTAATGAGCAGGTGATTTTCTTGTAATATTCTGGCCACCAGTATTTAAAATTCAAAATATCATCAGTAGTATACCTGGTAAGGTTTATCTTGTCTCAGTAGCAATAAAACCAAGTCCCTTCAAATGAGGGTGGAGATTATAGGAGGGTTGTAAATTTTCAATATTCCTTTCAAAACCTTGTTATTGTACAGGCTACCGGAACTCAATTTCTTGAAAGACAAGCTCAGTGACGGAATTACACAGTACGAAGAGAGATATTTTGTAATTTTATTTTGCGCTACAGAATATATCAGCTGGTCCCTTCCGCCACTGGATGGATGGACGGCAAAGCTCCATTCCCCCATTGTCATAACAATACAGACGAAGTAAGACATATCTCCTTTCTCTCTCTTTTCACAGTGAGACAAGATACATCACACAGACTTTTAACTGATTCTACAGAAAATCTGTTGTTTGTGTTTGCCTGGTGAATCAAGGTATTGTATTGGTCTTGCACATATACCCTGTCTGTCTTACTTAGTTTGCGCTTCACTACGCTAAAGTTGCGGTCACAGGGAAGAAATGAATGGCCTCGTTGTGGAAAATAATGAATGATTTTGTTAAATCTTCCCATTTGGGTCAGTGCAAGCAACAATCGAATTAAGGTATGATTTTTATTTTGCCCTCAACAGTCATCAGAGAAAAGATACAATTCCTTGACTGAAGAAGGGACATTATTTTCAACGTAGTTCAGAAGGAACACACTTCATTTGAAGATTTGTGGCCTATACCTTCATGATAGGAATAGAAGTGCGCCGTATGGTCTTTGAAATTGTGAATGTTGAAAATTGATGACCCAAGTTGCGTCTAAACAAACAATGAGTAGTTTCTTACCCACACTGTTCTCCTGTCGTAGGGCTGCTACAGACTTCCCAATGGAATTGACGTTCCAATGCCTTCAGTTTATTTTTCTTATTTACATTTCTGCGGTAGTTAATTTCATTGCGTTTACGTTTACCACTAATAACACAGTTTTCTTCCCTTGGGTCACTTACTACTTCTAGCTTATCTGTAATTTTCCTTATCAGCTGATGGGCGCGTAACTTATTAGATCTGCGGCACTCAGTTGCGTCACGTCGTCAGTCAGTGCAGGAAGAAGGTAAGTCGCTGACTTGTCCCCTTTCTGCAATGACTGCGCTACTTATGGTGTTCTGCTTTGCGTTGAGAATGAGCAAATTTGTCCCATTTCTGTATGGAAATGTGTGTCTAGGTCTGGAGAAAGCAATGGCACTCTTAACTCATTTTCGCGTTTTTCATGACTTATCCCCTTTCTGCAATGACCGATTCATATATAGTCCCGTCGCTCTAATTTCCGGCAGCCAATCACGTTGCAGATCGGCTACATTTAAACGTGTGCCTCTTGTAATTCGCTGATGAAGACGTCATGCATTTCCTAAGGCTCGATAAATACTTAAAATAATCGCCCGCCATTTTGGCTCTTTCGTTGGCGTTCGGAGAAAGCACACGAGGACGTTATTTGCCGCTCAATTATTTGCTGAATTACAGTGCGTTTGATTTATTATCATAGGAGCTACGACATGATAATGTTTAATGGCTTGGCAAATAGGTCCCTCTTCTGGTAGCTCGCCAATGAAAGAGCAAAAATGGCGAACGATACTACCTATAGTAAGTTACATGTAACACATGAAGGCAAAATATAAAATGTCGAATTCACTCATCTTGTTCACAATATCACATACCACGCCACTCGTCGACAACTTAACACAATAGATTAACCTACTTCCTTGTTTAACACTAGCGATTGTTTTAGACGGAAATGACAATTTTATCTGCATGACTAGGATATGTTGCGAATAAAAACAAGCTGTATTGACATATTTTGTCTTATTTTCTATATTCGAAATAAATTATAATATATCATGTTTCTTTTTCGTGATAATATTGTTTCTATGTGGGTAATTTTCGGCGCTGGACCCTTGACTCACTTCGCTGGCATTATCACCTTCAACTTCTTGTCAATAAGTTTATTACGCACAATATGTTTAACTTTATTTCAATCGGTAATTATGTATGGAATTATAGGATGGTGTAGATCATTTAAATCCAATTTTAATCCACTTTATTTATAACAGAAGAAAATAATTAAAATGTCTGCATAAACCTATTGATTTTCCATCTCAAAAATTGTTTTTAGACTTTAATGTACTTAACATAAGACAAATTTATTATATTGTATTAATAAAATTCATACATAAAAATCGAGATCATTTTGAATTGTATTCTCATAGTTATGAAACAAAAGGTATGAATTCTTTAAGATTGTTTGAACCAAAATGCAACACTGTTACAGTATTTAATCACAGTAGTAATTTAGGCCCAAGAATAATTTAAATATCATAATCTTGTCAATTCTAATACTTCTAGTATTAAATTTAAAAAGTTATGTACGGATTTCATAAAAATTGAAAAATTGTAAATTTAAATTTATATATTCTAATTGCATCGTAGACATAAGACAAATAGTATTGTATACTTATTAATTTCAATTCAGGAATCCGCTCCTGAGCACGAGTTCTACTCTTTCATGGGCGAGCTAAAGTTTTTCTATATATATATTATATTTTATATTACAGTTATTAGCAAAATAAATAAATAAATAAATAAATAAATAAATAAATAAATAAATAAATAAATAAAATCTCACAGATGCTATAAAACCATAGAAGTTGATAAAGCGTTGTAAAATAAACCATTAAAAATAATTACGAATAATCCGTAATATTTGGCATCTCTGTCATGGTAAACTTCTACCTGTACTATTGTAGAAAGATAAAATATGATCACTGAAGAGGGTCGATGTTTTCTTCATTGACGATAGCGAAGTTCCAAGTTTCTTATTTATTGCTCCGCGAGGAATGATAAAAGCATAAAAAAATAAAATCGACCAGACCACTGCTCCCTGCGTCTCTCACCCCTGCTGGTCCCTGGGGAACATCACGCTGTCAAGATTTCTCTCCAGTCAATTGTTTCCTTGTAACAATGGCCGCGGAACGCCCTCCTTCCACCAATCACTGGACCGAGTCCGGAGCCGCATCGTCTTGTGGCCAGACCTAATGATAACGCAACTTATACATTACACCACGTCTTCATATTAGGCCCGCAGATTGATTGTGTTTCAGCGAGATAACTTCATCGACCTCGGAGCTTATTTAGCGTCGGATGACGGTGATTAGCGACTCCAGGCGTGGATGTTGTTCCCTGCTTCCTTCCCTTCCGGCATTCGTCTGCCAGGAATTACGATGTATTCCCAACGTGCTATATCATAGTAAGCTACCTACAGTCGTGTAATGCAACATTCACAAGGCAGACGAGGTTAGAATTATTCACACTCATGAGTTGAAAGAGACTTAAATCCATGACTGAATATTTCTGTATCCCTCCATAAATTCTTCTATAAATCAGTCAATCCACCTAGATAACATAACCTACCATTCACTCAAGCACTCTTCCTTTCATCCCCATGCTCATACATCAAGCAATTTATCTATAAACCAATAAAAATTATATCAATTTATCGATCCAACAATTCAAAACAAAACAATCTATCAATTTACTCTACCAACTCGTCGTCCAATACACCCATTATAAAACACAGTCTACCCATTTCTCCATACCTAGTGAGGAGAAAAAGTATCCTCCGTACCTAATAAGGATAATGACTACTATCTGTACCTAGTTAGGAGAAAAACTACACTCCGTACCTAATGAGGAGAAAGACTACCATCCATATCTAGTGAGGAGAAAAAGTATCCTCCGTACCTAATGAGGAGAAAGACCACCCTCCATACCTAGTGAGGAGAAAAAGTATCCTCCGTACCTAATAAGGAGAAAGAATACCTTCCGTACCTAGTTAGGACAAAAATTACCCTCCGTACCTAATGAGGAGAAAGACTACCCTCCATACTTAGTGAGGAGAAAAAGTATCCTCCGTACCTAATAATGAGAATGAATACCCTCCGTACCTAGTTAGGAGAAAAAGTACCCTCCGTACCTAATGAGGAGAAAGACTAGCATCCATATCTAGTGAGGAGAAAGAGTACCCTCCGTACCTAGTGTGGAGAAAGACTACCCTTCGTACCTAATGAGGAGAAAGACTAGTCTCCATACCGAGTGAGGAGAAAGACTACCTTCAATACCTAGTGAGGAGAAAGACTACCTCAATACCAAGTGAGAAGAAAGACTACCCTCCATATCTAACTCCATACCTAATGAGGAGAAAGACTACTCCATACTTAGTGGGGAGAGAGCCTACTCTCCATACCTAATGAGGAGAAAGACTACCCTCCGTACCTAGAGAGGAGAAAGATTACCCTCCGTGCCTAGTGAGAAGAAAGACTGCCCTCCATACCTAGTGAAGAGAAGGACTACTCTCCGGACCTAATGAGGAGAAAGACTACCCTCCATACCTAGTGAGGAGAAAGACTATCCTTCGTACCTAATGAGGAGAAAGACTACCCTCCATACCTAATGAGGAGAAAGACTATCCTCTGTACCTTGTGAGGAGAACGACTACCCTCCATATCTAGTTAGGAGAAAGACTACCCTCCATACCTAGTGAAGAGAAAGACTACTCTTCATCTAGTGAGGAGAAAGACTACCCTCCGTACCTAGTGAGGAGAAAAACTACCCTCCATACCCAGTGTGGAGAAAAATTATCTACCCTCCGTACCTATTGAGGGGAAACTACCATCCATACCTAGTGAGGAGAAAGACTATCTTCCGTACCTAGTGAGGAGAAAGAAGCAGTTCTAC
Organism: Periplaneta americana; assembly: GCA_025594305.2. Classification (NCBI taxonomy): domain Eukaryota; kingdom Metazoa; phylum Arthropoda; class Insecta; order Blattodea; family Blattidae; genus Periplaneta; species Periplaneta americana. The sequence goes on along the minus strand of JAJSOF020000023.1, from coordinate 21,599,024 downwards.
GTCAAAAGGCGAAGTCCTCATGCTTTTTTATTGCAAATTATTCTCCTATGCTTGTTATTTCCGAAGGAAGACGAGTCACAGTACAAGCCTTAAGACATAAACACTCAATCAAGTAGGAGGAGGCCCTTAATAGTTTCATGAGAGCGTCTGTGCTGCTCAGGCTTGGAAAAATTTGATCCATAGAGCTTTCTGCTTATGCGGATACGAGCAGCTGTGTAAGTGACAGCAAGTGGAATGGATTCACAAAGCGAGGACATTTATAATGTTGGCAATTCGAGAGACAAAGTGACCAGTTAGTCCGGAGAGCTGTTTCTCGTAAGTGGTAACCACGACTACAGTTAGATTTAAAGCATGTCACTTGCCCAGGGTAATTTGCGCCTTTCAGACAGCGACAGAAAAGGAAAACAAATGAAACCAACACATTGGCATGAAGAATGAAAAATAAAACTGACCAACTCTGCGCATATGCTCCAAGCTACTGTGTTTCAATAAGTGGTCCGCGGTTCGTTTATGATTCTTAATGTGATTTGATAATGAAGTTTATCGTCGTAAGCAATACGTTCATGGTTTAGACACATGTACCCAACTTAACCAAGGAATGAGAAGACACGACGAGTTCATTCCCTGCAAATTAAAACAAAAACTCTAGTGCCAGCTGTTACAGTGGCGGATTTATTGATCGTGATTTCAACATGATTTATGAAAGTAAAGCAAGTTTATTTGTGTGGACATAGGTTTATAACCACAACCATCAGTAAGAATAATAACAATAATAATTATTGTTATAGTAATAGTCAGTGCTTTTCTTCTGGAGACCTTTTTCCCCCTTTTCGTTTCTCTTTTTCTGTTTTCCGCTTTCTTAAACTAGTACGTACACAACACCCATGCCAAGGCGGGACTCGAACCCACAACCTTTCGGAACAAGCGATAGAGACATGCCGTGCCTCTACTGCTTGAGCCTTCCAGGCCGGCTGAGACATTGGTGCTGGAACTGTGTGTAGAATACTGTATATTATGGCTGACTAGTCTAATGCACGGGAATTTTGTCGTTTTTAAACTCCTTTCCCTCCAGCTATAAGACGTTCAAGGCCTAAGCAGAGTTCAAGGAAAAGTGGTAGGTATAAAAACATGATTATTAACAAATTTTTCGGTTCCATGATGAAAAAAACAACAAAAAGGTGCCGGGACGCTTTTCTGGCGCCAGAAAAACGTTCCGCCAGAAGAGTACTGGAAATAATAATAATAATAATAATAATAATAATAATAATAATAATAGTAATAATAATAATAGTAATAATAATAATAATAATAATAATAATAATAATAATAATAATGATTAATAATGGTAATAATAACATTAATAATGATAATAACAATGACAATAATCAATCTTCGTAGTGTATAGAGCTATTTGCTGACAACACATGTTCCACTATGTTTCACTATGAATTTCCTCTTCTTACAAATGATGGGTAAAAAGCACGATTCTGGTTGTAGACCCTCGTAGGTACTCACCTAGTCAAGGTGAGGTAGCTTCAATTAAATAAAATAAATAAATAAAATTAAATAAGTAAATTAATTAAATAAAATGATTAAATCAATTCAATATAAATAAATAAATAAAATAAATAAAATAATAGTACATTATGCAACGAGCCTATAATGGTAGTAATTAAGACGCGAGTATGTTTGTTTATGAAACGAGCGCAAGCCAGTTTCATAATTTTCATACGAGCGTCTTAATTACCATTATAGGAAAGTTTCATACGACTTTTTATGCTCGACCATATTTCTAACTTGAAATTATTCATAAGTATTCATGTTATGGTTATCTAAGTGAGGAGCGGAACTGACCTAAATTGTGAGATGTGCGCAGACGCGAAAGTATTGATTTTTTCCGAGGAACGAATGTCATTGACCTTGATATAATCTAGAGAATAACATGAACATTAATCTTGATATAACCTGGAAATTGATTTAGAATTGAAAAACGAGATGACAAATTGAACTTATTTGAATATTATTTACAATTAACGCTAATTATTATAGTAACAGAACATAACCTTTTGCGACAGTATTGGATTTCCAGCCTCCGTGACGTTTCGCTAGTTGTCTTTCGATTGCATATCCGAGAATATTCGATACTTGCGCTTTTATAACGCTACAATGGTGATTTCACATTGGCTGAACAACTGGACTGTAATGAATAGGTGTTCTTTAATGAGGTGCATAAAAGGGCTACTACCAGGTGTATAATTACTATATTTCGGCATGGTTGAGCATAAAATAAATAAATAAAATAAGTAAATAAATAAATAAATAAATAAATAAATAAATAAAATAAATAGGAAATAAATAAATTTAATAAATGAATAAATTAATTAAATAAATAAATAAATTAAGTAAATAATTAAAATAAAATAAATAAATAAAATTAATAAAATAAATAAAATAAATCCATAAATTAAATAAATAAATAAAATTAAATAAATAAATAAATAAAATAAATAAATAATTAAATAAACAAATATTTTATTCCTCGCAAACTAGCGATAACAGTAGCTAAGAAGAAATATATTTACTAAAATAAAATAATGGCAATATTTAGTAACACACAGTTAACTATAGCAACTTATATTAAGTAATACTACAATGACAATAAGACCACTAATAATAATAATAATAATAATAATAATAATAATAATAATAATAATAATAATAATAATGCAAAAATTTATTACAATAATACAAATTCCACAAATATCATCTATGTGATCAAACAAAATGTCATATCATAGTCATAGAGTTAAGCCCTTTTTGGCTCATAATCTCTTTCTCTCCTTCAACGTTACGTTACGTTGTTTTATATACAGAATCGGTTATTTGAAGACGCTTTTCCAACAGCAATGGTTATATAGCGCCTGAATGAGATGAAGGTGATAATCCCGGCGAGGTAAGTCTACGGCCAGTGCCGAAAGTTACCCAGCATTTATTCTTAGTGGGTTAAGGGAAAACCGTGGAAAAAACCTGAACCAGGTAACTTCTCCCTGGACCGCTCGTTAGCCGTTACTCAATAGCGATGACCACGCTGTCATATTCTCTGTTTTTGAAGGTGTCTCCTTTGCCTCATTTCATTTTTAATTCGTTCATCATTATTTGCTGAAATGGATAATTCGAAGTGTTAAAGTTACACTAAGTATAGTGAGGATCACGTAAGTTCAGTTCCCAAACAGCAAATATTTCCGCCTTGTCAGTGTTGCCAACTGGTACCAGATATCACCACATGTAGTAAAATCACGATCCTATGTACTGAATGACTTCTTTACTCACCGTACTTTACCTTAATGTTGGAAGGTTATTCTAAATAGTTTCAATAATAATGAGAAATGTATTGCTATGTTCTATTCTTTTATTCCTTTACATTATTATTAGTATTAGCATTAATAGGTTACTAGACGTAAATATACAACAAAGTATAGTATATAATATTCAAGAATCAAATCTGTTCCAAGACCAATTAAATTATTGTCACTTCACTTCAAAGATTCCAGCGTACATATACTGTACTTCCTAAAGATAGATAAATTAATAACCAATTGACTTTTGGTTGGAATTGAATGAACTTCTGATTATCTTTTGAAATTAGTAAGGAAATGGATAATACAACTAGGCTAAAACTGAAATAATAATAAATCAACTTACAAAAATAATTTTGGTCCTTAAAAGCCATAAGTAATTTCACTTCTAGATACCTTTTTAAAGATTTCATTTGTTTGTAAATTGCTTAATAATGTTACACTTACACTTATTATTTCTGGAACTCCACGTCTGTCATTGAAAAATGTATGATACATAACTGTGAAGTCTCTTTTGGCTCTTGTGTCCTAAATTTAAATAAGAAAAAACAAATGATTCAAGAAATGTGAGCTGGTGAAAATTAAATAATTAATAAAATAATTACTACCAAAAGAGTATTTTATTAATTCTATACAAAAGATGGATTACACAGAACAGATGGCCAGAAATCATAGATTTATACACAACATACAGCATGAAACGATCATCAAAAAATGCTTTTGTACACAATAACATCTTTCAAACGAAGTGAAATAGCCAATAAGTTCAATAAATATTATGCTAATAAGTAATAACTATAATTAATAATTATCTACAAGCTGTAAAAGGGAATAAAATAGTATATTGTTGAAATTAGGGGTATGGTTTATTACGTGTATTTATAATTTTAATTACTTTTTCTACATTTAATTATATTTTAATTTCTATTAGATTAGTTGGTGGTGTGGGTGTTAGTTTTATCTGTGTATGTCAGACTATTAAGGAAAAACTGAAAGAAATATTAAATCTACAATCTACTTTATATAACAATATTTAATCAAGAACTGAATATTACTATTCATTTAATAACATAAGACCCAAAACATCTCCAAGTCCAGACAATACACATGCTGATTTTCTTAAATATGTTGGCAAACAAGCAAACTCACTACTTTTATCTTGTAATCTCAACTAAAATACAATATCTGTCTGGAGAAAATCTATCATAACATCAATTTTGAAAAGCAATTATTCAACTAATATCTTTTCGAGTTATCGACAGATACCACTTACCAGTATGATAGCCAAAATTATGGAAGAGATGATTTCATAGATTGAATTGGTTCCTGGAATCTAGTAACTAACTTTCATCTTATTGAGTTGACTTTAGAAAATTACATTCAACAAATGGACAGATTTTAAATTTTAGTCAAGATATTAAAGATATTTTAAACAGAAAACAAAACACCTTAGCAATTTTAATTTATTTTCAAGGATCATATAGCTCTGTAAATATAAATCACTTAAGAAATTGCAAACTTAGGGTGTCCATGATAAAGTGTTACATTGGGTCAGTGACTTGATTATTTGATTCATTGTCACAAATATGTAAATAGAGACAGATTCATCTGGGCTTCCCACATTGTTGTTTTCAGGAATACATTTTCCAATATTAATGTCGATGGTCTAACTAAAGAAATAGGTCTTATGATAATCTCATCATTTGCAGATAATATGGTTGTCTAGAACAAAAAATCACAGTCCACAAATATTAATAAACTGAGCCAAAATCCCAACAGACTTTTTGACTCTACTTGGAGAACTCAAACTTGCTCAATCAAGGGAAACTTTACTAATAAAACACAATCCCAAGTTATTTCAAAATGAATAGTATATAAGTTAACTTTAACAGATGATGTTAAGAAATGTGATACTTCTCCAGACATTTTAAAATCATTAGAAACGATAAATGATCTGGTCAGTGAGTGACTACATACAGTATTTTTATAGATGGATCCTGTTTACCAAGCCATAGATGTAGTGGTGTTGTAGTACAATACCAGTATATTCCTTTACAGGGAATTATATTCAAACACTTGTTTGCCCCATTTTAACCGTGACAATGCTTTTTAGTTTTTTAAACTTTCTGGTTATTGTATTGTGTTTGTGTTTAGTGAAAGATTTTAGATAAGGGTGCAAATAGCCATAGTAGCTGACGCTCCCTTTTTAAACGCCACTAACTAACTAACTAACTAACTAAGTAACTAACTAACTTCAAACACTGACTAATTTTGATAGTGAAAATTTAGATACACTTTTAAGCTTACAAAATCTCCAGTATCAACTTCATAAATCTGAGAAGGCTGTCATACTATCAGACTCAAAATCAGATATTCTTGCTGCAGTATTGGACGTAATAGCATGAAATCTCAATATTTTACAGTGTTTTAATATTTTAAGCAAAATGGTCTAATTACATCGACGACTGGTACTTCTGTGGATCCATGAACTTTATGGAGTGGGAGGTAATGAGGTAGTTGAAAGGTAGCAAAATTACTGTAAGGTTATCTATACCTGCATCTTACCACACTGTTAAAAGAATAACAAGATCAGAACATGACAATGTGGTAACAAAAATCGGAATGATTCTAAAGCAAATGAAAAAATTGCAATAGGCCATCCGGCATCCGCTCCACGATGGAGGAAAATCCTCAGAAGAAACCAACTAATCAGACCAAATGGGGGATCCAAACTACCCTCGAGTGCAGCTCTGAATTTGCAGGCCAACGAGTCTACCGACTAAGCTACATTGGTGGCTCCACTAAAAATATGACGTACATGGCACTCAGATTATTAAATTGACAAACCTAAACAATTATTCATCAGTTAAGCTATAAAATATAATACATAGCAAGCAAGTTAATTCAATTTAAAAGTATAAACAATTCAATCAGTTGAAATATACAGAAATTGATAATAAATATCATGCAAATTACTTCACATTACAAGCATAAACAATTCATCACTTGTGGTATACAGCCTACTATTTAATTTATAGCACATACAATTCATCAGTTAAGCTATAGGCCTACAGTCTACTATTGAATTTACAGCATATATAATTCATCAATTAAGCGAAACAAAAATATAGTACAATACATAGTAAAAATAATACACCTAATTTAATAACTGAACTTCTATGAAAATCTACAGTGGCAGTACTCATATTATCACAGGCCATGATTGTCTCAAATATTTACAAAGAACTGATATTTCAGAATCTCCCCATGCCATTTCTGAAATCTCAATGAAGATATGGATCATTGTCTTGACTGTTTAACTTTACACAGCTTTCAATCATCTGGTTAAATATTGGAGTGCAAGATAACAAATGACATCAACTGCTGAACACTTGGTATCAATCAACCAACAACTTCATTAGATTAAAGGGGAAAAAAACTGAAAGAATTAATTGTATATAGACACAACACATAAGACAAGGCCGCTTCAGAACAGTAATTGGCAAGGCTCTGTTGTTTTAGGATTCTTATGTAGATTCAATTTCACCTGAAAGAAAAAAGTAGCATCTATAAGTATGCCTAATTATGAGAAATAAGAGAAACGGTTGCAATAGTAGTAGTAGTAGTAGTAGTAGTAGTAGTAGTAATGATAATAATAATAATAATAATAATAATAACTGCAAAGTATGGAAATTAATATTGAAATATAATATCAAAAGGTGATTTCACACCATCAACTCTTATCATTTAGTACAACAAATCTATTATATTCAGTTGCAATCACCAGTAGCTGTTCTTTCCTCCATTTTGTTGTTGGCTGATTTTTCACAAGTCTGCTATGATATGCAGCACTATCCATGACAATAACGCATTGCCCTAATGTTCTCAGGTCAACAACTGTGTTTGCACCCACTTCTCAACTACAGGGCTATTCATAGCACTATGGTAGTCCTGACTTTTCTTTCAATTGCATGAAAAAATTAAATCAGCACCTGCAATAAAAATTATACCTGGGCATATAATTACGTCACATGAATTCACAGCATTTAAATAAAGAAAATAAAACATAACATAACATAACATGACATGAGATCCTCTTTGGTGAAAGGCTTTCCCACGTTTTATTTAGTCACCAATTTTTATATTTTTGTACCTGATTTAAAAAATTACTCTTGCCAAATTTATGTAAAATATAAATCAATATAACTTACCGAGTATAAATCCACCTTTCGTTCCGGCATCTAATCTTCCACCCTCATTTGTTGGTCTATGAATAACACCATTCATGTCACTGGAAACTTCACCTGGTTTATTTCATGAATAAGTGGGTGATCCTACTTAAAAAAACAGAGAGAGACAAGCAATTCACATTGACACTCTAAGAGACACAAAAATTTTAAAGACAGGAAAATCGTTCAAGAATTTTATAACTAACCTCTAGTTATAATATGAAACTATTAATTGCAAAACATGTTGTTCCCACTTGAGTTCATTACTAGTAGCCTATATTAATTGCAATTTCATATTCCACATAAGTGTTAACCTATTTGTTAGTAAAAATTCAATCACTCAATGTCTCACAATACATTGAAATTTACCATTCATAAAAATCCAAGTCTCATCCAAGAATAATACGGGTTTAGGGTTCTCACGCTCCACATTTCTTATATATTCTCTTAAAAACGAATAACATCACTTTCTCGTACATGTGTATAAGGATCCCCTTTGCTCCATAGAAATTTCATCTCTTTCAAAATTTTTTTCACCGATGATAAGGATACTCTAAATAAATATGTTTCATAATCATCATTCATATGTTCCAGAACTTTTGCTGCTGTTAGTACTTCCCCTGTAACAGTAAATGAAAATTATGCCATATTTTTATACATATGACTAATATCAGAATTACATTGCATAAATCAACACAATAATTCCTGTAACTTCCCTACCTTTATGTAACTTGTCATAAATAAATCTCGCAATTGCATCTTTCGTAAAATCATCAGCATCAGTCACTGGATGTTTACGTAGTCTATGTTTTCCTGGTGTCACAAGTGGGGTCCCCTTCTGTGAATTTCTCACATTCGTGGCTGTAGTAAAACCAAGCTGTAATAACAAACAATAACATAACACTTCTAAAAATTGTTATATCATAAAATTCATGCATGATACCAACATTTGCAGCTATATGAATAGAAAATGATCAATATGTTAGGTTGGGTCTACGATAGGTTTAAGTAGGCTAATATTTAGGTAATTCTCCAGAAAAGCTACATCAAAGAAGGCATAATTTTATTTTGTTTAATTGATTTCTGTGATATTTACATAGTGATGAACACGTGGTTTTAGTGCACAGCCACAAATACTTTCAGCACAAAAATCCTTTGACACTTACCTGTATATTCTAATGCATTGTTGTAGTCCCTCCCTCAAACTTGTTACTAATTACCAATATAACATGCGAGAGGTCCATGACGAAGAGAAATGGTTAGTTTCCCAGTAGTGCGTCCTCGTCCTCTCGAGTGTTATATCTTAACAAGTACTTTGGGTGGGGTAGCTTTTCTGAAGAAACACCATATTTAACATTACTTAGACCAGTGATGAATAAATTATTCAGCCAGAGTCAACGTTCCTATGCTTTATAGAGTATGTTATATAGTTATTATATAAAACTGAATTATTTTTAAGCACCATAACAGGCCAACATTCATGTAATATTTGCTGCAATATCAAGTTAATAATTACAATATGACTTGTATTTTCTTCGGCCGATGTGGCATGTAAATTGTGATCTGAACGGTTAATTTAATACTAAAAGAGAAAACTGGAAATTTACTTTCGTGCTGTTTGATTATTTGTTCGTCTAATTTGTAAATGTATTTAAGCTATCACCTACTGCAGTATTACAGTATCTTAAATGTATTTAGTTTGGCAATATGAAAATCACTGACTTGATTAAACATCTAGACCTAACTTAAAAATTTGTTTTGTTTGACCACAATCATGAAATTATTAGTGCAAACTCCTAAAACTGAATACCACTTTGAAATGTATGCTTAAGAATACTTACTCCTAATAATTTTCCTATTCTGGTTGTAATTGCTGTCTCCGTTAGCATAATTCCTTCTTCATTATCTTCTTTCTTCAACTCATTATACACGTGAACTACAGATTTCTGAAGCGTACTCTGAATGCCACACATTTTCTTCCTTGGAGGAGTCACTGCAACACTATTTCATTTTTTTGACATAGTAATAAAAATCTAAACACGAAAGAAATTCATTAAAATTTGAAATAATATTTCTATCCATTACCCACGTGCATTATCACGCCCAAGTATATTATATTTATTCGTACTTATCCGACTATTCTTGAATTATAACCACAACGCAACACATAAAATAACTATTATGTATTAATATTAATACTAATATTAATTAATTATTAATAAATTCGAATTTCACTATCTTCCAGTAACCGGCTGAGAAATCTAGTACAATTTTAATTTCATGGAACTCCAGTACCGGCAAATATTATCGATATTTGCCTCAGCTGCCAACATACCAGTTACAAAATCACTACCATTTATAGTATTTGTCAGTATCGAAATTCGAAACGAAGTTGGCAAAAGAAAATTCAACCTTCAAACTAGAAAATCACCATAATCCACTAGCATTTGTAGTAATGGGGGAAAAATGGTTAGGTTTCACCCTTAGGGTATCAAGTTACCTGGTCTTCCCTATAATCGTTGCTTATCCACCGCGATATTTGTATTTAGTGTAATTTAGCAAATTTTGTCTCTCATTTCGCTCGCAATTTCACTTTCAACACTGAATTCTGAATTTGAAAGCATAATAGTAATATGCGTTACAAGAGCGGTATGTTGAAGTTTTCATGTTCGAGGAAAAGTTTGAAAAAGCGAAACGTAGTTGACCTTTTTTAATTTCCGAGAATTGAAAGAAAACATACCGCTCGTGTATCGTACATTATTTTGTGCGAAGATCGTTTATTACATACCTGAAAGAGGAATTTCTAATTAGTTGCAATGCAACCTCCATCTTTGTTTCTGTTCAATGACGGCAAAGTTGCAAAAGAAAAAATATCTATCTTCAATATTGTTGCTTTAAAATGTTTTCTGTGTTTACTATACTCCAGCAGGCCGTGATATACGTCTGTTTCCCCCAGTCTATAAATCTTGTTGATTTTTTCACGGCTTCCTTAATGTTACTTGCATAACTTTAGTGGAGTTGTAGAGTTTACTTAATTTTTGCAAATATTTAAAAACAATAATTAACAGTGCAATTTAGGTGAAATTGCAATGGTAAGTTTCCAATTTATAATTATTACTATATTGAACGTCTCTAACAATAATATGTTAAAAGCCTAAAGTAGTCAAATCAATATGTCACTTAAGCGGTAAGAAGAGGGAAATTGTTATGTGTGTTAGGTTGGGTATACTGAATGTGGAATTTTAGACTTACCGCGGGTTGGTTTTGTGCGGAAACCAAGCAAATACGCACGATCTCGCACAAAATAATAATATAGTTTCTATTAATTTAATAAATTTCGTACGTACGACAAATCTAGGTTAAACATGAATTGATTGCTACTGTTAATACCTCTTTAATTAAATGGGTATTTGGAATCTACACGTGGCAACGATTTTGACATGATTTCCCCCTCGGATTCTTGTGAATGGCCGTGATAATTGGATTACTATGAATTGTACATCGAATAGAAATAGACAGGAAATGCGCGTGACCTATTTAAGGTGTAATCGACCGACATTTACTGAAGTGACCTTTGGAACAAGAGAGCAGCCTCATACCGGAGTTCCAGGCCGCTAGCTGGCGGTTCGGAGGGGAAGCCCGTCTCCCAAGCAACAGCGGGCCTCGTTATCTGCTGTATGGGTTACGGTCTTAATAATCTTTGGACGTGAAGCCGCGCGAGGCGAGGATTTACTGCGGATGCACGGTCCGTTTGTCCGTAACAAGGTGTGTGGGAAAGGTGTTTTGTGCGCTGTGGACTTGGGAGTCATTGTGTATTCCCTCCTCGGAGTGAACCGACATATTCTGCTTCCAGGAACTGAAACCTGTTGACCTGTTTTGTCCGCATCGAGTTGGAAAGCGTGTATCAATCAATAGGAATAGCCTACGTACAACTAGAGACCGGCAATATATGAAGAAAATTTTGCCAAAATATGGTATTTATTTTCGCGAAATATTAAATGAATATTTCACTCCCAAAGTATCTTCGTTCCAAAACAAATTTCAGCAGGTTTACATCATTATTTACTAACTAAAGGCTGGTTCACAATAAATCGGGAACGAGGACGGAGATGTTGTTAAAATAATAGTATATTATGCAACGAGCCTATAATGAAGGCGAGTTTCATACGACTTTTTATGCTCGACCATATTTCTAACTTGATATTATTAATTTTCTTTGTATCTGACCTTGACCAATGTCCCGTATGTTGTGAGATGTGCGCAGACGCGAAAGTATTGATTTTTTCTGAGGAACAGATGTCCACATTGACCTTGCTAGGCCATAAGAACCTACAGAGATAACACTGAAATTAAATTAGACATTGAAAAACGAGATGACAAATTGAATTTATTTGAATATTATTTACAATTAACGCTAACTATTATAGTAACAGAACATAACCTTCTGCGACAGTATTGGATTTCCAGCCTCCGTGACTTTTCCCTAATTCTCTTTCGATTGCATATCCGAGAATAATCGATACTTGCGGTTTTATAACGGTAGAAAGCTGACCTGTCATTGGCTGAACAGTTGTAACCTGAGTCGTCATTGGCTGAAAGACCTGACCTTTAATGAGTAGGTGTACTTTAATGACATGCATTAAAGGTCTTCTACCAGGTGTATAATTACTACATTTCGGCATGGTCGAGCATAAATATATTTAAATGTCAGCATTCACAATTAACTTTCACGTTCCCGTACCCTGGTCCCGGCAAGCTTCTCGTTAATATTGTGAATGCTCACATTTAAATACATTTATTTTAATAATATTTTCGTTCTCGTGCTCGTTTCCGTTTCCGGTTTGTTGTGGACCAGCCTTAAGCCTTTCCAGGTTATATAATGAAATATCATTACAAATAATTTATCAGCATATCAATAACAACCTCAGGTTAAGGGGATATGTACGGGCTATTCCATATGAAATCGATCAGTAAAAAATCTCGCATTTTTTTAATACTCTATTTTTTCCCTATTTATACAAGGTGCTGAGGACAGTGCATTTTCAAAAATATACTATCGAAAGTCAAATGGCTTTCGTACTATTGAGCGACAAATTTAGCGTATTTTATAAAAACAAGCTTCTTTCAGCGCTCAGAACTCTGGAACCATTTACTGCAGAACATTGAACGGGAGCTCATTTTGAAGCTGGCATTTGGTAGGTTATGATAAGAAGTAATCCTTATTTTTATTGTATACAGAGAGACAGATAATCTGATTTTACTTACTTTTAGGCTTCTTGCCCATTTGTAAAAATGTAAAAAATATTGAGAAAAAACCTTGCATTATTAAGAGGAACTTCGGCGTTGTTTGCTTAGTGGCTCGGCAATAAGTTTCGAGGGTATTAAATAAATTATTTTCATACCCCTGGACTTGAACGGCTCACTACCGCACGCACTGGCCGAGAGCTGAAGATAAGCGAGTGTCGGGCGTCATTTTACTCCTGTGTTTATGAAAACCTGTGATAAATCTAGCCCAGCTATGCGCTACTAGACGAAACATCACATGTTTGTCCCCTGGCCTTGCTTGCCTAGGCTAGCTCCCGCCTCAGAGTCAGCTGGTTAGTTCACGCGCGTACTATTTATTTTCTTTATTTGATATTTTCAACATTTTCTTATCAACGGTGCACCAGTAAAAAATATGTGTTTATTTGTACTTTCAATTGCGGAATCTAATTATATATTTTAAAAATATTTTTTCGTGGTCAAAGGCGTCTTAATGAAGAAAAATCTAAATTTCTCAATTTCCATAAAAAGTAAGAAAAACTGTTTACATGTCAATATAAACTTTAATTTCTCAGCATAAAAAAAACCATGATTTTGATCATTGGGTGCAAGGGTTTCGGAGCCACAACAGTTTAAATTTGCTAATTTTATGAAATACGATAAATTTAAATGTTTTTAATTTAAACACTATGAAGTTCTGATGCCTCAAACTTGTATCACAGTTGTCAACGGACAAAAAAGTTTCATTGCATTTAAAAATTGCAAGGTCAATTTTCTCTATATTTCGGTCGATTTGAGATGGAATAGCCCGTACACCCTTTGCTAGTATAAATTAAGTAAAATTCAAAATTTAATTCTTACACTTTCTGAATTAATTTTGTGCTGAATTTTTTTTGTGGGGATTCGACAATACTTCTACATTAATAAACAATTTTTAGCATTAGGAAAACTGTAATTTTTGAGCGTAATTATATATTTTTTTTATTTTGGAGGTAAAATCTGTGCAGGAAAAATTGTTTTCTCTGATGTGTATTACAATTTTGAATATTTTTAATGCAGTTGCCCCAACCTCAGAAGTGGGTTACAAATAAGCCATTGCTAGAAGAGACCAGAAATGCCAAATGGCAACCTGATGGCAGTGGCTATATATATATATATATATATATATATATATATATATATATATATATATATAATTTTCTTCTGTATTTTAGTCATAATGAGTATGTCAGAAAACCCTTCCTTTCAAAGAGTTTTATAATCTCAAATTCTGTTTTCATTAATAATTATTTATGTAATAAAAATAAATTTCCATAACTCTTAGAAAAAAGAATTCACAAACTAATATTTCTTGTTTATATATTAATATTGAAGAGGCAGGATTTGTTAACACACTCATTATGAATAAAATAGAGACGAAGGCGTTAAATAAATTCAAAATATAAATTGTACAAGACATTAGGGAAATGAGCATTTTGCAATGCCCAATTTAAAAATATAATTTCCCTAATCAATTGAAGTTTATTTTGTATTCTAAAATGGTTTATTAATCTAGAAGTATTGTCTATTCACTAAACCAAATTCCAACACAAAATTAATTCTGGATATTAGAAATTAAATTTCGAATTTTACTAAATTTATAGCTATTGGCGAAAGGTGTACATACTCGCTTAAATAAAATATAATAAATGTGCATAATTGAACAGTTTTTCAGCATAATCAAAGCTTACCTGAATACAAGAACTATTAACTCAATTTTTTTACACTTAAGAGAAAAAAATACTCCTTACTTTCCTGTACTCAACACTGGTTAGAATACAAGACAAGTAACTTTTATACATTTTCTGGTAAAATATTATACCTGCTGTCATTTAATATAGTTTAATCCACATTCAAATCCTGGTTGTAACAAGTTACCTCATGAAATACATTTGCCTTTAATTGCATTCTATTATATCGTGAAACGTAAAAATCGTTGTTCTCATACCGCCAGCAGGCATAGTTTAGATATAAATTGCACATTTTACCAGTCATTAAATGTAACTCAACATGTCTTGAAATTAAAACTGAAAATAAAAATGCTTTATATTAATATTTGCTCACAGATATGTCGGTAAAAAATACTTGCCATTATTTGTGTACAGTGTAAGCGAGGAAATCTAAACAAAACATAATTTTATTTAACATAAAACATACCTCAGTGTTGTATGTTACATGCTTTTGCAGCATTTCAGTTTGTTATCTGAATGATATCCTTTTTGATTAATTTTTTAACTAGTGCAGAAAATATAGAGGGTGTATTTTAATTAGATCTACAAACTTTTGAGTTGGGTAGAGAACTTATTTTGTGAGAGTTTTTTGTTAAGGTACCCATGGGCTGCAATGTTACGTTTCAGCGCAGTAGGGCATCATGTAATAGGAAAGAGAATAAGGTAAGCAGTTATTTGAAAATTAATGAGCCAAAATTACGATTAATGCTTGCAATCTAGTGTGGTGAGAAACTTGTCAGGTTGGGAATAGTTCCTGCTGAATTCTTAGATCCACACGACAAGAAGGACCACAGCGTCCAAACAGATTTTCATAGGCTATACATTCAGTAGTTTCCGGCGCAACACTGAGCCAACTTTGATGTACGAGGTCGGGTAATAAAGTAATGAGACTCGTTAAAAAAAACGTTAGTTACATTTTTAACCAACTACAATGTGATCACCTTCAAAGTAGTTCCTTTGAGACTGCACACACTTGTTCCAATGTTGCTGCCAGTGCTGATAGCAGCTGTGAATAAACTCATCTTTTGAGATGCTGTTTAATGCTTCGGTTACGGCCTTTTGAACGTCTACTTTTGTTTGAACATGACCTCCTTCCACAATAAGAAATAAGAAGTCTCATGGAGTAAGGCCGGGTGAATATAGAGGCTGCGGCAGTTTTGAGACAGATGAGCGGCCACATTGCTCCATTTATCTCGCTGTTGCCCGGTGAGATTTTTTAGAACAATTTTTGCACAAATTTTTCTCATGCCCAGGTCTTCAGTTAGAATGAGACGGACAGTTTCGCGATTCATGTTCAATTCTTGTGCTATCATTCTCTCTGTTAATCCACTATCAGTTCGTACAACTTTACATATCCTGGCATTGTTTTTTTAGTAGTTTATTTTACGACGCTTTATCAACATCTAAGGTTATTTAGCGTCTGAATGAGATGAAGGCGATAATGCCGGTGAAATGAGTCCGGAGTCCAACACCGAAAGTTACCCAGCATTTGCTTTTATTGGGTAACTTGCCCCGACCGGGAATCGAACCCGGGCCACCTGGCATTGTTTTTTTAGTAGTTTATTTTACGACGCTTTATCAACATCTAAGGTTATTTAGCGTCTGAATGAGATGAAGGCGATAATGCCGGTGAAATGAGTCCGGAGTCCAACACCGAAAGTTACCCAGCATTTGCTCTTATTGGGTAACTTGCCCCGACCGGGAATCGAACCCGGGCCACCTGTTTTCGAAGCTAGACGCGCTAACCGTTACTCCACAGGTGTGAACCCTGGCATTGTTGTCATCTGTCCTTGCAGATGCTGGTGTTCATCATCAACATTTATGTCATCGGAAATCTTGTGCTCTTGACATTACTTCATTTTCAAAAGACTGCTGAAGATTTCTATACATTGTCGTGGCATTTTCACCAAGTTTCACACAAGCGCGATTTCATTGTATTGACGAGAAGCAAATGCACAACTCTACTAATCACGCATCTACTCCACACTGACAGCTTGTAGAGTGCTGCCAATTGGAATTTGGATGGAGTAAGGGCAAGGTCAAACATATATCTGCAGGGTTACCTCATCAGGTGGAAAAAATCAGTTCCATTACTTTATTGTCCGACCTCGTACAGGATCCTTAGTATTACTTACGGCAGTTTTAGCGCGGGATCTTGCTCCCTGACTACAGGTCGAACATAGCCGCTAAAATGCTACCTACAACGGCGGAAGTAGAAATGGATCATGAAAGCTATACAGTAGATGCTGAAAGTGTCGTCCTTCCGCTAGTATAAAAGCTTGATATCACGAGAATATGTTGTCACTCACTCTCCTAAGTCCATCAACTTAAATTCTTATTTCATGTCCAGTATTAGCACAGTCTAGTATATACAGTCACGAAACTCAATACGTAGTAAATATGCATCCATAGATAGTTGCTAACCACTAGGATCGCTAATATCGCCTCAGTACAGACAATGCGAAATAGTACCGGCACAGTCTATTGTTCTAGCACCCTCACAACTCAAGTTTCGTGACTGTGTATACTAGACTGTGGTATCAGTCTGGAGTGTCTCCAATGTGTACGGTTTATTGCTAAGCAATTTATCTTTCTTTATTTTTAGTTGTTTATTTTACGACGCTTTATCAACTGCTCAGGTTATCTGGCGTCTGAATGATATGGAGGTGATAATGTCAGCGAAATGAGTCCAGAGTCCAAAGATACCTAACATTTGCTCTTAATGAATTGAGATAAAACTCCAGAAAAAAACCAGGTAATTTGACCGCTTCACGGTCAGGTATGCTGTTTTATTTTTATTTTAGTAGGTTATTTTACGACGCTTTATCAACATCTTAGGTTATTTAGCGTCTGAATGAGATGAAGGTGATAATGCCGGTGAAATGAGTCCGGGGTCCAACACCGAAAGTTACCCAGCATTGGTTGAGGGAAAACCCCGGAAAAAACCTCAACCAGGTAACTTGCCCCGACCGGGAATCGAA
Source organism: Periplaneta americana (assembly GCA_025594305.2). Classification (NCBI taxonomy): domain Eukaryota; kingdom Metazoa; phylum Arthropoda; class Insecta; order Blattodea; family Blattidae; genus Periplaneta; species Periplaneta americana. The sequence continues at coordinate 21,581,427 of JAJSOF020000023.1, read as the reverse complement.
CCCGGGCCACCTGGTTTCGCAACCAGACGCGCTGACCGTTACTCCACAAGTGTGGATAGGTATGCTGTTACTCCACAGAAGTGGACTACTTTATCCTCCGTTAAAACTGTTAGTGATTTTTCTTTGTACAAGTTCACACCTGTGGCCCATGTTCGATTCCCGGTCGGGGCAAGTTACCTAGTTGAGGTTTTTCCGGGGTTTCCCCAGCAAATGCTGGGTAACTTTCGGTGCTGGACCTCGGACTTATTTCACTGGCAGTATCACCTCCATCTCATTGAGATGCTAAGTAATCTAAGAAGTTGATAAAGCGTCGTAAAATAATCTACTAAAAAATTCTTTGTACAAGTTACCTTAAAACAGTTCTGCCCATTCTGTTCGAAGAGAGTTTATTGAATCTTATTCCATTGCAATGCATCTTTAAAAAAAGCGCTGCACAAAGATTAGTGATGAGTGATGACATTTGAAACCACAGGTTCAGTATGGGACAAAAAATATTCCTGAACATAAATAGTTTTAACGAAGGGAAGAAAAAGTGCTTCAGGCTTAGACGAATGAGTGACAATAATATCGTCGCGATATCAAGCTTGCACAGAAGCGGAAGGACAACACTTTCAAACATCTACTGTACAGCTTTCATAATCCATTTCTGCTTCCGCCGTTGTAGGTAGTATTTTACCGGCTGACGCTCGACCTGTCGCCTGGGAGCTACATCACGTGCTACGGCAGCCATATATATTAAAAATCTTGTATTTGTTCTCAGTTGCTTAATTTATTATTCTGCTAAGCTTAACACCACTCACAGAATGTATAACGCCATAGTTATCTTTCTGCCGAACTTTGAATGTCTGACTGACAACCTTAAAATGTCAATTTGTATTGACAGTAGTTCTTATTTTAAATCTTTATTTAGTGTGTATGTTCCAGCCCGATATGTAACAGTACTATTATTATCATTATTATGATCATTATTTATTATTATTATTATTATTATTATTATTATTATTATTATTATTTACTTATAATTGACTTTTAAGGTACCTGGAGATTCATTGCCGCTCTCATATAAGCTTAAGCCCGCCATCGCGATCTGTTCCTATCTTGAACAAGATTAATCCAGTCTTTATCATCATATCCTACCGCCCTCAAATCCATTTTTATATTATCTTCCCATCTACGTCTCGGTCTTCCCAAAAGTCTTTTTCCCTCCGGCCTTCCAACTAACACTCTATATGCATTTCTGGATTCGCCATACGTGCTACATGCCCTGCACATCTCAAACGTCTGGATTTAATGTTTCTCATTATGTCAGGTGAAGAATACAATGCATGCAGTTCTGTGTTATGTAACTGTCTCCATTCTCCTGTAACTTCATCCCTCTTACTCCCAAATAATTTCCTAAGTACCTTATTCTCAAACACCCTTAACTTCTGTTTCTCTCTCGAAGTGAGAGTCCAAGTTTCACAACCATACAGAACAACCGGTAATGTGACTGTTTTATAAATTCTAACTTATCAGCTTTTTTTGAGAGCGGACTGAATGACAAAAGCTTCTCAACCGGATTATAACAGAAATTTCATTATTATCATTATTATTATTATTATTATTATTATTACATTGGGCCCTCTATTATTTGTATTATTTATTGATGACATATGTAAAAGAATAAGTTCAAACTACCTGTTATTTGCTGATGATCTCAAAATCTTTCGCTCAATAAATAGTTCTGCCGATTGCCAAACTCTTCAAAATGATATTAACTCCATTGAACTTTGGTCTGACATTAATGGAATGAAAATTAATGAAACAAAAACTTTTGTCATTTCGTACTCTCGAAAAACTACTTCCATAAAATTTAATTATTCTCTTATTAACGCCTGTATTATTAGGAAAAATTCTATAAAAGATCTTGGTGTACTACTCGATTCTAAATTATACTTTCACGATCATGTTCAATATATTTATAATCATTCAATAAGAATGCTTGGTTTAATAAGGTCTATAACTTATTCTTTTTCTACTCCTGAGTCACTATTAATTCTATACTTTACTTTGGTTCGCTCTAAACTTGAATATGCATCTGTAGCCTGGAATTCCATTACTTCAACCGATTCGGTTAAATTGGAAAATATTCAAAGAAAATTTATTTCCTTATGTGCTTTTCGATATATACCCAATTCCACTGACTTTAACTATGATATTACCTGTAAATATTTTAACTGTTGTAGCCTTTATGCTAGACGTCTAAATCTTGATTATCAATTTTTTGCAAAGTGATCAAGGGTGATATTGATTGTGAGTCTATCATAAACAATATCAGCCTTCGTATTCCTACAAAAGGTTTAAGATTTCAAAAAAATTTTATAACCGAAATTCAAAATCACTTTCTCCAGTCTGTAGATGCATAAAATATGCCAATTTGCATGGGCACAATTTAGATCCTTTTAAGGTTTAGTTTCGTTTTGATTATTAGTTTTTACTGTTTGTACTCAATTTTATTTATGTATGTTTTTGTTATTTATGATATTATTTATTTTTGTTTTGCACCTTTGTATCTTCTGTTTGTGTATTGTGCTGAACTATAATTGGCCTCTGGCTGTTGTTCAGCACACAAATATTAATAATAAATAAATAAATAAATTATTATTATTACACTGCCAACTGTATTCTATGTTTCATTTAAATCATGTCTGGTAAACTTAGAACGAAAAGATTTTCGATGTAAAGATGCATACAGTAAGCCTTTAAAACAACCTTCTGCCCTGAGAGTTAACCAAAATATTTTCTTTTTTCTATTCTGGGGAGGCATTGGCTATGGGCTACGCAAATTGTATCACCTTGTCCCTCTTGAGTATTGAATTGTTAGTCGGCGAGTTTGCTTTCGCTTATCTCTCTATACGTGCAGCGCTTTTCTTTTCTGTTCACTGTACTTTCTCGTCTCTCAAACTCCGATCCGATCGTTTTTTTTTCTCCTGGAGACTATTTTCTAATCTCACTTGGCGATGGCTGTCCTCCCCCGTACTGCTACTACCTGGTGTCCCCATGGAGAGTTACTGGCCATTCAGATAACATAGTCCACTTACTCTTACAATACCTAGTCCCGATGTAGACATACGATATTTAATCAATCTCGTACCAAGTTAAAAGGTTTGTAGAGTGGACTCGAACACACCTAACCCCATAGAATGGGTAATTGCTGTTGTACAGTTGTCCAGATTAAGATGTATTTGCGAATGTAAGCCGTTTGTCCAGTACAATTTTCTGTATGTACAGTATGCTTTATTATAAATACATACATACACAAGTGTTCTGCCCATGGGCAGGTCTTTTACTGCAAACCCAGCTTTCTCCAATCTTTCCTATTTTCTGCCTTCCTCTTAGCCTCCGTATATGATCCACATATTGATCGTCCAGTTCAAAAGTGCGACAACTCAAAAATTGCCATTTTTAGTTATTTATACTACTGAAAGCCCCTTTCGGAGCTCTTCCGATTCAATATTGAGATAAGTCATATTTACAACCAAAAAGAAAAAAAAAAAAACAAAATAAACTACTTTAGAAATAATTATAACTATGGACTTTACTAATTCATTATTAGTACATTTCGAAATGTATTAATAATGAACTGGAAGATCGTGATATATATTCGTCCTGGATACTGACTCATCTCTAATTGTCGTGGTTATGAACCAGAACTCTGTTCCTTTCTAAGTGATTTATTTGAAACTTTCAACTGAAGATATCTCAAAACTTGTTTTTTTGAGTTGTCGCACTTTTGAACTAGACGATCGATATCTTAATATCGTCTATCATCTGATATCTTTTTCTGCCCCGAACTCTTCTCCCGTTCACCGTTCCTTCCATTTAATATCGTCTATCATCTGATATCTTTTTCTGCCCCGAACTCTTCTCCCGTTCACCGTTCCTTCCATTTAATATCGTCTATCATCTGATATCTTTTTCTGCCCCGAACTCTTCTCCCGTTCACCGTTCCTTCCATTTAATATCGTCTATCATCTGATATCTTTTTCTGCCCCGATCTCTTCTCCCGTTCACCGTTCCTTCCATTTAATATCGTCTATCATCTGATATCTTTTTCTGCCCCGAACTCTTCTCCCGTTCACCGTTCCTTCCATTTAATATCGTCTATCATCTGATATCTTTTTCTGCCCCGAACTCTTCTCCCGTTCACCGTTCCTTCCATTTAATATCGTCTATCATCTGATATCTTTTTCTGCCCCGAACTCTTCTCCCGTTCACCGTTCCTTCCATTTAATATAGTCTATCATCTGATATCTTTTTCTGCCCCGAACTCTTCTCCCGTTCACCGTTCCTTCCATTGCATCTTTCATTAGGCAGTTTCTTCTCAGCCAGTGACACAACCAATTCCTTTTTCTCTTTCTGACCAGCTTCAGCATCATTCTTTCTTCACCCACTCTTTCCAAAACAACTTCATTTCTTATTCTGTCACAAACTCCATTCTTCCCCATATCCACTTTTCAACTGCTGCTATTCGCTTCTCTTCACTTTGTCGTAAAGTCCATGTTCCTGCCCCATACAATGCCACACTTCACACAAAGTACTTCCTTAGTTCTTTTTCCAGAGGTCCCCAAAAGAGCTCCTTTTTCTATTAAAAGCTTCCTTTGCCATTGCTATCCTCCTTTTGACTTCCTGGCTGCAGCTCATGTTACTGCTTATAGTACATTCCAAGTATTTGAAGCTTTTCACTTGCCATACTGCCTCATTTAGAATTCGCAAGTTTACCTTCTTCATTTTTCTTCCGACAACCATTGTCTTCTTCTTGTTTGCATTTATCTTCATCTCGTACTGCTCACAGCGTCATTTAGCTCCAGTAGCATATCCTTAATATCGTCTCCTCGTCTGCTAACAACGCCATATCATCAGCAAATCTTACGCACTTTATTCTTCTTCCCCCTACTTTTACCCCTCTCATGTTTCTGAACAGGGTAGATGATAAAGGGCATCCTTGTACTCCTCTCCCTATTTCACTTCTTTCAGACATTTCTTCTCCTATATAGATTTGGAATAATATCGGACCCAGAAATCTGCCCTGTGGTACCGCATTGTTAATGTTACGCGACATTGAGTTTAACCTGAATTACAATTCAGTATACATTATTCTATATAGTAGCACTTAACACAGAAACAACACCCACCACCATCTAAACAGCATATCCCCACCACAGAAAAGAGGAAACACCGAAACTAGAAACAAGACGAGCTAATGGAGCAGTAGTTCACCACACACTGACGAAGGCCCATTAATCAGTGCCGAAACGGCACCGTGCGTTGTATAAGGTATATTGCCTTTTTACATAATTTTAAAACTTTTAAAGTTTTCAAGTTTGAAAAGCTTAAATTGGTTGACCAGTGATAATGTAAAATAAAGAATGTTGGTGGATATTTACTTACTTACTTACTTACAAATGGCTTTTAAGGAACTCGGAGGTTAAGTGCCGCCCTCACATAAGCCGGCCATCTTGAGCAAGATTAATCCAGTCTCTACCATCATATCCCACTCTCTCAAGTCTATTTTAATATTATCCTCCCATCTACGTCTCGGCCTCCCCAAAGGTCTTCTTCCCTCCGTCCTCCCAACTAACACTCTGTATACATTTCTGAATTCGAAAATAGGTGCTTCATGCCCTGCCCATCTCAAACGTATGGATTTAATATTCCTAATTATATCATGTGAAGAATTCTACGTTGTGCAAGTTTCTCCATTCTCCTGTAACTTCATCCCCTCTTAGCCCCAGATATTTTCTAAGGACCTTATTCTCCAACATCCTTAGCCTCTGTTTCTCTTTTAAAGTGAGAGTTCAATTTCACAATCATAGAGAACAAACGGTAATATAACTGTTTTATAAATTCTAACATTCAGCTTTTTATGTTGATAGTCCGTTTCTCTCAAATTATGAATGCATTATGTTGATGTATATGCTGTTTATGATTATGAGGGAAATGGGGGGGGGAGCTTTGGAACAACTCTTGTAATAAGATGCAAGTCCATCTACATTATTAGACTATATCACTCAACGCGGGAGATGCGATAGAATAAGATTTCACCCTTGCACTGGACTGCCGGAAATGCAATCACGCCTAATAAAAGGGGAAGAATATGGACAGTTTTCAGGCCTTGATATGATTACAAACTATTGGATGTGGGCATTGTGTCTTATTGATTTATGCTCGCGCTTAGCAGGATTGTTATTGGAGTATCGCACAGTATTGGAACTTTCTCTTCTTTCATTGAATTATGACTTCCTGCCTTAAACATTTATGAGCAGTCTACTTCAAAACCAAATTATGCACATTACAGTGAGACGCATTTCCAACGAAGAGAGTTTTTGAAAAGATATATACCGAATATTCTGGAAACTTGAATTCTATCGAAGACTTTTTCTTTCTCTCTATTGACTATCTTATGGTAAAATATTTTATGTGGATATGTAAATATAGCGCGTAGAGCTCGGAGAATAAACAGAGCCGTCCACTCCAGATGTTCACAAACTGCCTCGAGAGGGAATATATCAGGAGATTTTTTTGGCTGTTCTCAGGCACAGATAGACAGACGCCAAGTCCAAATAGCAAGTTTCTCTGAATATCAGAGTTCAATGATGGAATTATGTTAACCTTGGAAGTTTGCGCACTGACTTCTCTCCTTGCACAAACATTTTTTTTTTTTTCGTTGTAGAGTGATTATTGGGGCTCAAGTTTTTAAGTGGGGACCCCAGGCGAAAATTGTGATTTTCCAAACTATACATGCTAGAAACCTACTTTTTTGCACAGACAGTCTATTTGACACTAAAAGTAACTGTGGAAAGATTGAACTCAACATATCAAAAAGTTTCTTAGATATAATTTTGTTCTCTTAAAGTTTTCCAAAAAAAAAAAAAAAAAAAAGTAACAAAAATGAAATTTAATTTATGCTGTATTTGTTTAGTGCAAACCCTCGTACTACCACTGTTTGACTATTGCGACGTAATACTTACAGACTTGACAACTGACCTTTCGAACAAGCTGCAGCGTGCACAATATGTGTGTCAGATTCATCAGCAATGCTCACAAATTTGACCACATTACACCCTCGTTCAAATCTTTATCCTGGCTGCAACTTAGTAACCGTAGAACACTTCATTCGCTCTCTCTTCTACTCCCAACTTCTACTCCAAATTATCTTCATCCCCGGTTTAATTACTTATCCTCCAATCACAATCTAAACACCAGGTCACAGGAGAGCCAAATCCTAGCAATTTCTGCCCACAGAACATCCCACTATTCATCCTCTTTTACTACCTCAGTCCCCCGTGAATGGAATTCTCTACCTCAGAAGATTAGGGGCTGCCAGACAATAACCACTTTCAAGAAAAGGCTAAACGATTTCTTACGGGCTCAGTCAAATTGACGTTATAATTATTGTGATCGAGTTTAATAATTTAATTTAATTTAGGTATGACTATTATTATTATTATTATTATTATTATTATTATTATTATTATTATTATTATTATTATTATTATATAATTATTTTATTGGTGTTGTGAAGATGAAAAAAATTGCCATTGTATTATATTAATTATGTATTATATCGTCTTGTATTGTAGTATTGTATTGCTTTGAATTGTATTGTATTGTATTAATTATGTTATATTCATAGCATTGTAGTAATTTTGTGTCATACTGGTTGAGTGGAAGAGAAGGCCGAATGGCCTTAACTCTGCCAGTTAAAATAAACCATTATTATTATTATTATTATTATTATTATTATTATTATTATTATTATTATTACTAGTTGCAGCCGTGCGCTCCGCTGCACCCGTTATAAATAAATATAAAGTAATTATATAATTAAAATAGGACATTTGATCCAGGGAACATTCGTGTTTGATAGAAGGATAAATCGTTTATTATGTTATTTAATTTAAATTGAATTAAAAAAGTAAAATGCGATCATTTTGATCCAGAGACCACTCATTTGGTCATAAAAATTAGTTTAGGAAATACAGGAAACGAATGTACAGAATAGCCTATCAAGTTTTCTGTGCATAAGAAGCTATTTTAATCTTACCTGTCCTCGATTCACTCAGAAGTTACTATGATATTAATAACATTATAGCGTTATGTCCATCTAGAGAAACTACACTTTCCAATGGTGAATTAATAATTAATTATACAAATCGGTTAATTTAGCTTCCGATATTACTTCATAGAAACGCAGAAACATTATGTGTAGGCTATCTTTCATAGCTTTCGATTGTTGCTGTCCAAGGCTCTTTATAGACAAAGTCATTTGTTTTTTAATTCATTACACGGCCCTAGATGGCAGTTATTTTAATTTTAAAACTCATTTATCTCATTAAATATCAGTCCTATAAAAATTTTTCAAGGAATAAAACTTATCGGAAATTAGTTTTAAAGAAACTTTTGTTATGTAGCATCTTTCACAAAAATCAATAATAAGCGAGATATTTCGATTTATTTAATTCAGGCCTCCTTATAACCCCCCTTTTAAATAATGTATTTTGAATGCCATATAGCCTATATTATAAGTTACAACGAACGTAATTTACATTCCAATTTTCATCGAAATCGGTTCAGCCATTATCGCGTGAAAAGGTAACAAACAGACAGACAGACAGACATACATACAAACAAAAATTTCAAAAAAGCGATTTTCGATTTCAGGGTGGTTAATTATATATGTTAGGACCAATTAATTTTGGAAAATCGAAAATTACCAGAAAAATTCGGCTACAGATTTATTATTAGTTTAGATTGTTATTATTATTATTATTATTATTATTATTATTATTATTATTATTATTATTATTATTATTATTATTATTTTATATTCTTTAGGATCTCATGAATAAAATGCCAGATGGAATTTTGAATATATTGTTTAGTACTGGAGAAAACAATTTTTAAAGACAACAAAATGAAAAAAAAAAAAATCTGGTCCACAATTTACTTTTTATGTTTTTAATGAAGTTAAGCCCTGACAAAAAAATTTCATCGATCATTTTAAGAAACACATTTTAGGGAATGTTTTGTAAAAATTTCAGTCCTAGCTCTCACATTATGAGAGAAGACATTTATTTTATTGGGTTATTTTACGACGCTGTATCAACACCTAGGTTATTTAGCGTCTGAATGAAATGAAGGTGATAATGCCGGTGAAATGAGTTCGGGGTCCAGCACCGAAACTTACCAAGTATTTGCTCGTATTGGGTTGAGGGAAAACCCCGGAAAAACCTCAACCAGGTAACTTTCCCCTACTGGGATTCGAACCCGGGCCACCTGGTTTCGCGGCCAGGCGCGCTAGCCGTTACTCCACAGGTGTGGACGGGAGAAGATATATTTATATATGACAAAATTATCAAAATATTACATCCTAGAAAAAAACATGTTTAAAATTTTGCATGGCATATCTATACTGTGAAGAAAAAAAAAACACATATTCACTATACCTGTATTTTTAGAAGTGCCCAGCTTTAGAGTAGGATAGTGCATTCTTCTTTTTGGAAGCATTATCTTCGTCACATATACTTATTTCACTATATTTAAGTCTACGTAAACGTTTCGGTGTAAATAAAACACTCTACCAACGATTATAAGCACACAACAGAAACCAAAATTTATTAACAACAATAATAGACCGCATGGGTTCTCATGTGTAATGAATGCCTTCAATAACATAGTGATACTTAATGTGTTTATATAAAAGCTCTGGAAAAAACTCCAAGAGAAACACATTTTTAAACACAACCACAACTGACTATCGAAAATAAGTGATATCCAGACATAGCATCTATGGGGACCGATTGAGGGGAACACTGTGTTTGCAAGTTAACTGAATGCTGGAGCATATGCTTGTGTATAGGTGCAAGTGCGGGCTATGTAATTCTTTTTCTATTTTCTATCAATAATGTTTTGTATTATCTCTGAGTGGCGTTCTCGCTGATATGTATATTTATTATCAGGCAATATATCTCACTTAACGATATGTTTCGGAGGAAGAACAATTGTTTGTATGCATCTGAAGTCTGATTAATGGAATACAGTAGAACCCCGATTATCCGTCGTCCTATTAACCGATTTTCGGATTATCCGACTTTTGTTTTCTAGTTCCTATTTTCTTTTGCTGCAAAGAAAAATATATATGATGTACTGTACGTTATAGTTCTACGTAATTTTTGTACAGAGGGTTTATCACAAGCCTTTATCTTTATACAATAGGCCTATATAGTAGAAGTGCTTCACTGTCGGTAACAGAAATAGTTACTTGTAAAATAGTCACTACCAGTTTCCAAAAAAATTGACCCCAAGAATTTCCTCAAACCCGTGTACAGTCCATTCCTTAACCTTATTATTCGAGTTGCCGAACTAGTATATAACTTCTATGCAAACTGTCTTCCATAGTTATGTTAATTATCGAAGAAAATTATAAATAATTTAAGGGTTTGGGATAGAGAAACTGTGGTTAATGTTACTTCAGAGTAGAATGAATGAGTGAATGAGTGAATGAATGAATAAATAAATGAATATTGGCGTTACAACTGTGTGTGATTTAATAAAGAGAAAAAGGGATTACGTGTAAAAGTATGAAAACTACAAAACGAGACTCCTGATATTCCTATCTATCCGCAGACATTCATCAACCATCAACCTTTTGCCCTCAAGAATCTGTTATTGATAACCAAACTTTTAGTGAACTCCTGTTCCACTACATAGCACGTTAAACACAAGACCACGAAGGAAATTACGAAATTGTATGTCAAAGTATTATACACTTAATTTATGAAAATCTTTTATGGCAAGCGATGGAAGAGTAATGGAACGGAGAAAAATTCTCTCCGGCGCCGGGATTTGAACCCGGGTTTTCAGCTCTACGTGCTGACGCTTTATCCACTAAGCCACACCGGATTCCACCCCGGCGTCGGAAGAATCGTCACAGTTTTAAGTTCCAACTCTTGGGTTCCCTCTAGTGGCCGCCCTCTGCACTACGTCATAGATATCTATGAACCTAGGACCGAAGTCCACACATTTGCTGAGGTGCACTCGTAATGAGTGACTAGTTGGCCGGGATCCGACGGAATAAGCGCCGTCTTAAATCACGAAGTGATTTACGCATATCATATATATTATTATAATGTACCGAAGCACATATGATATTTCCATGCAGATATTCTGCGTTATCATACGATAAAAGAGCAATGGAGAATTTTTCTCCGTTCCATTACTCTTTCATCGTATGATAACGCAGAATATCTGCATGGAAATATCATATGTACTTCGGTACATTATAATAATATATATTTTATGGTGAGGATTATCCGATTTTTTCGATTAACCGTTCAGTCCATCCCCTTCATTACCACGGATAACAGAGGTTCTACTGTATGTAACTAATCGGCGATGTATGCATTGGAGGGGAAAAGTAGCTGGCCATCCTACCCCATTATCTCCTGTCCTAGTTGCCTCATGAGTGATATCTTATTGGTGTTACTTATGAAGTTCAAACTGTCTTCGGACAGTTGACTAAACAACAATGTTTTGTATGCTGAAAATGTTCTTTAAACAGTAGGCCTACAGGATGTCGTAGGAGAAAATTTCATCACTGCCACGGATGCTTGATCCCAATATTATCTCTATAAAGTAAAAAAAAATAAACAAAAAATGGGGAAGAAATTAAATCTCTTCGAAAATTTCAACCCGAAAAAAATTGTAGATATAATTAAAATTAGATGATTATCATAAATATTGAATAATTGGAAGACAACAGTTATATCCTAGACTGGGAAACGCGGGTCTGCCACGTTGAAGTGCTGGTGTTCTAAACACTGAGCTATCCAGGTTTAATTCCCGGTCCAGGATAGAAATTTCCTTTATTCACGTGCTCCTGGGCGCTACGTAAAATCAAAGCATGATGCTGCATACTCATTCCATCGGATCTCAACGATTCATAATTATGTAATTAACTTGTAAATGCAGTTTTCATGATAGTTATTATGTAAAATGGTCATAAGAAAATAACCGTTTATATTTGAAAGGATTGTATACGCTGCAAAACGACCTTCACTTCAGACTATTTCAATTTAGTTTGTTAGCATTTTAAACATGTACATTCATTAACGTTTTATGATATCTTGTATTTATATTTTAACATAATATGGTTAATGTAACCCATTCCACATCAGTATAACAGTTCAATAGAGGTAATGTGATCTGAAGATGGTTTATAAAAACCGAAAACATTCATCAAGTAGAATGAAAGATAAGATATATAAGATAAGTTTATGACGGACTTTAAGAAAATTGATAAATTAACAAAGTTATCGGAACAAAAAATGAGTATAAAAAAGGCAACAGAAAGCTTTGTCTGAAAGCTAATATTTATGTAACTCTTTATTGCATAGAATACTTACTTGCTTGTGACAAGCTTAATAGAAGATTTTATTCACGTCTGTTGGGAAATTAGAATGGCTGTCTTTCCATTTCCGAAGTTAAATTGCGTGTGCTGCTGAAAATTTCGACATGTCTAAATATAAACTATAATTGTCCCAAGAAGTAACAAATTTATTTAACAAACATCACCTGTGAAATGCCAGTATAGAACTAAATAAACTTTATTGTACAAGTGTAGCCTGATTCCAGAATATGTTTTACACAACGATGTATAATATGTTAGTGCACAAACTACAGTACTACCGCTTCCATATTAGAAAGTCGACTTCTGAACACAATCACTGTTATCACATAACATAACATAACATATAACATAACATATGTTTTTTTGTTGTAATTAGTTATTTAATTCCTGAACTATGTCTCACAAGTTTCGAAACGCCCTGTAGAAAGATTAATGTAAAACTGCCTCCATAAATTCAATAACATACTATACTGATAGAGTAATACTGTAATCAAAATTGATAAAATTATGGGGGCGAAGTAGCATTTTAAAAATTTGTAATAAATGTCTGAGGTGAGAACGTAGCTGCGACATGCAATTCGCTGTACTTTAATGATAAACCCCTTTCGCTAGTACAAGCAGTCCACTTTATTTCCCTATTATTTTCAGCCTCGGATAAGATCTTAATTTTGATTCGTTTCGCTGGCATATAGTCATAAGATTAAACTGATGAATATAAATATATTGTTTATGGTCCGCGAGATAGCAGCACTAAACACGAATGCGTGCTGGCAGAGTGTGTGTATTACGAGGTTATGTGCTGGTGACATGTTATTAATGTTCCGTAGAGGAAGTAACATTTATCGGGCGCTGGGGACCTATAACACTCCGTCTAAATCGTTATTTTTCTAACAAAAATTTTTGTTCTTCCAAACAAATATTTATTGCGATTCACATCGAAATTCATCACCGACAAAACAGATTAGGACCTTGGCCTTTTCGATTTAAAGTCAGTCACCATCTTTTTTTAACGTAATGTGTTTCCTTTACTTTTTGCACTGTATTCTAGACCCAGTTTCGGCGGTATTGGTCAATCCATTTTTAAGAAAATTTCTCTATATCCTCTTCCTATCATTATACAGGATGTAGCCTATAGTTAGGCTCCGTATTTCAGCTACCTAAAAACTAGAATAAAGTTAACTTAGAAAGCATGATGGAATATTCAGATTGTCAATTTCTATAAATGAATACAATATAATATTTTATTATTCAGTCAATGACAAATCAATGTAAAAATGACTCATTTTATAGTCATTAAGTTTATATACATGAATTACAAAATTGCGAACGTTTTCGCCTATTCAGGCATCCTCAGGCAGAATTATACGATATATCAATGTCACATACGTAGCTATTGGTGGTGAGTACTATTTGAATTAATAATGTACAAGCCATCTCCATTATTAAAATGTAATATTACAGGTAGTAAACTTAATAATGTTAAAATGTTAAAAACCATTTAGTAATTAAACTTCATAATATGTGGAACTCTTGTTCTGTCCAATGAGTGGTGAATATCTGAAATGTATAAAAATATAATAGAAATGGGAATTTCAAATGTAAATTGTAATCGGATTGGATATTTAAAAGTACTCACGTCGTTTAAAATGTGATAACTGCATAGTTAGCAGCTGTATGGATTACTATAACATCCTGTGTTTTATGTAAATTATCTGTAATGAAATAATAATTCTGCCTGAGGATGCCTGAATAGGCGAAAACGTTCGCAATTTTGTAATTCATGTATATAAACTTAATGACTATAAAATAAGTCATTTTTACATTGATTTGTCATTGACTGAATAATAAAATATTATATTGTATTCATTTATAGAATGAAGTTGCCTCATTCAAAGAATATGTGACGTCCCAGCGCAGATACAGGTACGTTCGTATACAAAATAGTTACGCATCCTCTGCCCTCTTCCTCTAGATGCATACATGGGCACAATTTTCGGTTACGTGAGCCACTCGATTTGAAATAGCTTGTTTACTAGGAGAGGAGGAGACTGCAGAGTAGGATGGGAAATATAAACTGCTGTGACCTGCGTCACCTTATCGTAATCGCTAAGGCGGTCAGTGGCGAATTATTAGGAAAGCGCTTGGTTAACGTGAGAGACTCCAAAACTTTTATTCAATTTGGCAAATTAATTCGGCAGCTTTAATCATAAACCTCTTTACTATTTCTCCATCATTGAATTGATTTAAATCATAGGCGAGAAATTGCGTAACTAGTCAATAATATTCCATCACGTTGTCTACGTTTATTTTCTGGAATATTCTGGCGTTTATCAAGATTACTTAATAGATTTGCACGTTCTCGACCTAAAATAATTTCAGAAAATCATATTTCGTTTTCTACGCACATTTGATATTTTTTAAATATATATTTCTTTTGGAAATAACACGAACAGACAACATTTAATTCCTCGTACCTTTTAATTCAGCGTGTTTAAGGTATAATGCCATATTTAGTATACTATGCAAATGTTAAGATCATAAATTTTCTTCGGGATAGTACGAAAAATAACATTTAATTTGTCTTACCTTCTAATTCAGCATGTTCTTTATGACATAAGGAGTAATGTCGTTGTATATTAAATATATTAATGCTTAATAGGATTTTCGAGCATAACATACATCGTATGTTCTCCCCTTCTAAACAGCAAAGAAACTCTTCCTCCCATTTCTCATGAAATAATCGTTTTCTAACGCGTACACCCCCGCTTTGATAATGTCATTATGCCACCAATGATATTGTTTATGAAACTGATATAGAACCTGCCCACGCCTAGGAGCTACGTGAGGGAGGAAAGGGGACTGTGAAGATGATGTCACTCAGAGCGATAAGCTCTGTGAAGGTCAGTGAGGCATTATTTCTCAAGTGAGGCACGATGCCCATCTCTGTGTCTAGAAAGTGAAAATCGGGACGCAGCCATAGTGAGTAATCATATCGATCATTGCCCTTACTAGTCGTATTAGGGCTATTTAAATAACTACACCTTTGTGGCTGATCGAAGCTTCATTACAGAGCGTGTAATATTGCGGGGCATAGTTGAGGACATTTGAATTAATATTTTTACTATCAGTATAGGCAACATTATATATAAATTTTGTAAAATAAACGTAAAAGTGGCAAAGAACAGTATACTGAAAGACACTGAAATACCAAAAGGCACAGAAAGTGTGTTGAACGTAATAAAAAAAACAAAATTATGAAGATATTAACTCGACATTTAGCATGGATTTGTGTAGCCTACCATGATGTTTCAATGCCAACATGCCAATTAATAAATTAAATAATCTCCATTTGAGGGAATTTGTAGATAAGTACATAGAAAATTAGTGGGTTTTCAGTGATGAGCGAGATGCAATATCCTAATGAAACACGAAAAAATATCGCACAATAAGAATTTCTTGTGCTACATCATACACCAATAACGTCATGTGCTATTGAAAGAATTTCTTGCAATATAAAATCATTTCAAGTGACATTCGCATATGTTGAAGTTCCGTAACTTACGAATGCACGTTATTATTCACTGCAAAGATCACGACGAAAATGAACATCACGGCTCAAGAATGTGTTTACTAGTATAGCTTCAGAATGTCGGGAGTTAACTGTACCCCACGAACACGCAGCGACGATGTGTTTGTTTATGTCCTTATCCGTTGCATTACCTGTATTTGGCGTACTATATACCCAATGTGTCTAAACTTCAGTCTTTAGGTAGCTGTAATATGAAGCCTACCTATAGTAATTCATCTCTCACACTGTAGATAGTTCGCTCTATTCCTCCTGAAAAGAACAGTCGTCCCGTCTTCGTGGGCGTTCAACAGGCCCGCATATATCACAGAGATGAAACAGAAAGTTTCGTATTACAGCATTCTCGAGATTGAAAAACCAGCCACGACTAGAATTAAGGTCCCGCTTGAATCAATCGTCCACTCGTGTGATAGCGACTTTTAATAGGGTGCGTCAGTATCTTTGGCTATTTGCGCCCTTTTAAGAAGACAGAAAAAATAACACAAACACGCAGCATTCGGATCCTATGAAACAACAAGACTACAATGGAGAAATACATACAATATCATAAGAAAGACTAAACGCAAACAAGAAAACGCCACAGAAACACAGGGAAGAAACAAATACATCACACTAACATACGAACACAAGAACACATACAAGACTGCATCACCATTAAAAAAAGCTAAAATACAACATTGCATACAGAACAGAGAACACACTACAAAAACATCTTAACACACAGACGAGACACACAAATAAATACAATTTAACAGGAGTTTACAACAGCTGCAACGAGTTCTACATTGGACAGACTGAAAGATCATTTCAAACACGTTATAAAGAACATATATCACAACTATAACCAAACTACACAACAATTAAACCTACGCAGGACACATCACAAACTCCAATTACAACTACAGCAACATACACACTGACATGAAAATACTACACATCCCGCCAAAAAAAAAAAAAACAAAACAAACTTGACATTCTAGAACAATATAAAATTTAGAAACCTACAAAAACACACCCACATCACATCCTGAACACTCAACTTAATTTCAAAACACACACCCATTTCGATATAATCATGAACACACCCCACCACAACAGGAAACCAGAAGATAGCGCAGGATACCCACTAGGCTTTTGACAATGAAGAACAAGACTTCGAAACTAGTGAAGCAAGGTAAATTCTAAATATTAACACAGTAAAGAAATTGAAAATTTAATCAGTGAAAAAAAAAAGAATGTCTGAAAACATTTTTTTATAAATCTACGGGGTGTTTCCGAGGTGGTGTTACAAACTTTCAGGGATGATGGCGAAGAGCACATGTATCAATTTGAGATAAGGAACCATGATCCGGAAATGACTGAGTCGAAAGTTATAAGCAAAAATAGTTGTGTGGAAATGGAATTGTAATTTGGCAACACGTGCCCTCCTTCCTTTAACCTTTGGAACAGTCGTAGAAAAATGGTATGGGCCGGATGTCTCCTACGTGGGTACTTATGCATTTATCGCGTAATAGATTGACTATTGATGAGATATTTCTTATTCGACAGATAATGGAGAAAAAATGGGAATATAAGGGTACGTATGGGCGAATCCAGAAATGCATATAGAGTGTTAGTTGGGAGGCCTGAGGGAAAAAGACCTTTGGGGAGGCCGAGACGTAGATGGGAAGATAATATAAAAACGGATTTGAGGGAGGTGGGGTATGATGGTAGAGACTGGATTAATCTTGCTCAGGATAGGAACCAATGGCGGGCTTATGTGAGGGCGGCAATGAACCTCCGGGTTCCTTAAAAGCCAGTAAGTAAGTAAGAAAGAATGACATTTATCGACAAATACGAATATAAATAACAAATGAATGACACCTATCGACAAATATGAAACGGCGATCACACATGAAAATGTTATCGTACAAAAACAAACTATTTGTTTAAATCAAAAATGATTAATAATACTTTATGCTCGACCATGCCGAAATGTAGTAATTATACACCTGGTAGAAGACCTTTAATGCATGTCATTAAAGTACACCTACTCATTAAAGGTCAGGTCTTTCAGCCAATGACGACTCAGGTTACAACTGTTCAGCCAATGACAGGTCAGCTTTCTACCGTTATAAAATCGCAAGTATCGATTATTCTCGGATATGCAATCGAAAGAGAATTAGCGAAAAGTCACGGAGGCTGGAAATCCAATACTGTCGCAGAAGGTAATGTTCTGTTACTATAATAATTAGCGTTAATTGTAAATAATATTCAAATAAATTCAATTTGTCATCTCGTTTTTCAATGTCGAATTCATTAATCAAGGTTATAATATTATAATATTATCAAGTTTAACGGGACTACGTCAAGGTCAATGACATTATTGTTCCTCGGAAAAAATCAATACTTTCGCGTCTGCGCACATCTCACAATTCACGACCTAGAACAAGGTCACTTCCGATCTTGTCAGATTCAAATAAAATGTATACATCTAAATACCGGTAATTTGAAGTTAGAAATATGGTCGAGCATAAAAAGTCGTATGAAACTCGCCTATAATGGTAATTAAGAAGCTCGTATGAAAATTATAAAACTCGCTTGCGCTCGTTTCATAAATATCCATACTCGCTTCTTAATTACTATCATTATAGGCTCGTTGCATAATGTACTTTATTTATTCGGCTGGAAATTCACTTATTGACCAGTTTTTAACGCCAAATTAAGCAGGAGTTTTGATTCCCTGTCACGAGATGCGCAGATGTTTATTCTTTATTCCTTATCGTTGGCAGCCGTTTTCGACATTTTGTTTTAGTCACTGAAAATGCAGTACACATTAAATTAAAAGCTCTTCCTTGTGAAGCAATACTGGATTAGGAATTCAATTACAGCTACTCAAAGGGCAGACCAGAGAGAATTTGGTGTTCGTAATCCTCTCCCCCCCCCCAAAGAAACACAATACTGGGACTGGTAAACAAATTGGAAACAACAGGATCTCTAAAAGAAAATGACAAATATACAGAATAAAAAATAAACATCTGCGCATCTCATGACAGGGAATCAAAACTCCTGGTTAATTTGACGTTAAAAACTGGTCATTAAGTGAATTTCCAGCCGAATAAATAAAGATTTTTCAACATTTGCAATAGAGGTTAGTAATCTCCCAAACATACTCTAAATTTGAGGTATAACAAATTGTGGCTAGCACCATTCGTTTTGAAATAAAGAAAGAAAGAAATGTGTCAGTTCTATATAAATCACTCTGTATTATTGTACAGGTAACTTCTTGTTAATAAGAGTATAAGGTTTTCGTAGTCTTGAAAATTATTCTGAAGGGTAAATAATTTCGTAGTGCAGAGAAAGGAGTGGAAAGATAAGCTAGGAGCTGTGTATTCTCTTCGATGACTGCTGTCTCCAACCCGTGCTGTCAGAAGCAACTGATTGACCCTCCACACCTGCAATTCATAACAATGGAAGTTCGCAGTCCGCATTGTCTCTCTTAATTCAATGGGCGCTTTAAGAGGATTAATCAAACTATTAATAGCGTTTGCCTGGAAAATTTCCCTCCATCGTACAGAGATTAGTTCAGCCATTGTCTGTAGTACCACATCCTTGGGTATTGTTCAGAGTTACTTATAGTTGGCCATATCATAATTAAATTTTTGTGCTTGTTAGTGATTCATAATCTCTTTTGTAGTCGTCTGTCTTCAAATTAAAAGCAGAGTAACTGAAAAGACTTCAATAATATCTCGTTAAAAACGTTTTCAGGATATATTATTATAATGTACCGAAGTACATATGATATTTCCATGCAGTGCACCTCAGCACATGTGTGGACTTCTGTCCTATGTTCATAGACACGTATGACGTAGTGCAGAGGGCGGCCACTAGAGGGAACCCAAGAGTTGGAACTTAATCAGAGACAATTCTGTCCGACGCCGGGGTGGTATCCGGTGTGGCTTAGTGGATAAAGCATCAGCACGTATAGCTGAAAACCCGGGTTCGAATCCCGGCGCCGGAGAGAATTTTTCTCCGTTCCATTACTCTTTCATCGTATGATGACGCAGAATATCTGCATGAAATATCATATGTACTTCGGTACATTAAAATAATATATATGATATGCGTAAATCACTTCGTGATTTAAGACGGCGCTTATTCCGTCGGATCCCGGCCAACTAGTCACTCATAACGAGTACACCTCAGCACATGTGTGGACTTCGGTCCTATGTTCATAGACATCTATGACGTAGTGCAGAGGGCGGCCACTTGAGGGAACCCAAGAGTTGGAACTTAATCAGAGACAATTCTGTCCGACGCCGGGGTGGTATCCGGTGTGGCTTAGTGGATAAAGCATCAGCACGTAGAGCTGAAAACCCGGGTTCAAATCCCGGCGCCGGAGAGAATTTTCTCCGTTCCATTACTCTTTCATCGTATGATGACGCAGAATATCTGCATGAAATATCATATGTACTTCGGTACATTAAAATAACATATATGATATGCGTAAATCACTTCGTGATTTAAGACGGCGCTTATTCCGTCGGATCCCGGCCAACTAGTCACTCATAACGAGTGCACCTCAGCACATGTGTGGACTTCGGTCCTATGTTCATAGACATCTATGACGTAGTGCAGAGGGCGGCCACTAGAGGGAACCCAAGAGTTGGAACTTAATCAGAGACAATTCTGTCCGACGCCGGGGTGGTATCCGGTGTGGCTTAGTGGATAAAGTATCAGCACGTAGAGCTGAAAATCCGGGTTCAAATCCCGGCGCCGGAGAGAATTTTTCTCCGTTCCATTACTCTTTCATCGTTTGCAGGATAGTTTCGAAACAAAATTGAACGACTAGCAATTTATGTTTCAACTAAATGACCATGTTTTTTTTTTAGAATCGTGCCCTCGCCTTGTTACTGAACTCCTGTTGAGTTTCAAACGTAATTCTGTTAGCTAATATTTGATAAACAGCAAATATTTTTTTTTCTTGAAACATTTTTTTAAGAATCCTGAATAAATTATGTTGTGTGGCAGTTTCTCTTTGGAGTATTTCAAGACTTTCTGTACATTTTTAATAGTGTTTGCGTAAGTGAGAAGAGATAATTTTTTAAAATGTGAAGACATTATCACAAAAACAGCCCTAGTCATTTTTAAGAAATTGAGTTAAGGACACATTTGCTCTATTTCAAATATTTATAGACTCCAAAAATGACACATGCCAGGTGCAATAGCCACAAGGATAAACACCAGTTGTACGGAAACCGCTGACATGTGTTGTTTTATTTATTTTTATTGTTTTCCTGAAAAATAACAATTTTGACAAGGGTTGTTTTTGTAATAATATATTCATATATATTTATCTTAGTGCAACTAAGGCACAGAAAAAATAACAGAAGATTGGGGTTCAAGATTTCAATAATATTTAAAAGAACGTACAAGTGGGGTCCAGAATGGGCCCCATTAGTAATGTTAGGGTTAAAAATTTTAATTTTAGTACTCGCGTTTATTACACCTTTTTTCTTGTTTTCAATATCGTATGATTGGTTGTTAAATTTAACGGATACGCATCTCTCACTCAGTGAAAAGAGCGGTCAGCGCGCAAAGAGGAATTTTATACATCTTGATTACACAACTTTTAACACTGTATCACTTCGGAATATGTATGATAAGAACTTTCTTGTGTTAAATTTTAACGTACCTTGTTAACATGTTTCGACCTATTTTGGGTCATCTTCAGAACTGGTCGTTGTTGGTCTTGGCGCCTCTTCTTTCCTGTGAGGGTTCTTTCGTAGTGTAGAGCCAAAGAGTGTGTGTGTTTTGAAATTGAGTTGTCAGACACACGAAAACACACCCCAACGATATTCTCAACACACAACTCAATTGAGTTATCAGACACACGAAAATACACCCCAACGATATTCTCAACACACAACTCAATTTCAAAACACATACACTCTTTGACTCTACACTATGAACGCACCCTCACAGGAAACAAGAGGCGCCAAGACCAACAACGACCAGTTCTGAAGATGACCCAAAATAGGTCGAAACATGTTAATAAGGTACGTTAAAATTTAACACAAGAAAGTTCTTATCATACATATTTCAAAGAAATTTTATTATTTGAGCGCAGCAGTGGTCTGTAAGATTATCGGCAAACTCTGGCTTCTCCCTAACAGAAAGGTCGATGACAAACTTATTTTAAGCAGACAGTAATCTGTAAATGCAAGAACGGGGGAAGAAAAAGGAGACTTCGCATACCAACTGATCGAAGCATTCAGCTTCAAATTCGCGATGGGAATAAGGGATGATACCCAGGATATCTGATAGAATAAAGAATATTTTTCACATTGCCTTCTTGTTGAAATACAGCATCAATATCCTTGTTTTCCTGAGGATGGATCAAGTTTTACAACCCTCTCGTCGGGAAAGCAACTTGAAGGTGCCAAGAAGGAAACTTAGTGGCTCACAAGGTGACATATTTCATATTGGACAGATATCGGTCAGCTAACGTTAGAAGGGGATTGCAGGAGATCCTGGGTTACTTCTGTAAAGCCAATAGGAAGCAATTGCAGTTGAGAACTATAGCAACTTGCCATCTCTCTTGGTAATATACTTTAAGTGCTACAGCTTAAATCCAAGTCACGCTTCCTCGTAAAGTGGGAGAAGAATTTTATTTCCGACTTATTGTTATCTATATCTTCTAGTAGTTACCAAGTTACGAGAGATTGCTGGATGCGGGCATTCGCATTCAGAGAAGCATCCGAGAAACAAGACATCATACGGACCGCAAGGAAAACGTTTGCCTTTTCAGCCGACTGTATCAAAGTCAAGTCTCAAATACTGTTACGCAGGGAGGCGGGGAAGTACTTCCGTGTAACGGGCTGTATCAAAACTGACAACCGACAGATTTATACACGTTCAGGCCTCAGCTGTAGCAAACCTCGGGCCATCTCCCATGGGTTACGTTTGACCAAATGAACTAGCAGCAAGGAATGGAGTTGTGCATGTTTAGAAGTCTGGAGTTCAATCCCAAACGCCGACCATTTTAACCAGAAACATTCTTCATTTTTCTTAGCTTTTTCCCAAAATACTATTTTAATAATATAATAAAACCTATCATCAAATTTCATTTCATTAGCTGTTTGTGGTTCCATAGAGAAAGTAACATCTCACTTGACCACTTGAAGAACAATTTGAATACATCTGAAGTCTGATTAGTGTAATATGTAGCTGTAGGCCTATACTTTCCTGTGTGGTGACCGGGAAAGAGAATAGTTCCACTGTGAGCTCATACAGATCGTAAAAGGCGATCAAATGAGCACCCAGAGCCTGGGGGTATAGCTGGGTCACCCTGTCTTTGGGGGACATAAATACAGAGACCTGGTCCTCCAGGTTGGGGGTTGGTTCGTGGGGCTGACACCCCCACAACTGTAAAAAAACTACTTGTTGAGAAGCCTCAATTGAAGCCTCGGAACTGGTTGAAACATCGGCAGCGAATTAAGCGACGGAACATGGTCTTCGAGTTTGGTACATGACGCAGATGACTTGGATGTTATGGGACGGTCGTTGACAGCAATAGAAGAAGTGTGTAACGATCGATTCTCAGGACTATCTTGGAACAACTTGTCTGGAGGAGATTAGCACAGGACAGGGACAGTTGGAGGAAGAAAATTGAGGAGGCTAAGGCTCGACTTTGGGCTGTGATGCCATCGTAGTAGTAGTAGTAGTAGTAGTAGTAGTAGTAGTAGTAGTAGTAGTAGTAGTAGTAGTAGTAGTAGTAGTAGTAGCTGTATACTTTATTATCTCCTGGCCTAGTTGCCTCATTAGTGGTGCCTTCTTGGTATCACTTGTGAGCTTGAGATCTGTCTTCGGACAGTTGACTAAACAACAACAAGCAATTTGTTTTCATATAGGCCTATTTTCTTTTGACAAATTATCTTCATGTATATTTTTTAAATCACAATGTACGAGTATATTTGTATATTTTACACAAAGTCTTAATTTTTTCTTCTTTTTTAACCCTCCTGCTACCAAGGTTTATTACAATTTACTAATACCAAGGGAGTATAATACAATTACCTCATCAAAATCAATTAGGCCTATCAATCTTTTTTAAGCATTTGGAATATTTAACAATTTATATACTACTAGGTTCAAAAAGTTCCCGGAATTTGCTAGTATCATAGAAACAACGTACCTTAAACACTATTCTACAGCATTCCCTTCAAAATAGTTGCCTTCCGCAACAACACACTTTTGCCAACGCGTGTAGAGTTCCTGGAAGCAGGCCTGGAAGCCATTTTGTGAAACCCGTCTTAGTGCTCTCGTCGCGTTTGCGATAACCTCTTCAGCATTGAATCTCCGTCCTTTCAGATGACTTTTCAGACGGGGAAACAGAAAGTAATCAGGTGGTGAGAGATCAGGAGAGTATGGTGGGTCATCCAAAGCAGTTATGTTACGCACACGCTGAGCGATTGCTTCATTTGTTACAGTTGTTGGTCGGCCGCTGCGTACGTCATCTTTGATGCTATCGCGGCCACCAGAAAAGCGTTTATGCCAGGCATACACTTCAGTTTTTTTCATTGCTGCTTCGCCATATGCTTCTTCCAACAATCTTAATGTCTCTGCAGGAGTTTTGTGTAACAAAACACAGAACTTGATGTTTGTACGTTGCTCTGTGGACATAATTACAAAATGCGACGAACAAACAAAACACTATGATAAACAATTGCCTACAACTCAAAACCAACAATCGCCATTATCAACAAACTTTAAGGAAATGACATCATGAATGTTACCAACAAAACAAATGTATAATATTCCTTGTTATATATTAATACGAAAAATGGTAGTAAAATTCCGGGAACTTTTTGAACCTAGTAATATTACTGTGCTCCAACCATGAGAAAGTCTCTGCGGAATGAAACGCAGCGGGGTAATGCTGTTAATGAATGTTGATGTCATAAGGTCACACACGTGGGTACTCGTATCTCTATTGGCTCGCTCTCACAGCACAAACAATAATATTATTACCCTCATATTTATACTACCCTAGTTACAAAATCGGATCACTGTTAATCTCCTGGTCTTTTAATTCCTACATATAGGAAATAACATATGCAGGAGAGCGCATGGTTTTTAAACTGACGTCATAACGATAATATTATCTATCTACTTCGCTCCAATAGATGACGCAATAGTAAGCACATTCATTTCACGGTTGATCTCCTGGTAGGAGAACAGTATTGACTGCAGACCTCCAGAAAGTATAAACATGTAAAATAATCGACCTATTTTTACAAATCCATTGCAGTTCAAAACTACCGTAAACCAAAATTAAAGAACTTTAATTATATACAGTCGCCCTGGTTGGCGTAGTTGGTATAGCGCTGGCCTTCTGTGCCCGAGGTTGAGGGTTCGATCCCGGGCCAGGTCGATGGCATTTAAGTGTGCTTAAATGCGATGGGCTCATGTCAGTAGATTTACTGGCATGTAAAAGAACTCCTGCGGGACAAAATTCCGGCACACCAGCGACGCTGATATAACGCAGTTGCGAGCGTCGTTAAATAAAACACAAAAAACTTTAATTATATATATGTTACTAGTGACACTATAACATATCACATCGGTATGTCTGCAGTGCTTGGGAAAAGTGACATAAGTCAGTTTTACAAACCTTTTTTGATAATTTATTGACAACTTACACTGGTTTATGTCGATTTGATTTTTTTCTGTATAAATTATTGTAAAAAAAAGGTAAAGGTATCCCCGTAACATGCCATGAAGGCACTTGGGGGGCATGGAGGTAGAGCCCCATGCTTTCCATGACCTCGGCACTAG
Organism: Periplaneta americana; assembly: GCA_025594305.2. Classification (NCBI taxonomy): domain Eukaryota; kingdom Metazoa; phylum Arthropoda; class Insecta; order Blattodea; family Blattidae; genus Periplaneta; species Periplaneta americana. Next base: position 21,555,571 of record JAJSOF020000023.1, on the reverse strand, counting down.
AATGAGGTGGTGTGGTCGGCACCACGCTCTGACCGCCTTTACCCCGGGAAAGACCCGGTACTCAATTTTATAGGAGGCTGAGTGAACCTCGGGGCCGTTCTGAAAGTTTGGCAACGAGAAAAAATCCTGTCACCACCTGGGATCGAACCCCGGACCTTCCAGTCCGTAGCCAGCTGTAATGGGAGAAATACTTCTGTCTCTTTTTCCAAGCGAGCAGATGTTCCGTAAGTTGTCAATAAATTATCTAAAAAGGTTTGTGGAAATTGACTTGTGTCACTTTTCCCGAGCACTATAGATATAGTAATTTTAAACTTGCCTCTCATGTTGTTCAAGATAAACTCCTCTATATTAATTATATGGTTTCGAAATTGTGGAAAAAACGACTAAAAGCTATTAATGTCACAGTACTATAACATAAATTGGAAATAATTTCACTTATTTGTTGAAATTTAAATATTGAAATACAATCCAAATAACCATGAATATCTCCAAAACATTTTTGTTTGTAATAAAATAATAATTGAAAAAATAAAGTGTAAATTAAAATTTTCACCCAAAATCCTATTGCATTCCACATTGATGAAAGTAGAAGAACTCCGAGAAAAAAACTCATTATTCGACTATTCCTACAACTCAAAATCGGAAATTAAACCCGAGTCAGGAAAATGATGAGCCAGCTTTCTATAGGGGAACAACTTAGAAAACTCCATTGGTCTGCGTTTGCGTCAAACTTAAAGAGTGACACTATATTATTCACCTCCTACTTCCTGTCAGCCAATAGTAGCGCATACTGATAGCAGTGATGCGTCAGATGACTTGTCAATCTGTAGCGACAATGGTTCAGATTAATGGAGGGAAAACTCCGACTTCGCCTCCAGCACAGCGGTAAAGCTAAGTAATCTCCTACAACGGAGTTTTGTCAGTTGTTAACCTATAGCACATAACCGTGGGGAAATCTTCCTTTTGGATACAGTCCGATCGCGGAACTTCACAGAAACTCTTTTCATTGAATAGAAACGAAAGCAATAAGAATAATGATATTGTATTATAATGGTAAACCTTAAGAGTATTCGAGGAAAGGGGAACTATCCGGGAAATAAATGGAAGAATTCAGTGACCTAAATTCCTGTACACGTGAGTCTAGTGTCTTTTGATCTCGTTACATCACTTCATAACCTGATGATAATACAATCTTTGAAGTTAGCGGTCTTGTTGACCTTATGGCTTCACCACAACGCCCTCAAAGGATCTCCTCTTTACCATGGACGGGCTGATTGTATTACGGCAAACTGCTGTTATAGTGTGTTCTGGAAGGTGATGACTTATTCATTAACCCTTCCTGCGCTTCCTTCTGAACGCTTCCGCCGCCATGACTAGGAAACTCGCCATTTAATTTCACCTGCAACTGCAGCGTACAGTTCTGCCTACAAACATAGAATTCAATCATATTGTGGTTTACACAGCGCAGTGAAACGAATATTTTGTCTAATGTCCAGTTTCTCCAATACTGAGATTTCCGCTGTGTTGCTATTGATTTGATGAAGTCGTTTGTACAGTAAATAGGTAATACTTGAAATCGGTAGTTTGAGACCTACTTACATAAAAAGTCTGAATTATCATCATTGAACTACTTCTTTTTAGACCATATCGTCACGTGAATGCAAGAACTAGGTAACTTGAAATTTGGGTTTTTTTAGTTATCTCTGTTAGAGCATAGCAAAAATCGCACAGAATGTAATGCAAGAACTAGGTAACTGATCGAACGATACTAGCGACATCTATTTTCCAATGTAACAAATAGGTAAAAGATAACAAGGTATATTCCTTAGTGCAATAAATAAGTAAATAGGCAATATCTCAAAACAGGAAAAATTGAGTTACCTAGTTCTTGCATTCAGGTGACGATATGATCTGTAACGATAATCTAAGGAAGATAGCCTTGATCCCTCCATCGTTGTCTTGGTCTTCCTTGATCTCTATGTCCTGTTGGTCTATATACAGTACTGAGCCTAATCTTGGAAGTGGTTTCTGAAATGATGGCAATATCAATTTTCCTATTCTTCAACTTTATTTATTAATCCTCGAACTTGGCAAGGTTCAACGTGGACAGTCCACACCTGTGGAGTAACGGCTAGCGCGTCTAGCCGCGAAACCAGGTGGCCCGGGTTCGATTCCCGGTCGGGGGAAGTTACCTGGTTGAGGTTTTTTTCGGGGTTTTCCCTCCACCCAAGATGAGCAAATGCTGGGTAACTTTCGGTGTTGGACTCCGGACTCATTTCACCGGCATTATCACCTTCATCTCATTCAGACGCTAAGTAACCTAAGCTGTTGATAAAGCGTCGTAAAATAACCTACTAAAATAAAAAAACTCAACGTGGGCTATCGATTAAGGGACAGGTTCCTAAAAAAAATACTAAAATACTGCAAAATTCAAGATCCTAACTAACACTACTCGTACCTAGGTTAAAAAATAATTTACATTTAAAATAATAGGGTATTTAATTCTACTTCAAAATCAAAGATTTTATAACCTCAAACAAAATAAAGTTATAATAAACAAGATTTCACTCAAAAAGTCGCCCCCGGTAGCGTAGTTGGTATAGCGCTGGCCTTCTATGCTCGAGGTTGCAGGTTCGATCCCGGCCGAGGTCTATGGTATTTGAGTGTGCTTAAATGTGTCAGTAGATTTACTGGCATGTAAAACAAGTCCTGCGGGACAAAATTCCGGCACACCGGCGACGCTGACATAACCTCTGCAGTTGCGAGCGTCGTTAAATAAACTATAATTTAAATAAATTCACTCCAAAAAAACAATAAAAATAACTTCAAAAATAAAACTTTTAACAACTTTAACAAATAAAAATTCACTCATATTCATTGTATAACCGCGGATTCTGGCACAAATTTTACCAATAAATGAATCAAAATTACCAAATCAAATTCCCATAAATTAATAAAATTTATTACTGCGATGGTTAATAAAAATTAAAAATCATTGAGACAAGCATAATTATATATTACACAAAAACTTGCATATAAAATAATTTAAAAGCAAATAAATAAGCAAGAATAAAACCCATTAAATAATTAATAAACTAAAAATGGATGAAGCCAAAATATTAAAGCTAAATCAAAATAAAAAAGGAAAAACCGAATTTCTCCATACTTTTTAACCAATTCAATTCAACATTAACGCATTACAATTCAAATTACCCTCAACTCATTCGTCAACTCAACTCTTAAGATATGCTTTAAAAATCACGGAACAAGAAAAACTAAAACTGTAAATGTTGGCTTCAGTGTATAATAAAATTACTCCTTCTCTCTAATAGTAACAGTATATTTATAGATCTCTCTCTCTCTCTCTTATTTTTCTTCAATTTTCAAATCCTTAATCGCACTCCTTTTCCTTACCAGGTCGACATCAATGAGGTATGTTCGCTTTTCTTTCTTTAGATTCTTTTGAATAATGAAGAGTCCCCTGGGTTGGTTACCAGCCATCCGCAGAGCAAGACTAGTGATAGGGTTGCTACCTTGTAGCCTCTAGTCAGGCATATTGAATGGAATTTCCTCCATTTATGATAGAAAAGTTATACTGCCGTTAGTGAAAGGCGAGGTGTACCACGAGCAGTTGAGGTTGGGAATTGGGTAGGAGAGGTTTTCGAATACACATAACTACACCTTATTACTTCCCCCCCCCCCACAAACAAAATGTCTGAATCATGAATCGAATTGACAAGGGTAAAGGTAGGATTATTTTCTATGTGTGAATTATCCATTGTATCGGGATGTGTTGATGGAAATCCCATTCTTACTCAGTTACCGAGCAAAGATATAAATTAACTAGGCTATACAGGTTGTAAAAAAAAGTATCCAATATTTTAGGAGGTAGTAGTTCGCATCAAAACAAGAAAATAATGTCGAATAAACATGGGTCCTACAACACATACTTTCTGAGATCTGAACACTTGTTCATAGGAGGTCCTCAATGTGACGTCCATTCATGGCAATGCATTCCTCTGCCCTTCGGCGTAAGAAATCACGCACTCTTGGAAATTGACCTCGTTGTTCTTGATAACCAAAAGTCTAGGGGATTTAGATTTGAGGAACGAGCAGGCCAAGGTATGGGGCCTCCCCAATCAATCCAGCGGTCCTGAAATGTCAGCGTCAGGTATTCACGCTCATTGCGGAAAAATGTGCTGGTGTGCCATCATGCACGAACCACATCTGTAGTCTTTACTCACATGGCACATACTCCAGCAAGTCCTGATAACGAGCCCCAGTTAATCTCTGTGGTAGCACGTATGGCCCTTAATCTATCGCCAAGAACGCCTGCCCATACGTTGATTGAGAATCTGTGCTGATGCCTTGTTTCTTCAACTGCATGGGAATTTTAATCAGCCCACACATGCTGTTTAAGAAAATTCACAACACCATCTCTGCTGAACCCCACTCATATCCGCAACCAAACTTTTCTTTTCAGTATTCCTTGTGACGTATCAGTATTTCATGCCAGGGGTGTCAACTGCGGTGTGATTATCTGTATTGTAAGGCAGAAAAATGCATTGCCATAAATGGACGTCACATTCAGCACCTCCTATGAACAAATGTTCAGATCTCAGAAAGTATGTGTTGTAAGTCTCATGTTTATTACATTTTTTTTCTTGTTTTGATGCTTATTATCATCTCCTAAAATATTGGATACTTTTTTTAATACCCTGTATAGAAACAAATAATTATTACTTTCGTTTAATGTTAAGTTGGCTTTGATCATTCCTTGAAAGTTAAAGAAATAAATTGCTGCACGATTTCCTGGATCTGTTCACGACAGCACAATTTTCAATAGTTCCCTTATTAGAGCTAGGTTTGAAGCAAGGGATTTGGTGGCGTGTTACTTGTTGACAGTGCTTATTCTTGTTATTCGTGCCTCATGACTCTAATTCTAAATCCTAATATAGAATAAATATTGGAAGCTTTTTTTTCAGAACATTCTGTATTTCCACGAATTATAAGTAGGCCTACTATAATAATAAATAAAACACGATGAACTCCATGGTATGCAGTAAGTTGTACGAAAAATTAAAAATTTCATTTTTCCCATGTTGAATCTTTCGTACACTACTTTTAACACTTGAATATAAATAATTGATAAAATGACGATCTTACTCATGTTAATTATGTAAGCATGTGTGGCTTACAGCTGTTTCGGTGTTACTTGACACCATCCTCAAAGTCTACTAGATCTCGGCGCTACCTCAACTTCGCTGCCTGTTGTGAGGAGCGTTCGTGTGATGAAGAGTTGAGTCAAATAGTGTGTGTGTCCTGAAATTGATCTGTGTTGAGAATTTGATTAGGGTGTGTTTTAGTGTGTCTGTATATTTCATATTGTTCTAGTGTGTTGAGTTTCTGGTTTTTGGGTTGTATGTATAGGATTTCCATGTCTGTATTTATGTTATTGTATGTGTAGTTAGTATTAGTTATGTGTTCGGCATATGTAGATGTATTGTGTCCTCTGGTTATTGCTTTAATGTGTTCTTTGTATCGAGTTTGGAATGATCTGCCTGTCTGTCCAATGTAGAAACTCTCGCAACTATTGCATGTGACGTTGTATACGCCTGTGTGGTTGTCAAATTCTCAATACACAGATCAATTTCAGAACACACACACTATTTGACACAACTCTTCATCACACGAACGCACCTACACAACAGGCAGCGAAGTTGAGATAGCGCCGAGATCTACTCTCTTTCCAGCTAAAGATTGAAGTAAATGTAAATAAATGCACGTGGCATAATGTTTCCTGATTGGCTATTGGACGCACAACGCCTCCAAACTCATCCTCCTCATCTTCTTCCTCATATTAAAATGGTTCCTTCTAAAATAATAAAATGTATAATATACATGGAATACGAGTGAATTAAACATGCTTATAAGAACACTTTCTTACGATTTAAACAACATGTTTATATTAGTAGTTTCAGACATTGCGTGTTAAATCATTGTAACGTGTATTATGGCAACGCGCATGCGTAATAGGCATTAAATCCCTCCCAAGGTGACTTGCAGCTTCACAGAGCACATCAGCACAGCTGGTATAACACAGTGCGAGATTCAGGGTTGCCAACCTCAAATAAATTTCTGTAGAATTAAAGAAATTCTCCACTCTTCAAAGAATAACATTTAATCACGAATCTACAGAAAATTAAAATCCACTATTCCCAGTAGAGAAATAATAAATATTAACCCTCCGTGAGCATTTTACGGGTTAGTTCAATGAATGTGTTGAAATGTCTGCAATATATCAGACGGTGGCTGCCCTGCGTGCTCACTTGCTGAAAATAATGCGCCCTGGTGGCTGCTTTGGTAGCTAGCTTGCGATTGCGGAGTAATACATTTCGGTTTTGTTTACGTCTACTTCAATCTTTAGTTGGAAATAGAGTAGTAGGCTCTGAGGATGGCGTCAAGTAACATCCAAACAGCTGTAAGCCACACATGCTTACATAATTAACGCGAGTAATCAATTATTTATTTCCTTTTGCGTTTTCAATAATTTTGAATTGTCAGTAATATAATATTGGACAGGCCTATACACATTTATATTAATGACATTGCAGCAATGCTGGCATGCCTCTTAATCTCATTATAAGCTGAAGGCTTCCATAATAATCGACTATTTAGTATAGCCTGTGGTCGATTTAATTTGTTCTTTTGAATGTGTCTTGCGACGGGTCCCAACGGACTTTCCTATCTGCAGTTTGTAACTTACCAAGCCTCCGCCTCCCACACACAACAGGAATCTAGCCCCGTCTCCATAATGCCACGCTATTCATTCTCTTCCTTCTTATCGCGGCCTACTCCTTCCATTGTTTTCCTTGAGAGCCTTCGGTGTTTGCCCGCCAGCCATTGCACCTCCTTGTTCCGAATGCAGATAATAATCTGCCAGTATTATTCATCCTCCTCTCACATTTTCGTCAACCACTCGTTCTTTTCTTTTTCAGTTTTTTGTGGAATATAACAAGCTCGCGGAGATCATTTTCTGAGATCTTGGAGGAAATATTTTACTGAAGAGAATTCTCTCCTTCTCTTGGGGAATGAATTCATAGCGCTTTGTCCTCTGCACAACGGTGACACATGGAATGCACAAGTTTTGCACACGGCAGAGAACACGTGTTCATTACTGGTGTAATTGTTCTCGAAATTTCGGTGTTAATGTGGAACTCAGTGGCGTTTCCAGGTAAATTTATAGGTGGTTGCAGTTGACTTTTACAGAGTGAATCTAAATTCAATCAATAAACTTGCAGACATTGTAGAGGAAACCAAACTTTTTTTTAATTTAAATTCAAATTTATTCACAATTTACAATTGAAATGGTACATATGAATATATACCCGAAATGAGCATATGCTCGTGCTCGGGTACAGTCCAGTAGAGTCTACATAAATTTTACAGATATCAATAATAATGTTGATGATAGAAATAATAGTAACAAATAATAATAATAATAATAATAATAATAATAATAATAATAATAATAACCGTGACGGAGATAATACGAAGATAGTAATACGAATTAATTAATTAATAAATAATAATAGTAATAATAATAATAACCGTGACGGAGATAATACGAAGATAGTAATACAAATTAATTAATTAATTAATTAATTAATAATAATAGTAATAATAATAATAATAGTAATAATAATAATAACCGTGACGGAGATAATACGGAGATAGTAATACAAATTAATTAATAAATAATAATAATAATATTAGTAATAATAGTCATCATCATCATCATCAACAATACGATTTGGGCCCATTGGCCCGTTTCGTCTCCATAGCAATATTAAAATTGGTCTTTCCAGCGTTTTCTAGGGCGTCCGATTCGTCTTCTCCTTGGGGTTTATAATGGTGTAGTCGGTATGGAATGCGAGTTGGTTCCATCCTACATATATGTTCATGCCATTTATTCCTATATTCTGTGATAGTTTCTATAATATTTGGCATATTTAGTTTCTGTCGTATGTCTTCATTTCGCTTGTGGTCCAACAAGCTATATCCTGCTATTGGCCTTAGCAGTCTCATTTCAGCTGCTTCTACTCTCTTCATTTGTAGAGTTGTCATACACCATGTTTCGGATCCATAGGTTAATGTTGGAATCGCCATTGTTTTGTAAAATTTTAAAATTGTGTCAGTCCTAACTTTCTTCTTTAGTGTTCTTTTATCGTGCCAATTAACTGCTGGAATTTAGAGAGCTTCCTATCTATGTCGTTAATTTGTTCATATGATATCATGCAGCCTAGGTAATTGAAACAGTTCACTTGCTCTATGATTTCATTATTAATAATTAGTTTTGTTCTTAATGGCGTTGTTCCCTTAAAACCCATCACTTTAGTCTTTTTAGTAGATATCTGAATAGTAATAATAGTAATAATAATAATAATAATAATAATAAACGTGACGGAGATCATACGAGATAGTAATACAAATTAATTAATTAATAAATAATAATAATAATAACCGTGACGGAGATAATACGAAGATAGTAATACAAATTAATTAATTAATTGATAATAATAATAATAATAATAATAATAGTAATAGTAATAATAACAATAATAATAATAACCGTAACGGAGACCATACGAATATAGTAATACAAATTAATTAATTAATTATTAATAATAACCGTGACGGAGATAATACGAAAATAGTAATACAAATTAATTAATGATAATAATAATAATAACAATAATAATAACCGTGACGGAGATAATACGAAGATAGTAATACAAATTAATTAATAATAATAGTAATAATAATAATAATAACCGTGACGGAGATCATACAATGATAGTAATACAAATTATTTAATTAATTAATTAATAATAATAGTAATAATAATAACCGTGACGGAGATAATACGAAGATAGTAATACAAATTAATTAATTAATAATAACAGTAATAATAATAATAATAATAATAATAATAAAACAAAATATTAACAATAATAAAATAAATACTAAGACTGATAAAATAAAATATAAAACCACTTAGCGAGAGTTAACACAACTTAAATAAGCATATAATAACCAGAAAAAAAATAACGAACTCGAAAATCAACAAAAAAGTTCGTTGTATCGCAGACGACAGCAACCGCCGTATTGACATTGTGTTATGCATTATTGGTAGTAGGGGAGAGCCGAAGGTCTATATCTTGACGTTATCTTCGAATCTTCTCATACGATCATGGGAAGTTACTGCTGAAAAATAAAATGTCTACGAGTCAAACTGTTCATTATTCCCAGGATAAATACAAATAATACTGAAATATATTAATCAAGTTTAAGTTATAGATCTCCACTTCTGAAACAAACAATTAAAGACAAGAAACCAATGGAAGAAACCAATTGTTCACAAGATACAGGATGTTAATTATTTTTATTTGAGAACTATGATTATTACAGATATCTCGCAACAGAAGGTAGAAAGGAGGGCCGCAATAATTCTTAACAAGTGAGTGCCGATTAAAACACAAATGCAGTGGCGTATAATCATGTGAATAGTCTGTGGATTTTGCATATTATAATAATTAACTCTAAATTATAAAAATGCTGTTGATGATTAAGTTGAGTACCGGTATTGAGTCTTGCCCAGGTGAAAAAGGTAGTCGGAGCTTGATGCCGACTATACCACTTCATTCTAAGGTCATAAAAAGATGGAGTTCTACCTCAATCTCACAAAACACATTCAAAGCATTGTACTTGGGACCATTTTTTAAATTAAGATATAGTGAAACAAAAATGTTAGAATATGCTGGCCTCTTCAGTTACTTAGTTTCCATAGTTCATTAATAGTTCTGTGCTAAAGTTCAGATCTTTCACTGCAAACCCAGCATTCTCCAATCTTTCCTATTTTCTGCCTTCCTTTTAGTCTCCGCATGTGATCCATTTTTGTTAATGTCATCTATCATCTCCCATTCACAAATTCTTCCAGTGCATCCTTCAGTAGACAGTTTCTTCTCAGCTAGTGACCCAGCCAATTCGTTCTTCCATTCCTGATCAGTTCAGAATTTTTCTTTCTCATACAACTTCATATCTTATTCGGTCTGTCCATTTCAACGCTCAATTCTTCTCCATATCCACACTTCAAATGCTTCTAGTCGCTCCTCTTCACTTCGCCGTAATGCCAATATTTCTGCTCCATGCACTGCTACACTTCACACAAAGTACTTCACTACTTCACTAGTCTTTTCTTTAGTTATTTTTCCAGAGGTCCGCAGAAGATGATTTTCTTTCCTATTAAAAGCTTGCTTTGTCATTGCTATCGTTCTTTTGACTTCCTGGCAGTAGCTCATGTTACTGATTATTTCGATAATAATTAGGCCTAATACCTCTAAAATAATTATTGATCTTTTAGATTAAAAATTTACATGAGAATTGTAGTGAATACGCTTGTAAATAGATACAGATATTATGCTAGAGAAAAGTTGAACTTCAAGAAGGATTTCATTTTTATGTAGACTTAGAAGTACTTAGTTATAATGTCGAAGAATATTGAACAAGTTTCGTAACGATAATGGCAAGTGATATCAAATTTTAGTACCAGTTGTGTCAGATTTTAAATCGAACTGACATTGTATGAATGCATTTAGTCTTCAGAATTTCAAGTGTCGTAAAACAAGCCAATGTATGAAAGTTTTGTTACATACTTTAAGCACAGGCGCCTTTGTTGGCGTCACTTTTATTTTTGTAGGTGTTGCATGTGTAAGAAATGGCGATAAAAGACGTCGTTGTCGCCGAATTATGGACGGATTTACAGCCAAGAATATATTGCTTGAAGTTCATGAATGCAGAAGAAAGTGCCAGGAGTTATATTGATTATGCAGACATCAAACACTGAACTTAAGTTATTACAATTTTATTAATATGTGTATTGGGTTATGAAAACTTCATTATATTGTAATAACTAGTACACGTTATAGAATGAAAAAGTGTAACCTTTCGAGCTGTTAATTACAGACTCACCAGAATAGAATCTATTCACGTACTAAGATTCCTTGCTAACTAATGTAAGTTCACTCTTAGCTGAGAGACTACAACGTGTTCATAATGTGTGCATGCGATTCATCTGCAATACTCGCAAATTTGACCATATAACACCTTCCCTCCGGTAACTTTTATGGGTGCGTCTGAAGGAACGAAGAACATTCACTGTCTCTTCTGTTTAGAATCATGCATACTTCTGCTCCGAAATATCTGTTATCGCGCTTTCAATTTCTTACAACTCTTCGAAACCGACATCAAGCACTTCCTTCTATCCCTCATCATAGAACGTCTTTATACTCGTGTTCCTATACTGTAGAAATACCTTGCCTCTGGAATCCTTACCTAATGACGTCAGGGACTGCCGGACTTTATCACAATTCAAAATTAAATTGGAAAATTTTGTCTTAGTTAATGTTTTTAGGTATTGCTAGAAGTATTGATTTGTGTTTTTTTTTCTTTTTATTTTTTAATCTAGATTAAAATTGCAGGTTTCTTGTTTATGTTAGTTAATTAGTTAGGATACAATTAATTATGATACTCATTTAAAGTTTATGTGACTGCAACCTGTGTATATTTTTGTGTGGGTTTACTTTGTTTATAGTGTTTTTTTCTCTCTGTTTATTTCTTGTGTAGCTTTACTTTGTATATAGTACTTACTTACTGGCTTTTAAGGAACACGAAGGTTCATTGCCGCCCTCACATAAGCCCGCCATTGGTCTCTATCCTGAGCAAGATTAATACATTCTCTATCATCATATCCCACCTCCCTCAAATCCATTTTAATATTATCTTCCCATCTACGTCTCGGCCTCCCTAATGGTCTTTTTCCCTCTGGCCTCCCAACTAACACTCTATATGCATTTCTGGATTCGCCCATACGTGCTACATGCCCTGCCCATCTCAAACGTCTGGATTTAATGTTCCTAATTATGTCAGGTGAAGAATACAATGCGTGCAGTTCTGTATTGTGCAACTTTCTCCATTCTCCTGTAACTTCATCCCTCTTAGCCCAAAATATTTTCCTAAGCACCTTATTCTCAAATACCCTTAACTTATGTTCCTCTGTCAAAGTGAGAGTCCAAGTTTCACAACCATAAAGAACAACCGGTAATATAATTGTTTTATAAATTCTAACTTTCAGATTTTTTGACAGCAGACTGGATGATAAAAGCTTCTCAACTGAATAATAACAGGCATTTCCCATATTTATTCTGTGTTTAATTTCCTCCCAAGTATCATTTATATTTGTTACTGTTGCTCCAAGATATTTGAATATTAGTGTATTTTTTTCTGTTTATTTCTATTATTGTATTTGTATTCCTGGTGTTGTGGATGGTCTTTACTACACCAGAATAAATAAATAAATAAATAAATAAATAAATAAATAAATAAATAAATAAATAAATAAATAAATAAATAAATAAATAAATAAATAAGATGGTGGCGATAATACTACTACTACCACCGCCACTAATATTAATGTGATACAAGACTACCTGTGTATGATCGAACACGAATTGCTGCTCGAATGGAGGTGTGACAGTCCCAAATTATGTGCAGAGATGGTGGAGAATGGTGAAAGGAAGAAATGCGATGCAGGACTACAAGACCATCAAGAGACTTCACGCCAACTTGATTCGCACTGGCTCAGTTAAGCAACAGAAGGGTGCTGGCCGACCAAAAACAGTGATCACAGAGGAGGCCAAAGCAGTCGCTATTAAGGCCTTCCAGAGAAGTCCTAAGAAATCCATTGGACAGTACCAGCGGGAATCTGGTGTATCCTGTGCGTCCGTGCAGCGGTTGCTAAAGGAAATGAATTGGCGGCCATGGAAGCCACACTTTGTGCAAGCTCTGTCATGTGAGGACTGTGATATCAGAATGAAGTTTGCGGAGTCTCTACTAGCATGGATTCAAGAGGAGCCGAACCTTTTGCGACGCATTCTATGGTCAGACGAGAGGTGTGTGGCGGGTGCCAAATGAAATGCTTGTGAGAGCAGTACGGAACGTTCAGCCACGTCTGGAAAAATGTGCAGCAAATGCTGGTGCTTACATCGAATTTTAATATTGGTGGAATTTTAAGCAATCCTAATGAAAGGACTATTAGTTCATGCTACTTTGATCCTGTCATGTTAAGGGAGAGAGTGGTATTTTTTGGTGAAAAATGAGTAAATTAAAAAAAAATCTTTAAAATACTCTGTGATATATGTGGAATGCATAGCATAAGACTTTGTGGATATCTGTGCACTTATCGGATGTTGAGTCGCCATTTTTAAACTTCCTGCGTTTTGGATTTTTAAATCACTCGCCCACTTTTATTGTTGTTTCCGGTAAATTAAATTTTCAAAAAAAAAATTTTTTTTCTTTAAAATACCCTTTGATATGCGTGGAATGCATTGCATAACATTTTGTGGATATTTGTGCCCTTATCGGATGTTGAGACGTCATTTATAAACTTCCTGCGCTATGGATTTTTAAATCACACGCCTGCTTTTATCGGTTTCCAGTAACTTCATATTTTCTGCTATATTGCCAGACAAAATGGATATAATTTTTAACTATTAAAGATGCATTCATGAAATTTAGAACACACATTCTTTAGACTATTAGAAAACTTTTCCTGTAACAGAATTTTGTTAATTGATTTCATTTTAAAAATACGTCCGTTTGTTTGCAAGAAAGGAAATCATAAAATTGTTATTAAATTTAATTGCTTATTTTACAAACGTAGGAACTAATATCAAAATTCTGTTACAGGCAGTTTGTAGAACATGCTTTTGCAAATACATTGCAAAAAACAGTTTGAATCTATCTTTAAAAACGGTTTAGATATATCGGTTTTAGTACAATCCTGCATTGGGTATATTTTTTTTCAAATTTGGACCCACAAATAATTTTTTTTTTTCAAAATATTTTTATTTGGTTGAGTTGCCATAGCTATGAGCTCTCTACCTACAAAAAATTAATATTTTACACCAAATAGGAAAAAAGTTTAAAAAAATACCATCCTCGCCCCTTAATTCATTTACTTGTGATAAACGAATAAAAAGTTAGACATAAACATGGGTCGCCTTTTATGCATTATATACGCCTTTTTCTCAGAATATATATATTTTACTTAATGTGTTTTGCTTATAAACTGACGATATAATATCAGGCATACAATAAGATGGGTCCAGGCTTTATTTCTTGTTATATTTATTTTTTTGTCATCTTCCATTCCGTTGTACTAGTACTTATTGGCTTTTAAGGAACCCCGAGGTTCATTGCCGCCCTCACATAAGCCCGCCATTGGTCCCTATACTGAGCAAGATTAACCCAGTCTCTACCATCATATCCCACCTCCAACAAATCCATTTTAATATTATCTTCCCACCTACGTCTCGGCATCCCCAAAGGTCTTTTTCCCTCCGGCCTCCCGACTAACACTCTATATGCATTTATGGATTCGCCCATACGCGCTACATGTCCTGCACATCTCAAACGTCTGGATTTTATGTTCCTAATTATGTCAGGTGAAGAATACAATGCGTGCACTTCTGCGTTGTGTAACTTTCTCCATTCTCCTGTAACTACATGCCTCTTAGCCCCAAATATTTTCCTAAGCACCTTATTCTCAAACACCCTTAGCCTATGTTCCTCTCTCAAAGTGAGAGTCCAAGTTTCACAACCATAAAGAACCGGTAATATAACTGTTTTATAAATTCTAACTTTCAGATTTTTTGACAGCAGACTGGATGATAAAAGTTTCTCAACCGAATAACAGGCATTTCCCATATCTATTCTGTGTTTAATTTCCTCCCGAGTATCATTTATATTTGTTACTGTTGCTCCAAGATATTTGAACTTCTCCACCTCTTCAAAAGATAAATTTCCAATTTTTATATATCCATTTAGTACAATAATTTGGTCACGAGACATAATCATATACTTTGTCCTTTCGGGATTTACTTCCAAACCTATCCCTTTACTTGCTTCCAGTAAAATTCCCGTGTTTTCCCTAATCGTTTGTGGATTTTCTCCTAACATATTTACGTCATCCGCATAGAGAAGAAGCTGATGTAACCCATTCAGCTCCAAACCCTGTCTATTATCCTGAACTTTCCTAATGGCATATTCTAGAGCGAAGTTAAAAGTAAAGGTGATAGTGCATCTCCCTGCTTTAGCCCGCAGTGAATTGGAAAAGCATCAGATAGAAACTGGCCTATACGGACTCTGCTGTAAGTTTCACTAAGACACATTTTAATTAATCGAACTAGTTTCTAGGGAATACCAAATGCAATAAGAATATTATATAAAACTTCTCTCTTAACCGAGTCATACGCCTTTTTGAAATCTATGAATAACTGATGTACTGTACCCTTATACTCCCATTTTTTTCTCCAATATCTGTCGAATACAAAAAATCTGATCAATAGTCGATCTATTACGCCTAAAACCACACTGATGATCCCCAATAATTTCATCTACATATGGAGTTAATCTTCTCAAAAGGGTATTCGACAAAATTTTGTACGACGTCAACAAAAGTGATATTCCAAGAAAGTTACTACAGTTAGTCTTGTCCCCCTTCTTAAAAATAGGTACGATTATGGACTCCTTCCATTGTTCTGGTACAATTTCCTTTTCCCAAATTGCAAGTACAAGTTTATAAATTTCGCTAGATAATGCCCTTCCACCCTCTTGTATTAATTCTGCTGGAATTTGATCAATACCTGGAGACTTGTAGTTTTTTAGATTTTCTATCGCAATTTCGACTTCAGAAAGTGTGAGTTCCGGTATGAATGGCTCAGCAGTTTGTATTTCAATTTCGTCCTGATCATTTCTATTTGGCCTATGTATATTTAGTAGTTATCCAAAATAGTTTTTCCATCTGTTCAGGATTGAATGAGAATCTGCAAGTAAGTCACCATTCTCATCCTTGATTACGTTTACCCTTGCCTGATATCCGTTTTTAAATTCCTTTATACCCTTATATAAATCTCGAATGTTTTTATTCTTACTATTTGTTTCTACCTCATTCAGTTTTTCCTTCAAGTAATATCTTTTTTTTATTCCTAAGTGTACGACTTGCTTCCCGTCTTTCATTGAAATAATTATCTCTATTCTCCACAATTGGATCCTGTAAGAATTTCAATTTTGCCTGTTTCCTTCTATCTACTACAATGGAACAATCTTCATCAAACCATGGTTTCTTTTTCTTAGTTTCATGATAACCTATGCTCTGCTCAGCTGCAATTTTGATATTATCTCTGATATTGTCCCACATGCTGTTAACATCTAACTCTTCCTCAGCTTCGTCAGCAGTCGCTAAAGCAGCAAATCTACTTGAAATTTCATCCTGATAACGTTGCTTAGTTTCCTCGTCCTTTAATTTCAAAATATTGAATCTACTAATATTAGCTTGTTGCTCTACTCGCTTGGCTACTGATAGTCTTTCTCTTAATTCTCCAATTACCAAATAATGGTCAGAATTACAGTCTGCCCCATTCCGTTGTGAAGTAGCGAAAATCCTCGGTGATGTTGGCAGCATTGCACATAATCTTTTCTTGTCTTACTGCAGCAATTGAGTTACCGTGGTAGCGAGATTATTCTCTACTGCACTGGCGAGTATCGAATCCGACCTGTTGAGCTAGCTTGTAGCTGAACACGTTCCCATCTTACGAGGTTTCAGTTAAAATAAAGTTTCTGTCGAATGTTAAAAATAAACGTACATACAAATTTCGTATCAATTTAGTTAATACTATGTGTTAACTATTTTATTTTCCTATAAGCCCTTACAGAAAGCACGCTTTAATGATAAAATGTTCGCAGAATAATCCTATTACGAAATTGTTCATTTCGTTGTAATCCATGTGTTATTGAATTATCCATTCCATTTCAAAATGTTTATGTTCGTGGATATAAATGGCTTTATTAATTATAACTAAACTATGAAAGTACACTTAGGCCTACTAATCAGTACTTGTCCAGTATTTCTTTCCACAACCGCAGTTGCATTTTCCGAGCAAGGAATATAGCCCAATCTCCTGAAATATATCCTTTTGATGCGTATTACTTGATAACAATTTGATTTTTACGATGAAACTTCAGACATGAAATTTTATTGTATAGGAACCAACGCGTTACGATGCAAGAACTTTGTTTATAAAGAAGTTTGGAGGCCAATAAAAAAGGTAAATGAGCCAGGTATAAATTGCGGACGCTCTATATGATTATGCAAAATTTCTACGTGGTATCATCGCCTTTACTTCCGTATACAATGTATTTATAGGCACACAAATGCGTATTTTCGCTTCATTACATACTAAAATGTATTTGGCTGAAGGTGAGTTAATGGTTTGTGTCGATAACTGTTCCAGAATAAAGTTAATTATAGTCTAACGTAGAATATAACTATCAGACCTATGCCTTCAAAAGTAGTTTAATAATTTATCTTATCCTAAAGACATAGTGTACTGTTTATCAAACTATTGTCATATCAACTGTCAGAAATGGCTGATGACTTTATATTTTGTCCCGAAAGAGTTCTTTTACATGTCAGTAAATCTACCGACATGAGCCTGTCGCATTTAAGCACACTTAAATGCCATCGACCTGGGCCGGGATCGAACCCGCAACCTCGAGCACAGAAGGCCAGCGCTGCACCGACTACGCTACCCAGGCCGAGTATATATATATATATATATATATATATATATGTGGTGTGTAGATAAGCTTCAGGGCTTCTACCGCGTTGTCTTGGTATTGGTGGCTGACGTTTCGACCACTGTGTTGTGGTCATCTTCAGAGCAGTTGTTGGATAAGGAAATAGTCTGCGAGCTCGTATTTATATAGTAGTCACCGCAAGTACTCCCCCCCATCGAGACTACCATATATTTTCCTTCCAATTTTTCAGACTTAGAACTTTCAGTTGCAGCTTCTCGAAATTGCAACTGGTATGGTTAAAATGTTTACATATACAGGGATATCATTTTATTTTTACTAACATTTTTAATATTAACCTGTCTATGCCTTTAGAGAACCGGAAACACCGCTTGCTCCCCCCTCCAAGACTGGAGTTCGATGATACTGGCGTAAAACACAAATCACTCTACTAGGTATAGGAAGGAAGTAAAGTAGTCCATCCATTTACGTAAACTAGGAAATATCGCGATTTTGAGTTTGATAATTTTCATTAGGTTTTTCTTTAATCAAAGTACAGTACTGTATTAAGAATAAGTGTTTTTACTCACGAAGTGAGTTATCCATGCGAACGTATTCATTATGCGGTGTATATTATACTGTCTACAGCACATTAGCGTACATTATAGAGAAAGAAGTTAAATTGAAAAATAATCATAATATGAATATTTAAACACAATTTTGAAAATGGTGGCCGTTCATTTCGATACAGGCTTCAGTTCTTTTGTGCATATTATCGCACTATAGACTATTGCATCTAATTCCAATTGCCAGTTTCGTCCTTCGTACTAGTAACTCATGTTGAAATAATTCTGTACCTACTCTACGTACTGTGAATTCAATCTTCACTTCTGCCCGACCCGAAAATATAAAATTACTCAGACATGCTATCTACTGTCCGTCCAAGTGGTTATGCCGCAGGATTGTAGAAAGGAAGGAAATCACGTGACAGCTAATTACTTAACGAGGCCCTTTTATTTAAGTTAAATTAAACACCTGTATAATATTACGGAAACTTCCAATTCCTAAGAGAAATTAATGTTTTCAGAAAAGAGATAAGACAGCCCAGCTTTTACAGAGAGGCGAGCAGAAGCAGGTGGGGGAAATCGGGATGCGACGTAGGCAAACGGACAGTACCTGTGCGAAAATATGATTCAATATTGAAAGCTCTTTCGTCACTGGAAAACGCGAACATATTTCTGGAACGTACTATACTCAGTAACTCAGTACTGCTTACTATCTGCGGTCTTGGTTCTGTGTGGAGTTGGAACTTCCTTAGTAGAAGGGGTGGGAGTGAAGTACATTCAAAAACTCAGGTACAATAAAAATTGAAATAAAAATAAAATGATGTCCCTGTATATTGGAAAATTTGCAATGTCGTTATTTCACAGATTTGTAATTCCATCATTATATTGGAAATTGTTTATTTATGAGACTTTATAGGAAAAGAAAACGTGAAGAGAAAGTCAATTTCCGGTCTAGTATTAATATACTGAAGCAAGTAAAGTCTAATTTCGAGTTCGTACATGAGTATAAACATTAATTTTAATATTATAAGTTTATTAATTTGTCCTACAGAATTTATCTGTAATATTGACACTTAATATTGTAGGAGAAAAATTAGCTCCGGCGTCGGGGATCTAACCCGGGTCCTTGGTTCTACGTACCAAGCGCTCTGACCACTAAGCTACGCCGAAATCAATGCACAGCACCGGATCGAACGCTCCTCCTTCGATGTTTCCTAGTATAATGGCAGTTGACATTACACGTCAACATATATATATATATATATATATATATATATATATGCCTAAAGTGGAGTCAGGCCGGGTTCGATCCCCGGCGCCGGAGCGAATTTTTCACCTAAAATATTAAGTATTAATCTTAATGCCAAGGTGAAGTTGATTTAATACAAAACCTAACATTCTACGTGAATCCTGGAACCAGTGTTCCCTAATGATTTTTTTTCGCTTTAAATGCACATTTAAATGTATAGTTGGATTCACATTTTTACATTTATAGTTTATTGAGTTGGTCTGCATAATCATAATACTTGTATTTACAGCTAAATCATTTCCAGGCTTTTGAAAGTAAATTATTTAATTACAGATTTTCCTGAGAATAGAGTCAATGATTTGCATATTGCTATACAATCCTGATTGAAGTTTCTTTAGTTACAAACGCAAATACTTGCTAATTTGATAATTAAATTCCTCTCTTTAATTAATTCAATTAATCTTCGTAAATATACGTAGCGTAATATAGGAAGAGAGTAGAGTTCGTTCATAGCATACTCTGCAGTTAAAAAACACGGCAAGTATTTCTAATTACTGTTTGTAAGAGAAGAGCAAGGGGTAATTTATTTTGAAACGTCCCTCAAGGGAATCAACCCTGCTGCTACTGTAAGCGAAGTCTACTCCCGCTGCCTGCGACAAAGCGAGAGAGTAAATTCTGTTGAGAGCGAGTGAAAAAGACAGAAGGGAGAAAAGGGGTAAAGAACCAGGATGAAGGATTTTTCGTTTGATAGCTTAATTAACTCTCCATGTAAAATACTCTTTATTTAGGTAAAAACCCCCAAAACTGTGCCTAATTCCAGATTTCATACATTCACTTCCGTTTTGACTTTCATTATTTGGTTAATTAAGATATATAATTATAATGTATTCAATCATCATTTTTGAGTGGATTTTATTCCGTGAGAAGGACTTCATTTTGCTCCCTCCTGCTTTTCCTCATCTGGCTCGACGATCTTAACTAATTCTGTGTACTGAATTCCCTAAAGTTCATTAAACAGAATGTGGGCGTCACATAATTATATCTATATTATTCTGCAATGAAAGTGTATTCTTAGAACGAGGGGGATGTGAAAGCCGCTTATATCCAGAACCGACTTCATAAATTACACTTAAAGGCTGATTAATTTTGTGCAAAATTATTCCAACGTTCCTTCAGTGCTGAAGGGGTTTGGAAGAGTATACACAATGAGTCAGTAGAAAAGGTACGTATGTCCTGTTCTTAACGGTTTTGGAGAAAACTAATGGAAACAATGGAAAAGTGCAGGTGATAGTAAATGAAAACATTGTTACCATATGTTCTGTTTAACTGTGTACTTTCCTTTACAGAACATGTTCAGAAAGTCCACCGTCAACTTCAATGCACATTGCAGTTCTTGTAGACAGCTACTGTGTTGCTGATCTGAACTGATTCGGTTATTCCTTTACTTGAACAAAAGCATGTAAAATGCGACTGAGAAATTTCCACTTTGCGCTTGTAGACTTCGCTCTCAAGCCAACTCCACGCACAGTAATCCAATGTAGTAATGTCTGGTGACCTCGGTGGCCAATGAATGACTCCACCGCGACCGATCCAATGCCCAGTCTGGATAAGTTACACAACGCAGAACTGCATGCATTGTATTCTTCACCTGACACTATTAGAAACATTAAATCCAGGCGTTTGAGATGGGCAGGGCATGTAGCACATATGGGCGACTCCAGAAATGCATATAGAGTGTTAGTTGGGAGCCCGGAAGGAAAAAGACCTTTGGAGGCCAAGACGTAGATGGGAGGATACTTTTAAAATGAATTTGAGGGAGGTGGGATACGATGATAGAGACTGGATTAATCTTGCACAACATTGCAATATAACAAAGCGGACAGAGAAGGCTTCCAAAATTATTTTACAGAAAAGTACTCATTATGGGTAGTAAAGGGCAGTAGTGTAGAAGAATGCTGGGCGGAGTTCAAGCAGATTATATTAACAGGAATACAGAAATGTATCCCGGTTAAACGCTTATCAAACAATACCGATCCGGAATATTATAATAAATACATACGGAAACTAAAAAGAAAACTAAGGAAATCCTACAGACAGCGCAAGGAAAGCCTTGCAAAACAAACAAAATTCACACAACTATCGAAAGAACTGCTTAATGCGAAGAAGATAGCGCAGGAAAATTACCTAAACAAACTTTTCAAAGGTGAACAAAACGGGTGGGGGGAATTTTATAAATTTGTGAAGAGACGACGCAAGGAAAATTATTCGAGCCTCCCCCTTAAAAATGACCGCAATCAATTTATCGTACAGGACAGTGAAAAAGCATAAAAAATTAAATTCCTATTATGCCACTGTTTTTGGGATGAGGACAATAGTACCACACTTAGCTTCTGTGGAAAATACGGGTCAGTTTTCTATCAAGCCTAGGGACATAAGGAGAAGGATCTCTAAATTGAAAACTCATAAATCAGTAGGACCTGATGGTATCGCCGGAGACGTACTAAAATTGGGAGGGGAAGCCATGATTCCCTATCTAGTGCGTATATTTGAAATATCAATTAACAATGGTACTGTCCGCGAGATTGGAAAGATGCAATAGTGGTGCCAATTTATAAGTCAGGGTCTCGCTCAGATACAAAAAATTACAGACCGGTCAGCCTCACCTCTGTGGTTTGCAAACAGATGGAACACTTGATTTCAGCTTATCTAAGGCAGCATTGGGATGACTCAAATTGGTTACATAACTGTCAGCATAGATTTCGGGGGGGGTTATTCATGTGAGAGTCAATTAGTAACGGTATGTCAGGATTTAGAAGACGGAATAGATTCCAATAGCCAAGTAGATGCAGTGATTATTGACTTTTCACGCGCATTCGATGTAGTCCCACACGATATATTGCTGGTTAAACTACAATCAACGGGGATTGACTTCAGAGTGCTCCAGTGGATCAAGGAATTTTTAACTTGTCGCACTCAGAGAGTACGGGTAGGGGTGGAATTATCGAACCCAATTTAAATTACTTCCGGGGTCCCGCAGGGGAGTGTCTTGGGGCCTCTTCTATTCTTGGCTTTTGTAAATGATCTGCCAGTTAATATCTTGTCTAGGGTTCGCTTATTCGCGGATGATTGTATGTTATACAGGGAAATAAAAAGTCATGAAGATACTACTCTTCTCCAGAATGACCTCAATACAATAAATGATTGGGTAATAGCCAACAAAATGAAAATAAATTCTCTAAAGAGCAAAGCCATCAGCTTTACAAGGAAAAGAAATAAAATAGTCGCATCGTATACGTTAGGGGGTGAAACCATTCCGGAAGTTAACAAATGTAAATACCTCGGAATAACATTTAGCAGCGATCTCGGCTGGGGGGAACACGTTACACATACAGCGGGAAAAGCATGGAGAGCGTTACACTTTGTGATGAGGGTACTAAGAAAAGGTTCTGATAAATCCAAAGAGATTGCATATAAATCACTAGTACGTCCAGTAATGGAATATGGTGCTGCATGTTGGGATCCTTACAGATAGAACATATTAAGACACTGGAAAGATTCAAAAACGGGCTCTTAAGTGTTGTCGGAAAAATTCACCATTAAAATGGAACACACTCACGGACAGGAGAACGCGAATTCGATTATGCGCACTGTTCAAAACATACAGAGGTGAGCCTGCCTGGAGAGAAATAAAAAATAGGTTGCAGCCGCCAAATTACTATTCAAGGAACGACCACTCATATAAATTGAGGGAAAGAAGGCAGAGGACGGACACTGGAAAGTTTTCTTTTCTCAATCGTACTATCAGGATTGGAATGCTTTACCTGCAGACTTACTAAAGGCTTTACCAACAACCAAAAATGCATTTAAAAATAGGCTTAAGGACCTTACTAATAGACGGTAATTATACACAGTACTTAAAGGGTGTAAATGATATGTTGTTATTGAAGTGTTGTATCAGTGAAGAATTATGTTGTGTCAGTGAAGTGTGTTGTATCAGTGAAGAAGTATGTCGTGTCAGTGAAGTGTGCTGTGTAAGTGAAACGTGTTCCTGTCATTGAAGCTTTATAGGTTATAGTGGCAGTGCAAAGTATTTGAACAGTGAAATGTTTTTGAAGTGTTAGTGAAATCAGGATAGAATCAATGAAATGTGTCGTAGTTCCAGTGCAGTGGGTGAGTTGACAGCGAAATGAGTGTAATGTTGAAAGGTACTTGTGCAGATATGAACATATACTCGTGGGTTTTAGTTCGATCTTAGTTTTAAGATACAAATTAGAATATTTCAAATGTTATTTTAAGTGATCGTTTCATTTAATTTAGTATATTCCCTGTTGTTGTTATTATTATTATTATTGTTATTATTATTATTATTATTCGTATTAATTATTAGTGTTATCATTAATTGTATTTTTAATTAATACGTTTATTATTGTAATTATTGAGTGTAATTAGTTACCACTGCCACCGGGTATATACCCATTGCAGTGTGAATAAATACATACACATACATTAATCTTGCTGATCTTCTACAGCTAATTAGTTTCAATATTGGTAAATAAAATTTGAGAAAGCGAGCTCTGTTTTATTTGCAAACATCAAAAACACAATCTTATAAAATTTCTCCACTTTTATTAATGCTTCGAACTTACAGTCATTATCAAATAAACAGGATTTAGATTTACAATATGACAAGAAAAAGTTATATACAGCAATAGTTTCATGATATGTTAAATTCTAGTTGCATGTTAGTTATAGTTATGATCAGATATCCTACTAATTGGAACACATGTTCTGTAGTAGCGAATTTCTTAAATAAATAAATTAAGCCTATTAGTCCTACTATATAAAACTGTATACTGAATTTATTGACATAGTGTTATATTTACTCTGTAATTTGCCAATTATAGCTACATTTTACATTTTAGGCTATGATATCTATACTTAACTCTTTTTAATTTATTTTTATTTGGTATTTTTATTTATATCTATATCTATGTCTTTTATTTAGGTAGTATCAATTGTTTTCTTTGTTTCATTTTCAATTTTTAATTTGTAATTACACTTGTATCTTGCATTTGTTTCTGTTTTATCCCATTTTTCATGTTATATGCAATTCTATGTTTTTTTAAACAAATCTGTACTGTCTATTGTAATTGGGGCTTTGCCCTGTTATAGACATAAATAAATAAAAAATAAATAAATAAATAGGAACGATGGCGAGCTTATGTGAGGGCGGCAATGAACCTCCGGGTTCCTTAAAAGCCAGTAAGTAAGTAAGTAAGTAAGTAAGTAATGTTAAAGCAATTATTTCATTTATAGGAGTTGCCACGTAATTATTTACTTTTATATCATTTTCATGTGTTATTAAAAAATCTTCTCCTTATATTTGTATGTGTATATATTCAAATGCTAAAATAATTCTTATTTAAGTTTGTATCTTCATGTATAAGTGAAAATTAATTTCTTTCTTTCTTTACTGTATCATTTGATGTCAACGTCGAGCATGAGCAAAGCGATCGCCTTATCAGTAACGTACTGAGTGGTGTTCCTGTAGTGGGAGGAGTCAGATAGCTTTCCATATTAGAAGTTTCCATAACAGAAGATTCCAACAGAGGGACTCCACTGTCCTCTCAGACATACAAAACATTTCAGTAAATACTGCTGAAATTTCGCGATAAAGCTCACAAATTGCATTGTGGTTTGTGTACAGAAACCGATATTTTATCATTATTAATATACTTTCTCCACGAAGCAGTGGGCGAGTTAAAAATATTGCCTACAAGTATGGCGTCATGTAACGCTATATGACAAAGAATAAATAATAGGGCCACCACAGAAATAGTTGGCATTAATGTCCTCTGGCCACTGGAACTATCTCTTTTTTATTATTTGTGTTTCCGCCATGAATCTCTAGTGTCTCTCGGAAAATATAAACATGCATATGTAAATTATTACGCCATACAACATGGTGGATGTGCTTCATTTGAGAGGCTGTTCGCCATCTTCTGTAACAACACAGTGTAGTGCTCAGCCGGACACTGATAACACCTCGCATTTGCATCCTCAACACTCACTGTCAACAAGCAGGGGCTACTGTGTACACTGCTATGGGTTATTAAATTCCACTTTAATGCCGTTTACTTTCCGCATGCGGCGACATTGTGAACAAAGTGCAGTAATAATTAATATCTACATTTCTACATTTCTACGGATGTGCATGTTGCGAAGTTATTTGAACATTTGTAATTATATTGTCGTGGAAAATAATACACCTACATTTAAATGGATGTGCTATTACTGAAGTTTATTGCTTGAGATTAATTTAATTTTTAGATTCTAATGTAAAAACTCTTAATTTAAAATTTAGATGCTAACGAATGTGAAACAATTAATATAGGAATATTTTTTTAGATTCTAACGAATATAAAAACTCTAAATTTTATATTTAGATGCTAATGAACATGAAACAGTTAACATAAGAATATTTTTTTTTAGAATCTAGTTTAGATGCTAACAAATGTGAATCAATTAACGTATGAGTATTTTTTAGATTCTAACGAATATAAAACTCTAAATTTTATATTTAGATGCTAACGAATGTGAAACAATTAACATAAGAGTATTTTTTGTTTTAGATTCTAACGAATGTTAAAACTCTGAATTTAATATTTAGATGCTAACGAATGTGCAACAATTAACATACGAGTATTTTTTTTAGATTCTGACGAATGTTAAAATTCTGAATTTAATATTTGGATGCTAACGAATGTGAAACAA
Organism: Periplaneta americana; assembly: GCA_025594305.2. Classification (NCBI taxonomy): domain Eukaryota; kingdom Metazoa; phylum Arthropoda; class Insecta; order Blattodea; family Blattidae; genus Periplaneta; species Periplaneta americana. The sequence goes on along the minus strand of JAJSOF020000023.1, from coordinate 21,529,288 downwards.
TTAACACACGAGTATTTTTTTTAGATTCTGACGAATGTTAAAATTCTGAATTTAATATTTAGATGCTAACGAATGTGAAACAATTAACATACGAGTATTTTTTTAGAAACTAACGAATGTTGAAACTCTGAATTTAATATTTAGATGCAAACGAATGTGAAACAATTAACATACGAGTATTTTTTTAGATTCTGACGACTGTTGAAACTCTGAATTTAATATTTAGATGCAAACGAATGTGAAACAATTAACATACGAGTATTTTTTTAGATTCTAACGAATGTTAAAACTCTGAATTTAATATTTAGATGCTAACGAATGTGAAATAATTAACATACGAGTATTTTTTTAGATTCTAACGAATGTTAAAACTCTGAATTTAATATTTAGATGCTAACGAATGTGAAACAATTAACATACGAGTATTTTTTTAGATTCTGACGAATGTTGAAACTCTGAATTTAATATTTAGATGCAAACGAATGTGAAACAAATATACGAGTATTTTTCTAGATTCTAACGAATGTTAAAACTCTGAATTTAATATTTAGATGCTAACGAATGTGAAACAATTAACATACGAGTATTTTTTTAGATTCTGATGGATGTTGAAACTCTGAATTTAATATTTATATGCTAACGAATGTGAAACAATTAACACACCAGTATTTTTTTAGATTCTGACGAATGTTGAAAATCTGAATTTATTATTTAGATGCTAACGAATGTGAAACAACATACGAGTAATTTTAGATTCTAATGAATGTTGAAACTCTGAATTTAATATTTAGATGCTAACGAATGTGAAACAAATATACAAGTATTTTTTTAGATTCTAACGAATGTTAAAACTCAGAATTTAATATTTAGATGCTAACGAATGTGAAACCATTAACATACGAGTATTTTTTTAGATTCTGACGAATGTTGAAACTCTGAATTTAATATTTAGAAGCAAACGAATGTGAAACAAATATATGAGTATTTTTTTAGATTCTAACGAATGTTAAAACTCTGAATTTAATATTTAGATGCTAACGAATGTGAAACAATTAACATACGAGTATTTTTTTTAGATTCTGACGAATGTTGAAACTCTGAATTTAATATTTAGATGCAAACGAATGTGAAACAAATATACGAGCATTTTTTTAGATTCTAACGAATGTTAAAACTCTGAATTTAATATTTAGATGCTAACGAATGTGAAACAATTAACATGCGAGATTTTTTTTAAATTCTGATGAATGTTGAAACTCTGAATTTAATATTTAGATGCTAACGAATGTGAAACAATTAACATACGAGTATTTTTTTAGATTCTGACGAATGTTGAAAATCTGAATTTAATATTTAGATGCTAGCGAATGTGAAACAACATACGAGTACTTTTTAAATTCTAATGAATGTTGAAACTCTGAATTTAATATTTAGAAGCAAACGAATGTGAAACAAATATACGAGTATTTTTTAGATTCTAACGAATGTTACAACTCTGAATTTAATATTTAGATGCTAACGAATATGAAACAATTAACATACGAGTATTTTTTTTTCAGATTCTAATGAACTTTAAAATTCTGAATTTAATATTTAGATGCTAACCAATGTGAAACAATTAACATACGAGTATTTGTTTTCCAGATTCTAACGAATTTTAAAATTCTGAATTTAATATTTAGATGCTAACGAATGTGAAACAATTAACATAGGAGTATTTTATTTTCAGATTCTAACGAATTTTAAAACTCTGAATTTAATATTTGTATGTGAAACAATTACATACGAGTATTTTTTTTTTCAGATTCTACCTAATGTTAAAACTCTGAATTTAATATTTTGATGCTAACAAATCTGAAACATTTAACATACGAGTATTTTTTTAGATTGTAACGAATATTAAAACTCTGAATTTAATATTTAGATGCTAACGAATATGAAACAATTAACATGCTATTTTTTTTTTAGATTCTAACGAATGTTAAAACTCTGAATTTAATATTTAGATGCTAACAAATGTGAAACAATTAATATACGGGCATTTTTTTTCTTTTAGATTCTAAGGAATGTGAAACAATTAACATACGAATATTTTTTTATATTCTAACGAATGTTAAAACTCTGAATTTAATATTTGGATGCTAACGAATGTGAAACAATTAACATAGGAGTATTTTTTGGTTTAGATTCTAACGAATGTTAAAACTCTGAATTTAATATTTAGATGCTAACGAATGTGAAACAATTAACATACGAGTATTTTTTTTAGATTCTGACGAATGTTAAAACCCTGAATTTAATATTTAGATGGTAACGAATGCGAAACACTTAATAAACGAGTATTTTTTATATTCTAACGAATGTTAAAACTCTGAATTTAATATTTAGATGCTAACGAGTGTGAAACAATTAACATAAGAGTATTTTTTGTTTTAGATTCTAACGAATATTAAAACTCTCAATTTAATATTTAGATGCTAACGATTGTGAAACAACTAACATACCAGTATTTTTTTTTTTAGATTCTGACGAATGTTAAAACTCTGAATTTCATATGTAGATGCTAACGAATGTGAAACAATTAATATAGTATTTTTTAGATTCTAACGAATGTTAAAACTCAGAATTTAATATTTAGATGCTAGCGAATGTGAAACAATTAACATACGAGTATTTTTTAGATTCTAACGAATGTTGAAACTCTGAATTTTAATATTTAGATGCTAACGAATTTGAAACAATTAACACAAGCGTATTTTTTTTAGATTCTAACGAATGTTAAAAATCTAAATTTAATATTTAGATGCTAACCAATGTGAAACAATTAACATAAGAGTATTTTTTGTTTTAGATTCTAACGAATGTTAAAACTCTCAATTTAATATGTAGATGCTAACGAATATGAAACAATTAACATACCAGTATTTTTTTTAGATTTTGACGAATGTTAAAACTCTGAATTTCATATTTAGATGCTAACGAATGTGAAACAATTAATATACGAGTATTTTTTTAGATTCTAATGAATGTTAAATAAATAAATAAATATATAAATAAATAAATAAATAAATAAATAAACAAATAAACAAACAAAGAAACAAATAAATAAGTAAATAAATAAATAAATAAATAAATAAATAAATAAATAAATAAATAAATAAATAAATAAATAAATAAATAAATAAATAAATAAATAAATAAATAAATAAATAAATAAATGAGTGAGTGAGTAAATACGTAAACAAGTAAATTAGTGAGTAAATAATTAAATTATTAAATAAATAAATAAATAATTAAATAAATAAACTTATTTTAAAATAAGTAAGTTATATGTCATGGTAGATACGATAATATATAAATTATGCCTATTTCATACATTTTGTAACAAATTTACAGATATATTTCCCGAAAAAATTATATCTGATAGGAAGTTTCGTATTTGAAATTATAATTAAAATCGTATGCTAAGTACACAAAATCACAAGTCATCATTTAAGTTCATATAAAAATCCTGAAATTTGTTTCTGTTAACTCCCGATTTTCGTAAATAACGAAGTGACGTTTGAAGCGACCACAATAAACAACGGATTATATCACGGGAATTTATGCGAAATTAATTTCACGTAGCAAATCGAAATCCACAACAAATTCATAATTAAATTTTTAATAAATACGACAAAATATAATTCATTATCAAGCTATATAAGCCTAATTTATAATTTTTGGATTACGAAGGATGCCATTGCAATGAAATCCGGAAAATCGAAACTTTGAGTTTCTTAATCTGTTGTAACCACAGTGTATAAACTGTGAGTTGAATTAGTGACAGCGGTATAGTGTTTGACGAGCTAAATCTGAGGTTGTGCCATGAGGTTACCTGGTATTTTCCTTAAAGTTGAGGAAAATCTTAAACAAATATCTTAGCTAGTGCAGTAAGTAGTCCAGTCGGGACAATGTCACAGTTCATGATAAAAATCTTTTGTGTGAAATGTGTAGAATCTACAATAAAAAGCACACATCATTTTCATTACACATTTTTGTGTTTGTTGCTCACATTTTGAGTCTCAGCAGACTACATTCTAGAATTTAATTATATATAAAGTCATTACATTTAAATTCCCCAAAGTACCTTTGGGTTAGCAGACATTTACATTACAAATTAATATTTACATTACAAATTAAATGAAAAAAAAATACGTAGCTACGAGAGAGAATGCAGTATTCAATGCAGGAAGTGGGTTTCCACATTAGAGAATGTGGTTTCTGCTTACACTATTCATAAAAAGTATATTAAAACTGAATACACATAACGAAGATATACATTATGAAAGGCAGTATTTGAGCACTAATAAAAAATATTCCATTATTTTAATTAAAAAAAAGTTATATAATTAAAGGATTACTTGAATTTAATTCACAAAGGAACATTTAATTTTCCCTTAGGTGGTCAGTATAGGTATCGGGGGAAGGAAAAATTAAATTAGATATGAGAAAATAATGCACATTAGTTGAAATGTCAGAGAATATTGAAGTTTTGTTAGACCTCCGTTTTATTTTATGGTATATTTGTTTCCATGTCAAAATGTAGAATTACAGAAAGCTGTAAACCCGGGTTCGAGTCCCGGTGCCGGAGAGAATTTTTCTCCGTTCTACTGATTCTTCACTATATGGAAACGCAGAATTACTGCACTAAAACGACATGTACTTCGTACATCATAGTAATATAATAACAAAGTATTTGCATATGTTTGGAAACAGTTTAAACAAAATAAAAGAAGATGAGGATGAGACCTTAGGTTGGCTTACATCTTATTTACTTACTTACTGGCTTTTAAGGAACCCGCAGGTTCATTGCCGCCCTCACATAAGTCCGCCGTTGGTCCCCATCCTGAGCAAGATTAATCCATTCTCTATCATCATTTCCCATCTCCCTCAAATCCATTTTAATATTATTTTCCCATCTACGTCTCGGCCTCCCCAAAGGTCTTTTTCCCTCCGGCCTCCCAACTAACACTCTATATGCATTTATGGATTCACCCATACGTGCTACATGCCCTGCCCATCTCAAACGTCTGGATTTAAAGTTCCTAATTATGTCAGGTGAAGAATGCAATGCGTGCATTTCTGTGTCGTGTAACTTTCTCCATTCTCCTGCAACTTCATCTCTCTTAGCTCCAAATATTTTCCTAAGCACCTTATTCTCAAACACCCTTAACCTATGTTCCTCTCTCAAAGTGAGAGTCCAAGTTTCACAACCATAAAGAACAACCGGTAATGTAACTGTTTTATAAATTCTAACTTTCAGATTTTTTGACAGCAGACTGGATGATAAAAGCTTCTCAACCGAATAATAACGGGCATTTCCCATATGTATTCCGTGTTTAATTTCCTCCCGAGTATCATTTATATTTGTTACTAACAAAAAGTAGAAACAATTATATCAAATGGTCACTAAGTTACCTAGAATTTAAGAATAATAACTGGTATAGTATTTTATTGCATAATGCTAAGAAAAAAGTTACAAGTAAAATTATTATAATAAGTGAATTTTCTCAAGCTCTTGTTAGATAATTGAAAATAATATTATTAATTATTAATGCACACTAATGGTTTTAATAAAAATGTATTTACTCATCATAGTACACACATAATGCTGAGGTTTACCACAGTATTAAATTAAATTGAACTAATCTAAAAGAATCTATAACTACAAAGTTTCATGATTTAGAGTTGGATAATCACTTGATCTGGAAACACACGTACTACTCACACATCATCATCATCTATAACACAGCTCAGGTTCAGTTCACGGTTCAGCGTGCTGTATTTGTACAAGAGCGGCCCGTTCGGCTATCCAATCGTTTACAGAATAGGAGTGGAAAGCGTAATAAGTCTGAGACTACAATGGAAGCCTTCTGGCCCTTTCTCCGTACAAGGAAAAAAAAAAAATAATTTTTCAGTAAAAAATCTCGGGCCTGACCGGGACTCGAACCCGAACTACATGACCGCCTTAGTCGCATAGAATGAAACTTTCTTACTGGCCGTGAAAAGACGCATACTGAGAGAAAATAGGCTTTTACACAAGACTTGGAATTGTTCATGAGTGTAAAACATCAGCTGCTATTACGATAATTCGAATAAATGTATTTATAGGTAAACATGCTCGATTTTCAACATCTAGTAGACGAAATGTGTTGAGATTTATTTCGTCATAGAATATACTGATCATGTGAGGATATAATCAAAATAATGGCAGATTTTTACGATCTACTTAAGCCTATTCTGAAAAATGACAGACGCTAAGAATGAAACTTACCTCCAAAATGTAAGCGTGTATGATTTCGTTGTGTTGGTAACAGTGTACAGAAAGGAACACAGTGCACAGAAAGGAACGAAGTATTTGTATTTATTTTTGCCTCATATTGATCGATCGGTTTCATTGAAGTGTAGCCTATACGCCATTATCATAATAGTTTATCATTTATGATGTTTGTCACCCATGGATGCGGTACTTCGGTACTAACTTGTAAAACTTACTACTAAATAACTACATACTTAAAGACATTCATATATTGTATAGATTCATGGACGTCAGAAGATTTGTTCAATCAAGGACGTCCTAAAATAAACCCATAACCAATCTACTTAGTTTTCTGCAGGATAATACTCGACTTGTTTAAGATTTCTCTTAAAGATAAAATTCTTCATACTGTCTGTCGTATATTTTAAAGCATTTTGTGTTTCTTTTAATACAACGTACTATATTCAGAGAGAAAAATACACTAATTAAAATCTGTGTACGTACGAGTATATTAATTTGCTTCATATTCGTAACTCAATTTTTTGAACAACGTGTGTATCTTAGTTCTCCAACCCTTTCCGCTCACCTGATTACTTCGCTTACTTCATGCTTTGCTCTGATTGGTCAATAAGAAGTATGCTATGAAACTCTGTCAGTTGTAGATCGATTATTGAAATGGTAAGACGTATTGATTGCGTTTATCTGAACTTATTTCGGTGACGCGTATATTTTGTTAGTCGTGAGTGATATTTCTGTTAAATATTAAATTTCTATTAAGAAATCATTGAGTGCGGTATTTATATGATAGAATTTTGTTTTTACTGCATAAACTTTGAGTGAAATTGTGTCGTAAAATGGTGGGAGGATCTTGACCGCTCCTGTACTCGGATATTGGGATGCGTACAACATCAACAGGTACTGTTCTTACGTAATAGTCTATGGTTCATTGATTTTTCGTTCAATATGTGTATATTGGAGAACATTTTCAATATTAAATGAGAATTTGTTGCCGCTATGATCTTATGGTTTCCAGAATAGTGTATAAAATATTTACTAATGCATGTATTTTAAATTTTGTGTGTAAAAACTGTTTAATTATTATATAGAAACATGATACTCTTCTCATTAATTCTGGAGGAAAATCTCTCCATGGAGTTTAAAAGTTCGGTCAATGTATAGTTGGTCCAGGTTCGATTCCCGGTCGGGGCAAGTTACCTGGTTGAGGTGTTTTCCGGGGTTTTCCCTCAACCCGATATGAGCACATGCTGGGTAACTTTCGGTGCTGGACCCCGGACTCATTTCACCGGCATTATCACCTTCATGTCAGTCAGACGCTAAATAATCAAAGATGTTGATAAATCGTCGTAAAATAACCTACTAAAAATAACTATCTTGATTGATTTATTTTCTAGTTATTGTCATAAATCAGAAAAAATAATAAGTATTCAATATTTTTATCGTGTTTTAAAGCTCCCTGTAATGACTATTATCATAATTATCTGTTACATAACTTGTTGACTATTTTACATGGTATTGAATTGTAGTTTTAATTGCATATTCTGCGAAAAGAACATGCTATTTGTATCCTTTTAGATCTACATCAAACACTTCCAGGACTAAACTAACGCAGAGTTACTTCCTCGTACTTCGTTTACACACGTTCTAAGCTCTCTGTCATACCAACATAACTTTGGTGATATTACGAAAGTTTCACGCTAGTGTACACTCACGCCATGCCTTGCATATCCAGATCTGTGACAGGTTAGATTAGACTTTTATTATGTCTTTCATAACAGCTGGGCAAAGGTTGGGAAATTTTTGTTTTCTGTTATCAGTAATAAGGTAGTGTAATGGCGGATTTTCACTTCCAAAATCAACAGTACCATTTCCATAATAGTTTATGCCCATCTTGCTCTCACAACCACCAACCACTTAATAGTCTCAAACATGTAACGTATATGAATCTTCGAAGTCCCTATTTCTTTTATATTTTTATGCCAATTTTGCCTCTGCTTTATTGGGGACTACTCTAATTTACGGTTCTGAATTTATTGGGTATCGTACTGGTATGTGTAATTATCATTGTTAATAATAATCTCCATTATTATTATTATTATTATTATTATTATTATTATTATTATTATTATTATTATTATTATAATGTAAGGTCTGTATAAATTGAATGGTTTAAGTGTGTTTAAATGTGACAGGCTCATGTCAGTAGATTTACTGGCATGTAAAAGAACTCCTGCGGGACAAAATTCGGGCACACCGGCGACGCTGTTATAACCTCTGCAGTTGCGAGCGTCGTTAAATAAACCATAATTTATTATTTTTTTAAAATTTGAATGGATGGGCTTCACTGTATTTACGGTTTAGTATTTTTGGGTTTTATGCATTTTACAGCAATTTGTATTGTCGTATATACTATAAGTTAAGCCAATGTAGGCTACTTTATTTTACCATACAATACGTTTTTGGTGTCACTGAATATTTCCATATCTTTTCTGCTTTGGAGTCATGCGTAGGCTGTACAGTAAGTTGAGCGATTGGGTTGTACTGTATTTTACCAGGCCATATTCCTGGGAGTTTACTGTATTTTAAGATAGTAAAATTTTGGGGATTTGCTGTATTTGCGATAGTGTCTACTATATTTTACGATAGCATATAGCCAATTTTTTTTGTTTGCTGTACTGTATTTTATGGCGTATTTTTTGGGGGTTTCTTATATTTTGTGTTCTTGACCTTTGTTTCATTATCTGCATTTCGCGCTCTCTCTCTCTCCCCTCTCTCTCTCCCACTCTCCCTCTCTATCTCTCTCCCTCTCTGCACCTCGGAATCGACCTCTATACGTCTAACATCTCTACATCACAGTGTTTCTATATATATATATATATATATCTTCCAAAGATCTCTCCCTCCCTCCCTATCTCTCTCTGCATCTCAACATATCTCTCCGTTTCCCTTACTCTGCATCACGAACTTTCTCTCTCTCTGCATCTCGACCTTTGCTCTCTCTCTCTGAATCTCGACCTCTCTCTCTCTCTCTCTCTCTCTCTCTCTCGGCATCTCGACCTTTGTCTCTCTGCATCTCGACCTTTGCTCTCGCTCTCTGAATCTCGACCTTTCTCTCTTTCCCTCTCTGCATCTCGACCTTTGTCTCTCTCTGAATTTCGACCTTTCTCTCTGTCTCTCTCTGCATCTCGACCTTTGTCTCTCTCTGAATCTCGACCTTTCTCTCTCTCTCTCTCTGCATCTCGACCTTTGTCTCTCTCTGAATCTCGACCTTTCTCTTTCTCTCTCTGCATCTCGACCTTTGTCTCTCTCTGAATCTCGACCTTTCTCTCTCTCTCTCTGCATCTCGACCTTTGTCTCTCTCTGAATCTCGACCTTTCTCTCTCTCTCTCTCTCTGCATCTCGAGCTTTGTCTCTCTCTGAATCTCGACCTTTCTCTCTCTCTCTCTCTGCATCTCGACCTTTGTCTCTCTCTGAATCTCGACCTTTCTCTCTCTCTCTCTCTCTCTCTCTGCATCTCGACCTTTGCTCTCTCTCTCTGAATCTCGACCTTTCTCTCTCTCTCTGCATCTCGACCTTTGTCTCTCTCTGAATCTCGACCTTTCTCTTTCTCTCTCTGCATCTCGACCTTTGCTCTCTCTCTCTCTCTGAATCTCGACCTTTCTCTCTCTCTCTCTGCATCTCGACCTTTGTCTCTCTCTGAATCTCGACCTTTCTCTCTCTCTCTCTGCATCTCGAATTTTGCTCTCGCTCTCTGAATCTCGACCTTTCTCTCTCTCTCTCTCTCTCTCTCTGCATCTCGACCTTTGCTCTCTCTCTCTCTCTGAATCTCGACCTTTCTCTCTCTCTCTCTCTCTGCATCTCGATCTTTGTCTCTCTCTGAATCTCGACCTTTGCTCTCTCTCTCTCTCTCTCTGCATCTCGACCTTTGCTCTCTCTCTCTCTCTGAATCTCGACCTTTCTCTCTCTCTCTGAATCTCGACCTTTCTCTCTCTCTCTCTCTGCATCTCGATCTTTCTCTCTCTCTCTCTGCATCTCGACCTTTCTCTATCTCTCTCTCTGCATCTCGACCTTTGCTCTCGCTCTCTGAATCTCGACCTTTCTCTCTCTCTCTCTCTGCATCTCGACCTTTGTCTCTCTCTGCATCTCGACCTTTGCTCTCTCTCTCTCTCTGAATCTCGACCTTTCTCGCTCTCTCTCTCTGCATCACGAACTTTATTTCTCTCTGCATTTCGAACTCTTTCTCTCTCTCTCCGTATCTCAATCTTTCTCCGTCTACATTTCGACATTTCTCTCTCTCTCTCTCTCTCAACATCTCGACCTTTCTCTTTCTCTCACTACATCTCGACCTTTCTCTTTCTCTCACTACATCTCGATCTTTCTCTCTCTCTCTCTCTTTCTCTCTCACTCTCTCTCTCCGTCTCGACCTTTCTCATCCTTTCCCTCTGCATCTCAACTTCTTTCTATTTGCATCTCTGCCTTTCTATCTTTCTCTCTCTACATCTCGACCTTTGTTTCTGTCTCTGCATCCCACCTTTTTCTCTCTCTCTCTCTCTCTCTCTCTCTCTGCACTTCGATCTCTTTCTCTTTGCACCTCGATCTTTCTCCGTCTCTCTGCATCTAGTCCTTTCTCTCTCTCTACTTTTCTATCTTTTTCTTTCCCCTCTATATAGCTCGTTTCTCTATAAATATTTCGACCTTTTTTCTGATTATACATCTTGTATCTCTCTCTTTCTCTTCCTCTTCCTCTACATCTCGACCTTTTCTCTCTCTCTCTCTACATCTAGACTTCTCTGTCCCTTTCTCTCTATTTATATTTATATGTATCAACGTCTCTCTCTCTCTCTTCACTTCTTGACTTTCCTCTCGCTACATCTTCTTCCCCCTTCTCTGTCTCTATATCTGGTTTTTCCTCTTCATTTCTATATCGTAACCTTCTCGCTCCACCTCCCTCTTTGTCTTGCTCCCTGTTTCTTCCAGTATTTCTCTGCATGATTTGCAACGGAGACTACACAGTACGAATTTATTTCGATCTTTGATTTTAACTTTTCTTCACAAGTATATCTTATATTATAGTCTGTGATTCTGTAGGCAAATAATATTTACCTGCCTATATATTACATAATTTTAACTCCAATGTTAGTCTGTTTACGAGAAATTTTGTTAACTATAATCTGTCGATCTTAGGCCTGATATTCATGTCTCGCTATAATATTTTTCAAGTTAATTTTTAAGTGATGTATTTAATTGTAATTAACAATATTTTCTGCTGTTCTAATGTTTCTGTGTAGTTTTGGACTAGGTACAGAGTCTTGTCTATATTATATATTTAAGAAAGTGCAATCTTTAAGGTAATAGTAATGAAAATGGCGTTAACAGCCTTAGAAAATATGAGTTATCTACTTGAGTTTCTAATGTTTTATAATCTCCCTGTACTCTCTCAGACTGTGCCAGGAATTTTGAAACGTCATATGACCACTGTCTTATTACACCGTTTTGAAACTTTACAAAACTGCAATCAAAACAATGACTACTGTATTTGCTGCCTCAGTTTAGTACGTGGAACGTTTATATCAGATCTTCATCTCAAACCGAGAGTTAGTGTCCTTTGAAAATAGATCACGTACAAACCGAAGAAATTTCTACTTAAACTTTTCTTCCCCCATGCGTCCTTTCGAACACAACCCACGCATCGTCTAAGCGGCGAAGATGTTATTGCATCTTCAGAGAAGATATGAATTTGTAGTTCTTTAGTCTGAGTTTATTTATAATTGCTTTAACTCTGAGATCATGTCGCGACTGTTTATTGAGGGAAATGTTCGTTGTTGTAATCTAATTTATCGATTATTTTGTGGTAATTGGGATCTAATCTGGCATTGTCCTTTATTTAACTGAAAGTTAGTGGTAATTAGCCGACGAAAATCACAGAAAAAACCGACCAGATTGGTCGACACCGGGGATCGAATCTAGGACCCTCAAATACGGGTCCAGTGCCTTACCATCGAGTCATTTTGCTCGATGAATTTGTATTTCTTGGTCTTTTTAAGGACATTTTGGTCTACAGAAGTTTCAGCGCAATAGGAGAGTAGAGGTCGACAGTTGGAAATTGAAATCCTGTCTCAGTAGTCCATGAGATTTTACTGTATGTTGTATATATAAAGATTACACGGAGAAAACAATCACAGTCACAATTTTATTTTCAGAATGCTGATGTCATCATCTAATTCTATATATTAATGCAAACGTTAGTGTTTTTTTCTTATCAAAACTGGCACAACAGAATTGTCACCATGGATACAGTCATCCTTTCCTACGTTTTCATTAGGAACTGCAATAAATTTTGTGCGAGATCGTGCGTATTTGCTTGCTTTCCGCACAAAACCAATACGCGGTAAGTGTGAAATACCACATTCAGTATTCCCAACGTAACACACATAACAATTTCCCTATTCTTACCGCTTAAGCGTCATATTCATTTTACTGCTTTAGGCTTTTAACATTATTTTTAAAGACGTTCAATATAGTAATAATTATAAATTGGAAACTTACTACTGCAATTTCACCTAAATTGCACTGTTAATTATTGTTTTTAAATATTTGCAAAAATTAAGTAAACTCTACAACACCACAAAAGTTACTGCATTTGTAATGCAAGTAACATTAGGGAAGCCTTGAAAAAATCAACAAGATTCCAGACTCATCATAGACTGGGGGAAAAAAAAGACAGACGTATATCACGGCCTGCTGCAGTATAGTAAACACAGAAAACATTTTATAGGAACAATGTTGAAGATAGATATATTTGTTTTCCAAAGTTGCCATCATTGAACAGAAACCAAGATGGAGATTTCATTGCAACTAATTATAAATTCCTATTTCAGGTATGTAATAAACGATCTTCGCACAAAATAATGTACGATACACGAGCGGTATGTTTTCTTTCAATTCTCGGAAATGAATAAAGCTCAACTACGTTTCGTTTTTTCAAACTTTTCCTCGAACATGAAAACATCAACATACCGCTCTTGTAACGCATATTACTATTGTAGTAGCCTAATACCACAGTCACAAAGCTCTATACGTAGTAAATATGCATCCATAGATAGTTGCTAACTACTAGGATCGCTACTATCGCCTCATTACAGACAATGCGAAATAGTAGCTGCGCAGTCTATTGTTCCTAGTACCTCACAACTCAAGCTTCGTGACTGTATACTAGACTGTGGTAATACACTGAATTAGATATCACCCTCAAGAGAATTGTAACTTTGATTGTTCTTTCCCTGTAGACCTACTCTTCATATGCTTATGAAAAATACCTCTCAAAACAAGCATTAGTGACCTCTCGTACAATATCTCGCCATAATTGAATTGTTGTGAATATAATAGTTGTACCAGTTTATTAATAGTTCTTGATTGTATTGATGGAATGCATTTATTATGCCTGTTATTGTTAATATTGCTCCAATAGCTCCTGTTAAGGGTCATGGATCAAAATGTAAACCTTTGAATAATCTATTATGTAAACGCTGCCCGGTTGAATAAAGTACTACAAACATTTTATATGTAAAAATACAGGGACATCATTTTATTTTTACTAACATTTCTAATATTAACCTGGCTATACCTTTGGATTAACGGTTGAGAACCGGAAGCACCGTTTGCTACCCCCTTCAACGACTGGAGTTTCATAATACTGGCGTAAAATACAAACAAATCACTTTACTAGGTATAGGAGGGAAGAAAATTAATTAATCCATTTACGTAAACTAGGAAGTATCGCGATTTTGAGTTTGATAATTTTCATTAGGTTTTTGTTTAATCGAAATATAGTACTGTATTAATAATAAGTGTTTTTACTCACGAACTGAGCTATCCATTCGGATGTATTCATTATACAGTATATATTATACTGTCTACAGCACATTAGAGTACAATATAGAGAATGAAGTTAAATTGAAAAATAATCATAATATGGATATTTAAACTCATTTTTTTTAATTGTGGCCGCTCATTTCGATTCAGGCTTCAGTTCTTTTGTGCATATTATCGCACTATAGACTGTTGCACCTAATTCCAATTACCAGTTTCGTCCTTCGTACTAGTCACTCATGTTGAAATAATTCTGTACCTACTCTATAAAAGAGTACCTTACATACTGTAAATTTAATCTTCACTTCTGCACGATCCGAAAAGGTAAAAGTACTCAGACATGCTATCTACTATCCGTCCAAGTGGTTCTGACGCAGGGTCGTAGAAAGGGGGCAATTCACGTTAGGCCCTTTTATTTCAGTTATTTAAAATATTTGTATAATATTACGTAGACGTCTAATTCCTAACAGAAATGAATGTTTTCAGAAAAGAGCTAAGACAGCCCAGCCACTAGCCTTTACAGAGTGGCGAGCAGAAGCGGGTGGGGGAAACCGGGATGCGACGTAGCCAAACCTGTGCGAAAATATGATTCAATATTGAAAGATTTTTCGCCACTGGAAAACGCGAACATATTTCTGGAACGTACTATACTCACTAATTCAGTACTGTTTACTATGAACGTAAGGTGACTTTGCTGCATACGTGGCCTCGGTTCTGTGTGGGGGATTGTTGAATGTTTACTAATAGATGGGGTGGGAGTGAAGTACATTCAAAAACTCAGGTGCTATAAAAATAGAAGTAAAAATAAAATGATGTCCCTGTATAACTATTGGATTTTAAAAATAACAGTAAAATTGCGTAATGATGTACACATAGTGTATATGAAGTATGGTAGTTTTTATTTTAAAATTAGGTACTTATGGATTCAGGAGCAAAACGTTGATATGAGGTTTACTAAAATTATGCTAGAGAAAGATGTACCTGTCCTCTTAAAGAACGCTATCAATGGATAAAAATGTCATTTATCTTCGAGTTAAATTTCAAGAGTTACGAGATGCATTCTGTGAAAGTCTATATTCGTCACAGCAGATTCTATGCTAATTTTGTGTACATATCGAGCCTGAACTTTTGTCCAATTTCATATCAGTAATGTCAAGCATGGACTTAGAACCACAGAAATTGTCTGTACTATATATTATTGACTTTATACTATACACGTTAGTGAGTAGAAATCCTCCTTTATAGCTGCTTGGTGTGAGGGGGAGGTTCTAGTTTCCAAGGGAAATGTTCCATAGTTTGAAACTCTGGGTGATTCCAATTGAGTCCAGAGGGAAATCGCGAGGGTGGAGTTAAGACTCGGCATCTGTAATACAGAACCAAGTTTCGACAAAGTTTGTGTTCTAATTACACGGTAATCTAGATTAGACCTAAAACTAAAACATGATTGAAATTAAGCCTGTAATACTGCCACATGAATGCAGTTCTACAGTCTGAAAGGAATGATTGGCGTTTAATATCTTGAGTTTATTGAACCAGATAATACTTCTACAATGTGTAATGGAAATTGCGTGAATACACATCCTGCGAAGATTGGGCGAGAAAGACTAAGTTTGTGGCTCACAGTATCGTACAATCCTCGAACTTGAAAAGGGCTAATGTAAATTTAAATAAAAATGTAGAATGTTACATTTTCTCTGGCAGAGTTAAAGTTATAAAACCTTCTCCTCCGTTCAACCAGCCTTAATCAATGCAATAGTGACATAATACATATTTACATTATAAATATTTACAATACAATAAAGATGCTATAGCAGTAGATCGATTTGAATTTTAAAACAAATATCATCGTATCTTTTGAAGAGGTAGAGTAGTTCAAATATCTGGGAGCAACAGTAACAAATATAAATGATACTCGGGAGGAAATTAAACACAGAATAAATATGGGAAATGCGTGTTATTATTCGGTTGAGAAACTTTTATCATCCAGTCTGCTGTCGAAAAATCTGAAATTTAGAATTTATAAAACAGTTATATTACGGTTGTTCTTTATGGTTGTGAAACTTGGACTCTCACTTTGAGAGAGGAACAGAGATTAAGGGTGTTTGAGAATAAGGTGTTTAGGAAAATATATGGGGCTAAGAGGGATGAAGTTACAGGAGAATGGAGAAAGTTACACAACACAGAACTGAACGCATTGTATTCTTTACCTGACATAATTAGGAACATTAAATCCAGACGTTTGAGATGGGCAAGGCATGCAGCACGTATGGGCGAATCCAGAAATGCATATAGAGTGTTAGTTGGGAGGCCGGAGGGAAAAATACCTTTAGGGAGGCCAGACGTAGATGGGAAGATAATATTAAAATGGATTTGAGGGAGGTGGGATATGATGATAGAGACTGGATTGATCTTGCTCAGGATAGGGACCGATGGCGGGCTTATGTGAGGGCGGCAATGAACCTGCGGGTTCCTTAAAAGTAAGTAAGTATCATCTTCGCTGTCAAGTTTTAGACTCTTGTGTGTATCCGTTACGATCTCAAGCCAGCGCTTTTTAGGCCTTCCCAAATTTCGGCGTCCTGTTGGAGCTTTTACAAATGGCTTTTAAAGAACCCTGAGTTTCATTGCCGCCCTCACATAAGCCCGCCATCGGTATTTATCCTGAGCAAGATTATTCCAGGCACTACCATCATATCCCACTTCCTTCAAATCCATTTTAATATTATCCCCCATCTACGCCTCGGGTCGGTCTGGTTGGCGGAGTTGGTATAGCGCCGGCCTTCTATGCCTGAGGTTGCGGGTTCGATCCCGGGCAAGATAGGTCGATGGCATTTAAGTGTGCAGGCTTATGTCAGTAGATTTACTGACATGTAAAAGAACTCCTGCGGAACCAAATTCTGGCACACCGGCAACGCTGATATAACTTTGACAGTTGCGAGCATAAACATAACATTAAATAAAACATAACATTAACATCGACCTCTCGGCCTCCCTAAATGTCTTTTCCCTCCGGCCTACCAATTAACACTCTATATGCATTTCTGGATTCACCCATATGTGCTACACGTGCTGCCCATCTCAAACGTCTGGATTTAATATTCCTAATTATGTCAGATGAATATAATACATGAAGTTTTACGTTGTGTAACTTTCTCCATTCTCCTGTAACTTCATCCCTCTTAGCCCCAAATATATTCCTAAGCACCTTATTCTCGAACATCTTCAGCCTCTGTTCCTCTCTCAAATTGAGAGTCCAAGTTTTATAACCATACATAACGACCGGTAATTTAACTGTTTTATAAATTCTAACTTTCAGATTTTTTGACAGCAGACTGGATGGCAAAAGCTTCTGAAGCGTATAATAACAGGCATTTCCCATATTTATTATGCGTTTAATTTCCTCTCGAGTATCATTTATATTTGTTAGTGTTGCTCGAAGATATTTGAATTTTTCCACCTCTTCAAAGGATAAATTTCTGATTTTTCTATTTCCATTTCGTACTATGTCCTGGTCACGAGACATAATCATACACGTTGTTTTATTTTTCGGGATTTACTTCGAAACCAATTTCATTACTTGCATCAAGTAAAATCTCCGTGTTTTCTCTGATAGTTCGTGGATTTTCTCCTAACATATTTACGTCATCCGCATAAACAAGCAGGTGATGTAACCTGATCAATACTAAACCCTCTCTGATTTCCTTGAATTTCCTAATGATATATCTAGAGCAAAGATAAGAAGTAAAGTTTATAGTGGATCTCCTTGCTTTTATAATAATAATAATAATAATAATAATAATAATAATAATAATAATAATAATAATAATAATAATAAAAATAAAATTGTTTTAGCCACCAGCATAGCTCGGTCGGCTAAGGCGCTTGTCTGCCGATCCCGAGTTGCGTTCGGGCACGGGTTCGATTTCCACTTGGGCTGATTATCTAGTTGGGTTCTTTTCGAAGTTTTCCCCAATCATAAGGAAAATATGAGGTAATTTATGGCGAATCCTCAGACTCATCTCGCCAAATATTATCTCGCTATCACCAATTCCATCGAGGCTAAATAACCTCGTAATTGATACAGCGTCGTTAAATAACTAAGTAAGACAAAAAAATGTTTTAAATTTTTTACTGTCAATCATTGGACACTGCATTATTATTCTACATGTAGTTAATAAAGCCGACTTCTTCGTAGGTCTGAACTCGTATCGAGCTACAACGCACAATGTGAGAGAGAGCTTGATTTTAAGCGAAAATGAAGCTTCTCCTTAAAATTCTATTAAAGCCGCAGTGAGTATTTAACACTCTACCCCTTTAATGATTGCAACCAGCACCGCACAGCGTGTTGTGACGTAATCGATCTGGCTACCCGCATGACGTTCATTTGTTTAACTCCTCAACCCCAGTTCCTCTGCTTTGCTTCTCCCTCACCCCTCGTTCCGCGGCACTCAAATACATATACATACCAAACAAACATGTATACATATTCCGAGAAGCCCCGAGGAGTTGTATAAATTCGTCAGGCTAATAGTTTCCAACTGTCTTATCAAACTTCGCCACCTGTCTTTTGAGTCTGCAGAATCTGACGGCGTTACCTTCACGTTAGGCAAGACTTCGTGCACGAGCTTGATGGCTGTGTGAACGTGATAGATTGCGGTATGTAATATTCAGCCTGTTACTATAGCAATCGTTGTGACCCCATTGCAACACAATTTGACCCTGATATGGGAGCATGCGTCACACCTTGTCGACAAATTTGAGCGATTACAGCGGTTCCAAGAACAGTAACAAATGATGTGTACACTCTAGTTTAGAATTTTAACAACCGTGCTGCGTTTCCTGTCTCTGGCAGTGCTTATCGATGCGAAGTGTGGCGGTTCGTGAGATATCGGATCCCGGTCTGAACCTTGCCGAGTCACTATACTTAATCTCTTCGGCGAGGTCATGTTTCCACTGCGTACTTCTGGTGAAGGATACTGTTCGAATGTCCACTTCTAGCTCATTAAGTCCCGGATTCGATTATTCAGAAGGTCCAGTCGATACTATTCCGTTAAAATGGGACACACTCACGGACAGGAGAACGCGAATTCGATTATGCGCACTGTTCAAAACATACAGAGGTGAGCCTGCCTGGAGAGAAATAAAAAATAGGTTGCAGCCGCCAAATTACTCTTCAAGGAACGACCACTCATATAAATTGAAGGAAAGAAGGCAGAGGACGGACACTGGAAAGTTTTCTTTTCTCAATCGTACTATCAGGGACTGGAATGCTTTACCTGCAGACTTATTAAAGGCTTTACCAACAACCAAAAATGTATTTAAAAATAGGCTTAAGGACTTTACTAATAGACGGTAATTATGCACAGTATTTAAAGGGTGTAAATGATATGTTGTTATTGAAGTGTTGTATCAGTGAAGAATTATGTGTGTCAGTGAAGTGTGTTGAGTAAGTGAAACTTGTTCCTGTCAGTGAAGCTTTATAGTTTATAGTGGCAGTGCAAAGTATTTGAACAGTGAAATGTTTTTGAAGTGTTAGTGAAATCAGGATAGAATCAGTGAAATGTGTCGTAGTTCCAGTGCAGTGAATGAGTTGACAGCGAAATGAGTGTAATGTTGAAAGGTACTTGTGCAGATATGAATATATCATACTCGTGGGTTTTAGTTCGAACCTAGGTTTAAGATACAAATTAGATTTGTTTGAAATGTTATTTTAAGTGATCGTTTCATTTAATTTAGTATATTCCTGTTATTATTATTATTATTATTATTATTATTATTATTGTTATTGTTAGTATTAATTATTAGTATTATTATTAATTGTATTTTTAATTTTAAGTTTATTATTGTCATTATTGAGTGTAATTAGTTACCACTGCCACCGGGTATATACCCATTACAGTGTGAATAAATACATATATACATACTGATAAGGAATTTTTGAGTCATTTTTTTGTGCAGATGGAATTTTGTTCCCCAGATGAACACACACGTTAAATTATACACGTGAGTGTGCAAAAACCAAAATAATACTAGCAGTTGATGTGTTTTATTTGTGTAGAAAATTATTTTCAATAACAGTCCGAAGTTTAATATTCATTTATCTCCAAACTTATTTTTATGACTTATCTCCCTTTACCGAAATAACACAGAATTATTGTGATAAATGCGTATGAAAAATGTAATTTTGTAGTTAAAAATAGAAAAATAGGTCTGTACGAAGCAACTAAGGTGCACTGTTGCCAACATATCGTTCTACAATCTCGCTAACTTATAAACAAGAAGTAGCTAAATCTCTCCAAAGTTTGTTAAAAAATCCCCAGAAATGTCTATAAAAATTAATAATAAATATCACTAAATAAAAATAAGAGAAAATACATATGCGGAGAAAAATATAAATTCCTCGTCGTCACCCTCTTCTGCGGAGTCTGGTTTGTATTGTTGACGTCTATGATGTTGAGGTGGAAGGTGTGGGAACAGCTGATTGTGAATACGCTGCACTTGATCCAGTCATTGACACTACACTTTCTGGCAAATTGTAAGTGTGGAAATTTTCACCCAAGCATTTGACCACAATTATTTTTGTGAAATCTACCACTTTTTAAATCTTATATATTAAAATATATTAAAATCAGCAGAAACTACAGTCTCATTTGCTTCACACGAACTGTCGGCACAAAATTCCAAAACTCAATTGCCTTGGTTCGGTTCGGAGTGGAAAATCTCCGCGTTGCGGGAAAGAACCAAGAATTAGCTGGAGCTCGCAACTCGTCACGTGTCAATCAAAGTTGCCACCGTTTATCGGTGTTGGAGCAGTAGCATTGAGAGAGAGACCTAACTCGTGAGCATCTTTCACCCCTGATCACTGAGATATGAGTTCAGGGCTTTCACGTATAAATCATTAGAGGACTCAGTCATGCACCCGTATCTCTTCTAAAACTAAGTGCATGACTTCAGTTGAATGTTTTAACTTAAAAGAAAGGAAAAAGTGGAAGAATATAAAAATCAGCAGAAAAGTCGCTAATCGTATTTTACAAAATTTGTCGCCGAGACTGATTCAAAATTCCCTAGATTTAGCGACTTATCGCTAAATATGGCAACACTGCTAAGGTGTTCACAGCACATTTTTAGCTTCATAATATTTGTCAATTAAAGAAATATTCTTAAGGCCTCTAGCAGGATTTAGACAACAGGACCATAAGAGAATTGAAGATATACGTCAAGAACTGAATATCGAGAGTATAACAACTATAATTGAAAAATATAGAAATAATTGGTACGACCATATAACAAGAATGCCCAACGACAGGATACCTTTTAGAACATGGTGTTACAGACCTACACGAAGAAGTCGAGTGGGAAGACCAAAGAGACGTTGAAGAGACCAGTTTGACCGATAAGATTCTGGAGGCGGAACAGGCCATCATCCTAAACCTTGAAGTTATTGATGTTGATAAAGAAATACTTGTGAATGGTTCATTCTCTATGTATTATTCTTTTACCTTCAAACTGAAGAAAAAACGTATTTTACAAACAACTTTGTTAGTGTAACTCTGAAAATAGGAACTATGTTTATATGACTTTTTTGCTCAAAATATCTTTACGACGACGGTTTTAAATAGGGTATTACTTATCTATCGTGTTAAAATTAATTATAGGCCAAAGAACGACCCACTTATTGAAACGATCGTCCACTCTTGATCGAAACGAATATAACCTCGCACGATAAAAGCAGAGATGATTAATTATAGCTCCGAGTGCGTTTAAAACAGCGCGTGCAAGGGTTGCTGAAAGG
This sequence comes from Periplaneta americana, assembly GCA_025594305.2. Classification (NCBI taxonomy): domain Eukaryota; kingdom Metazoa; phylum Arthropoda; class Insecta; order Blattodea; family Blattidae; genus Periplaneta; species Periplaneta americana. The sequence continues at coordinate 21,507,311 of JAJSOF020000023.1, read as the reverse complement.
ACTTTCTGAAGTATGCAAGAGCTCCATATCAAAATATCGTACGTGACGCGATATTCTACGATAGTAAGTTAATTGGTTCAAAATTTATTACAGGAAAACATTATGACACCCATATGTTGCAGGACCCACTTTATTAATGGAGTCGTATTATTTCCAAATACAGTATTAGTGACGTGAATAGCGTAAGGAAGCAATGCAGCAGTATATCGACAATTCCAGGGTACTTAACATTGTTTAGTACTTGAAACAAGGAGGGTACTTGCCACCCCATGTACAACTTGTAGAGTGATTACTGTTTACTTTGATTAGATAGTATTGTAATATAATTCACTCCTTGTATGAGATCTGTATTAAATATCAGCAGATATTTTCTGATAAAGTTACTTTTGAAGCTTTAATTATTTGAATAAAGAATCTTGATAATATTAATTGTATTAACGAGTATTGTACCTTCATCTCTTCCAAATTCTGTTTCATTTCCATCATTCTCATAATTTTATATTTAGGCCTAATTCTCAACCCTTTAATTACTCTTCCTTCTCCCGTTCCTTCACATTCAATTCCTATTTTGCCTTTGCCTTATTTTACTTTCAGGTTTCCCTCGTCCACATTATCTTCAACATTTTATCCTCCCACCCTTTACATTTTCCCCACCATCCTTCACAATGGTCTTGTTCTTTGTGCTCCTCTTCCTTCAGATTCTTGACTTCCTTTCCCAGCTTTCAGCTTTCTTACCTTTATATCTCACCATCTTCACCTGATTTCCCGCCTTCGTTATCTGATTTATTCCCCTCATGCCCCTCTGCTACTTATAGTTATTTTCCTCCTTCTTCTATCCCCTCTCGACGCATTTCGTCATCCTCCCTCAAATTCTTGTTTTCCTCCTCTTCTCGTCTTCCTCCCTGCTTCTCATCGTTCTCCTCTGCTTCATACCTTCTTCCCATGGTTCTCGTCTTCCTCCCCTCCTTCTCACAGTTCGCCTGTGCTTCATGTCTTCCTCCCCTGCTTCTCGCCGTTCTCCTCTGCTTCATATCTTCCCCCCCTACTTCTCGCTGTTCTCGTCTGATTCATGTCTTCCTCCGCTGCTTCTCGCCGTTCTCCTCTGCTTTATGTCTTCCTCCACTGCTTCTCACCGTTCTCCTCTGCTTCATACCTTCTTCCCTTGGTTCTCGTCTTCCTCCCCTCCTCGCAGTTCGCCTGTGCTTCATGTCTTCCTCCCCTGCTTCTCGCCGTTCTCGTCTGCTTCATGTCTTCCTCCCCTGCTTCTCGCCGTTCTCGTCTGCTTCATGTCTTTCTCCCCTACTTCTCGCCGTTCTCGTCTGCTTCATGTCTTCCTCCCCTGCTTCTCGCCGTTCTCCTCTGCTTCATACCTTCTTCCCATGGTTCTCGTCTTCCTCCCCTCCTTCTCACAGTTCGCCTGTGCTTCATGTCTTCCTCCCCTACTTCTCGCCGTTCTCCTCTGCTTTATATCTCCCCCTGCTTCTCGCTGTTCTCGTCTGCTTCATGTCTTCCTCCGCTGCTTCTCGCCGTTCTCCTCTGCTTTATGTCTTCCTCCACTGCTTCTTACCGTTCTCCTCTGCTTCATACCTTCTTCCCTTGGTTCTCGTCTTCCTCCCCTCCTTCTCGCAGTTCGCCTGTGCTTCATGTCTTCCTCCCCTGCTTCTCGCCGTTCTCGTCTGCTTCATGTCTTCCTCCCCTGCTTCTCGCTGTTCTCGTCTGCTTCATGTCTTCCTCCCCTGCTTCTCGCCGTTCTCCTCTGCTTCATGTTTTCCTCCCCTGCTTCTCGCCGTTCTCGTCTGCTTCATGTCTTCCTCCCCTGCTTCTCGCCGTTCTCGTCTGCTTCATGTCTTCCTCCCCTGCTTCTCGCTGTTCTCGTCTGCTTCATGTCTTCCTCCCCTGCTTCTCGCCGTTCTCCTCTGCTTCATGTTTTCCTCCCCTGCTTCTCGCCGTTCTCGTCTGCTTCATGTCTTCCTCCCCTGCTTCTCGCCGTTCTCGTCTGCTTCATGTCTTCCTCCCCTGATTCTCGCCGTTCTCCTCTGCTTCATGTTTTCCTCCCCTGCTTCTCGCCGTTCTCCTCTGCTTCATGTCTTCCTCCCCTGCTTCTCGCCGTTCTCTTCTGCTTCATGTCTTCCTCCCCTGCTTCTCGCCGTTCTCGTCTGCTTCATGTCTTCCTCCCCTGCTTCTCGCCGTTCTCCTCTGCTTCATGTGTTCCTCCCCTGCTCTCGCCGTTCTCCTCTGCTTCCTGTCTTCCTCCCCTGCTTCTCGCCGTTCTCGTCTGCTTCATGTCTTCCTCCCCTGCTTCTCGCCGTTCTCGTCTGCTTCATGTCTTCCTCCCCTGCTTCTCGCCGATCTCCTCTGCTTCCTGTCTTCCTCCCCTGCTTCTCGCCGTTCTCGTCTGCTTCATGTCTTCCTCCCCTGTTTCTCGCCGCTCTCGTCTGCTTCATGTCTTCCTCCCCTGCTTCTCGCCGTTCTCGTCTGCTTCATGTCTTCCTCCCCTGCTTCTCGCCGTTCTCCTCTGCTTCATGTCTTCCTCCCCTGCTTCTCGCCGTTCTCGTCTGCTTCATGTCTTCCTCCCCTGCTTCTCGCCGTTCTCCTCTGCTTCATGTCTTCCTCCCCTACTTCTCGCCGTTCTCCTCTGCTTCCTGTCTTCCTCCCCTGCTTCTCGCCGTTCTCGTCTGCTTCATGTCTTCCTCCCCTGCTTCTCGCCGTTCTCGTCTGCTTCATGTCTTCCTCCCCTGCTTCTCGCCGTTCTCCTATGCTTCATGTCTTTCTCCCCTGCTTCTCGCCGTTGTCCTCTGCTTCCTGTCTTCCTCCCCTGCTTCTCGTCGTTCTCGTCTTCTTCATGTCTTCCTCCCCTGCTTCTCGCCGTTCTCGTCTGCTTCATGTCTGCCTCCCCTGCTTCTCGCCGTTCTCCTCTGCTTCATGTCTTCCTCCCCTGCTTCTCGCCGTTCTCGTCTGCTTCATGTCTTCCTCCCCTGCTTCTCGCCGTTCTCGTCTGCTTCATGTCTTCCTCCCCTGCTTCTCGCCATTCTCCTCTGCTTCATGTCTTCCTCCCCTGCTCCTCGCCGTTCTCGTCTGCTTCATGTCTTCCTCCCCTGCTTCTCGCCGTTCTCCTCTGCTTCATGTGTTTCCCCCTGCTCTCGCCGTTCTCCTCTGCTTCCTGTCTTCCTCCCCTGCTTCTCGCCGTTCTCGTCTGCTTCATGTCTTCCTCCCCTGCTTCTCGCCGTTCTCGTCTGCTTCATGTCTTCCTCCCCTGCTTCTCGCCGTTCTCGTCTGCTTCATGTCTTCCTCCCCTGCTTCTCGCCGTTCTCCTCTGCTTCATGTCTTCCTCCCCTGCTTCTCGCCGTTCTCGTCTGCTTCATGTCTTCCTCCCCTGCTTCTCGCCGTTCTCTTCTGCTTCATGTCTTCCTCCGCTGCTTCTCGCCGTTCTCCTCTGCTTCATGTCTTCCTCCCCTGCTTCTCGCCGTTCTCGTCTGCTTCATGTCTTCCTTCTCTGCTTCTCGCCGTTCTCCTCTGCTTCATGTCTTCCTCCCCTGCTTCTCGCCGTTCTCCTCTGCTTCATGTCTTCCTCCGCTGCTTCTCGCCGTTCTCCTCTGCTTCATGTCTTCCTCCCCTGCTTCTCGCCGTTCTCCTCTGCTTCATGTCTTCCTCCGCTGCTTCTCGCCGTTCTCCTCTGCTTCATGTCTTCCTCCGCTGCTTCTAGCCTTCTACCCTGCCTCTTGCCTTCCTCCTCCCCTTCTCCCCTTTCTCCCCTCATTCTTTTCTTTTTCCCCTTCTTGCCTTTTTCCCTTTTTTTTGTCTTCCTACTCCTTCTCGCCTTCTTCATCTTGCTGTAGCTTCTATTTTATTATTTCGCCTGCTGTTCTTCCTTCTTCTGACTCAGTTCGTTTATTTTGTTCTTTCACCTTATCTTTACTTTTCCTCCAATCTTCGTCCTCTTGCGTTTTTAATCATATCATTTTCTGTGCTCTTTCACCATCCTATTAATTTTGCTGCTGTTTATAATCATGCAGTAACGACACTGTCAGATACAAATATGTTATTAAAGGAAATATCTTTTTGTTTTTTTATTTCCTAACCTCAAATTGTAACTTAATTATTTATAATTTTATTCTGTTTCTCATGTGAAACGAACAGATTCGTTATTTAAAGTTACATTTATTTCGACTCTAATCCTTCCGAAGGGTTTATATCCTTTTGTGCTAAATGAATTGGAGCGACAAACATCTCGGTACAGAATCTCTTTATCTCTCAATATAATGTAAAACGATATTTAAGGCAGGTAGTGAGTAGAATATTATAAGGATTGAAATGAATATGGCTTTGTTTGAACTAATGACGGAATGTAAAGATGTTTTTATGAAACCCGTGGAGTGTACGGGAAATGTTAATTATACTATTACCGAACATTACAGTGAAATGTAAAGTTTTCGGGAGTGAATATTTAAATGCAAGGAAAAGCCCCTGCATTATGTAGCTTATCAGCATCTTAGGAGAAAGTCCTCACAAAACTTTTCGAAACTGAATTAATTCTCTCTCCTTATCTTACAATAATTAGAAGGAAATTGCTAGCTATTTTGGGGCTGCTTTTTATTTTTTGTAATAAATAAGGAATCAAGTAAAAACGATAGCACTGTCGTCAGCTAATCTGTTCATTATGCGATACGGAGGAACTGGAACTATAAGAAGTTGATGCAGACGAAAGGACGATGGAGAGAAAGTAGGATAATCGTGTTCTTTCTAACTTGGCGGTTCTTTTACAGAACAGACATTCCTTCTACGTTATCTTCACTGAGGTGTTAAACCTTAGTTTATGAAACGATTTCTTCCATGATTTGGCATAATTTTAGGTTTGTGGCATCTAAAAATGAACACACCTTCAGCATTAGATGATAGCAGGGCACTGACTTATGTGCTTGCCTAAACCTAACCTTTGCGCCGATCATTAAATATGACCTTTACTTACATCTTTACATAAGTATCGTAAATCACAAGTAATCTATCATAACCTGTCATCAGTAATAATTAATTAACATCCCTGTTCATAAATAAAACTGAATCACAACCATTACCAACCCTAATCTAAAGATATTACTAAATCAATTTCCGCCACCCATCAATGCCACAGCAAATTGTACCATAATCATCATTTATTTTCGTTACGATCCTCTTCATAGTCATCACCATCATAATCATCATTAATCATAATCATTTCATGCCTTTCACTTCATGTCTTTGTTCTGCTTCTTTTTTTCTGTCATACTACTCTTTCATTTCTTCTATTCCACCCGTTCTACGTTACATCCCTTTGCTTGTTTTCTTCTACCTCTGCGTGTCGGTTGTCTTGATCTATTATTTCTCATTTCCTTATCCTTCGTTTTCTTCTGTCCTGTCACTCCATTTATTCTGTCCTGTTACTTAATTTACTCTGTCCTGTTCTTTCATTTATTTGCTCTGTTTCTTCATTTATTCTGTTATCTTCAATTGTTTCTTTCCTGTTCGTGAATTTATTCTGTTCTGCTATATTGTTTATTCTGTCATGTTCTTTAATTTATTCTGTTCTGTTCTTTCATTTTTTATCTCTTCTTTCATTATTTCTGTCCTGTAATTTAATTGATTCTGTCCTATACATTTATTGTGTCCTCTTATTTAATTGATTCTGTCCTGTTCTTTCATTTATTCTGTCCTTTTCATTTACGTATGTCCTGTTGTTTAATTTATTCTGTCCTGTTCCTTTCTATTATTTAATTTATTCTGCCCTGCTCTTTCACTTATTCTTGCCTGTCAATTAATTTAATCTCTTCAGCTCATTTATTCTCTTCTGTTCCTCCATTAATTCTATTTTGTTGTTTAATTGATTCTGTCCTGTATATTTATTGTGTTCTGTTATTTAATTTATTCTGTCCTTTTCCTTAATTTATTTTGTAGTGTTCTTTCATTTATTCTCTCCTGTTCCTATTATTTAAGTTATTCTGTCCTGTTATTTTACTTATTCTCGCCAATTAATTTAATCTGTTCTGGTTATTTATTCTGTTCTGTTCTTCCATTAATTCTATCCTGTTGTTTAATTGATTCTGTCGTGTATATTTATTGTGTCCTGTTATTTAATTTATTCTATCCTATTATGTTTTTAATTAATTGTATCCTATTATATAATTTATGCTCGCCTCTTCCTTCACTTACTCTGTTCTATTCATTTCTTGTATCCTGTTCATGTGTTCTGTTTTGTTTTTTCATTTATTCTGACCTGTTCATTTATTTTGTCTCCTTCATTTACTCTCTTCTGTTCATTTATCTCTCCTGTTTGTTGTGTTCGTTCTGTCTCTTTATTTAGTCTGTCCTATTGATTTATTTTCTCCTGTTCATTTTTTCCGTTCAGTTCATTCATTCCGTATTTTTAATTTATCCTGTACTGTTCATTTATCCTGTAATGCTCATTTATTCTGTGTTGTTCATTTATTCTGTCCTGTTCACTTATTCTGTCCAAGTTCATTTATTTTATCATGATAATTTATTGTGTGCTGTTCACTTGTTCTGTCCAGTTTATTTTTTTCTGTCCTGTTATTTTATTCTGTCCTTCTGTCCAGTTCGTTTATTCTATCCTGATAATTTATTGCCTGCTGTTAATTTATTCTGTCCTGTTTATTTTTTCTGTCCTGTTATTTTATTCTGTCCTTCTGTCCAGTTCGTTTATTCTATCCTGATAATTTATTGCGTGCTGTTAATTTATTCTGTCCAGTTTATTTTTTCTGTCCTGTTATTTTATTCTGTCCTTCTGTCCAGTTCGTTTATTCTATCCTGATAATTTATTGCCTGCTGTTAATTTATTCTGTCCAGTTTATTTTTTTTCTGTCCTGTTATTTTATTTTGTCCTTCTATTCAGTTCGTTTATTCTATCCTGATAATTTATTGTGTGCTGTCCATTTGTTCTGTCCAGTTTATTTTTTCTGTCCTGTTATTTTATTTTGTCCTTCTATTCAGTTCGTTTATTCTATCCTGATAATTTATTGTGTGCTGTCCATTTGTTCTGTCCAGTTATTTTATTTTGTCCTTCTATTCAGTTCGTTTATTCTATCCTGATAATTTATTGTGTGCTGTCCATTTGTTCTGTCCAGTTTATTTTTTCTGTCCTGTTATTTTATTTTGTCATTCTATTCAGTTCGTTTATTCTATCCTGATAATTTATTGTGTGCTGTTCATTTGTTCTGTCCAGTTTATTTTTTTCTGTCCTGTTATTTTATTCTGTCCTTCTATCCAGTTCGTTTATTCTATCCTGATAATTTATTGTGTGCTGTTCATTTGTTCTGTCCAGTTTATTTTTTTCTGTCCTGTTATTTTATTCTGTCCTTCTGTCCAGTTCGTTTATTCTATCCTGATAATTTATTGTGTGCTGTTCATTTGTTCTGTCCAGTTTATTTTTTCTGTCCTGTTATTTTATTCTGTCCTATCCAGTTCGTTTATTCTATCCTTATAATTTATTGTGTGCTGTTCATTTGTTCTGTCCAGTTTATTTTTTTCTGTCCTGTTATTTTATTCTGTCCTTCTATCCAGTTCGTTTATTCTATCCTGATAATTAATTGTGTGCTGTTCATTTGTTCTGTCCAGTTTATTTTTTTCTGTCCTGTTATTTTATTCTGTCCTTCTGTCCAGTTCGTTTATTCTATCCTGATAATTAATTGTGTGCTGTTCATTTGTTCTGTCCAGTTTATTTTTTTCTGTCCTGTTATTTTATTCTGTCCTTCTGTCCAGTTCGTTTATTCTATCCTGATAATTTATTGTGTGCTGTTAATTTATTCTGTCCAGTTTATTTTTTTCTGTCCTGTTATTTTATTCTGCCCTTCTGCCCAGTTCATTTATTCTATCCTGCTAATTTATTGTGTGCTGTTCATTTGTTCTGTCGTGTTCCTTCACTAATTTTTTCTTATTCATTTACTCTGTTCTGTCCATTTATTCTGTTTTGTTCCTTCATTTGTTCTGTCCTTCCCTTTAATTTCTTTTTATCTAGTTTTTAATCAATTCTGTTTCCTTTCTTATTATATGCCTATATGAATACTATAGATCTATATATAAAACACAATTTTATACGAACATTGGTTTTAGTTTAAGGGTGGAAGTCCATGACACTAGGAATTTACTTAATAAAAGACAGACGATCATGTTGATAGTAAACAAATGCATCCTTTGGAGCACACTTACAGGCTAGCGTTAACCTGTATTGCAATATAATATTTTATCTCAGCGTTAGTTAGATAACAAGTTATGCAGGGGAAAAGCCAGTTAATAGTGCAATTAGCTGTCTAGTTGTGTAGTTAGCAAGGTGTGAATTTATTCTGCTATTTACCAAGCATTTAACTAGCTAACAGTTAAGTGGCTAGTATGTGCGGAATAACTTCCTGGGAATATTCTAGAGAGGCAGGAAGCAATATTTATGAACCTGATACCAACGTAAGGAGAACAGAGTATAGGAAGGGTTGGAGTGGAATTACCATGTCAGTCGTTAACTGAAGCCAGCTAAATGTGTCCTACCCTCGGAGGCCATTACAGTTTCTTTGGCACAATTGTGAAGTAATAGCTATGGCGATTCATCATTCCTTCATCAGCATTCACTCTGACGGAATCTTAGGAGAGAAAAACTGAAGCAGGTGAAGGATAAAGAAGCGAATCCCATTAGTTAGCATTTCTCAGCTTGAAACTCTACTTGCCTAATGAATTTCCACGGGAAAGCTTGTGGCCTAGTAACAGAAACGTTTTAAAGCATTGGCTGCTGGTTTTTTTCTTCAATGTCTGTATGTCACATGACGCTACTTGTACCATAATCACGTAAGCCCCGTCACTTGGCATTATCTTCAAGCTACATTAGCCTGCCTCACATATACGTCGCCTTCCTTTCTTTGTATCCATGACAACATTAGCTTCGTCTCTGCTTCTATGCGCATTCACTTTTTGTTCGGGAATAAAATAACGTGTCAATGCAGCTTTTCTTTTATCTGTACTAATAATAAATCTGTAGCCGAACTTTTTCTGGTAATTTTCGATTTTCCAAAAATAATTGGTCCTAACATATATAATTAACCACCCTGAAACCGAAAATCGCTTTTTTGAAATTTTTGTTTGTATGTCTGTCTGTATGTTTGTTACCTTTTCACGCGATAATGGCTGAACGGATTCCGATGAAAATTGGAATATAAATTATGTTCGTTGTAACTTAGATTTTAGGCTATATGGTATTCAAAATACATTATTTAAAAAAGGGGTTATAAGGGGGCCTGAATTAAATAAATCGAAATATCTCGCTTATTATTGATTTTTGTGAAACATATTACATAACAAAAGTTTCTTTAAAAATAATTTTCGATACGTTTTATCCCTTGAAATATTTTGATAGGACTGATATTTAATGAGATAAACGAGTTTTAAAATTAAAATAACTGCCATCTAAGGCCGTGTAATGAATTAAAAAACAAATGACTTCTCTATAGTTTCTCTAGATGGACATAATGCTATAATGTTATTACAGTAACTTCTGATATATAATATAATATAATATAATATAATATAACATATAACATATAACATATAACACAACACAACACAACACAGCAGAACACAGCAGAACAGAACAGAACACAGCAGAACAGAACATAACATAACATAACATAGCATAGCATAGCATAGCACGACACGACACGACACGACACGACACGACACGACACGACACGACACGACACAGGCCAAGCGCCATTTACTGAATTCGTAGACAACAAGGGTTAAAATTAAGTTATTACCATAATTCAATGGAAACCTATAACAAGTAAAATAAAATATACACATTAAATCTAAATGATGACAATCTTCATTAAACTATGGTTGCATGTAATAAAAATTAAGAAACATGTTAAAGGAATTGTCATTGCACCAATGAGTGTGTCTGGACCAAAATGATCGCATTTTAATTATTTAAATACAATTTAAAATAAGTAACATATTAAACGATTTAGCCTTCTATCAAACACGAATGTTGCCTGGATCAAACGTCCTATTTTAATTATGTAATTACTTTATATTTATTTCTAACTGGTGCAGCGGAGCGCATGGGTACGACTAGTATGTAAATAAACAAATTACTACGTACAATATGTAATATAACATTATAATTAAATAAATTCAAAGAAAATATAGAAGCATATCAGAGTAAACTGTAAGTTTTATCATTAATTTATTATTTTATATATTTAAAACAAAAATCTAATACAACTTTGCTCATTATTACTTATTTTTCGAGATAAAAATGATTTCATATTAAATATTTCATAGCGTGTATGGGAAAGCGATTGTTTTAATTCCGGATATGCTCAGTAAATTTAGGCCTAAGAGTGTAGTGTGTTGTGATAGTAAATGATTTAAAGAATTTTAGTTTTCTCCTTTAAATGTGCAGAAATTTGATCCGAACAAATATAACTTTTCATTCTGTTATAGTACTGTATATTACGGTACAAGGTTGGGAAGTGTTTTTTTTACACGATAGTGTGTTTTTTCGTCGCCACTATTGGAAGTTTATTTTACTGAATTCATTGTTGCCAACCTAGATAGGTATGTTGAAATGTTATAAATAACTGCTCTAGGGTTGTAATTAAAACTACTCCTGCCATCTACTGATACCTATGACAAACTACTTGCTGAGAATCAGTCAGCTGCTCATAGTCTAAAGTACTTAGGTACTTTATATTAATATTTAAAAAAATAGGGCCTATTATTTCCAAAATATACTATCCTGCAAAGAAAAATACTGTACAGTGCACGTTTGTGAAGTGCATTACAGAATATCGGGAAAAATACTCATTTTGTAAAAAGCACTTCCCAACCTTGTGTCGTAATATGCTATATATTATAAACTCGAGAAAAAGTTTGAAAAACGAGCAGAGCGAGTTTGTCAATTTTCGAGATTCTGTAATGCACTTCGCAAAGTGTATTGTACAACAATTTTTGCACGATCATATTTTTAAAATTGCGAATACAATATATTTAACAAGGAAAATTTAGAGTAATATTATACCAAAGTCTTCACAAAACTGCACTGTAATGGTAACTAAGTAACAATAAGTGCACTGTAATGGGTCTATTTCAGTATAGTTTTATGTTACGAAGGATGGTTTCCCTAGCAACAAGTTTCTGTGTGGGAATTCTAACTTTCAAGACCTAACGACAACAGCTGTAAATACGACAAAAAAGACGGTCGTGCAAAATAGTAATATGCGTTACAAGAGCGGTGTGTTGAAGTTTTCATGTTCGAGGAAAAGTTTGAAAAAGCAAAGCGTAGTTGAGCTCTTTTAATTTCTGAGAATTGAAAGAAAACATACCGCTCGTGTATCGTACATTATTTTGTGTGAAGATCGTTTATTACATACCTGAAAGAGGAATTTCTAATTAGTTGCAATGAAATCTCCATCTTGATTTCTGTTCAATGACGGCAAATTTGCAAAACAAAAATATCTATCTTCAACATTACTTACTTACTTACAAATGGCTTTTAAGGAACCCGAAGGTTCATTGCCGCCCTCACATAAGCCCGCCAGCGGTCCCTATCCTGTGCAAGATTAATCCAGTCTCTATCATCATACCCCACCTCCCTCAAATCCATTTTAATATTATCCTCCCATCTACGTCTCGGCCTCCCTAAAGGTCTTTTTCCCTCCGGTCTCACAACTAACACTCTATATGCATTTCTGGATTCGCCCATACGTGCTACATGCCCTGCCCATCTCAAACGTCTGGATTTAATGTTCCTAATTATGTCAGGTGAAGAATACAATGCGTGCAGTTCTGTGTTGTGTAACTTTCTCCATTCTCCTGTAACTTCATCCCGCTTAGCCCCAAATATTTTCCTAAGCACCTTATTCTCAAACACCCTGAACCTATGTTCCTCTCTCAGAGTGAGAGTCCAAGTTTCACACCCATACAGAAGAACCGGTAATATAACTGTTTTATAAATTCTAACTTTCAGATTTTTGGACAGCAGACTGGATGATAAGAGCTTCTCAACCGAATAATAACACGCATTTCCCATATTTATTCTGCGTTTAATTTCCTCCCGAGTGTCATTTATATTTGTTACTGTTGCTCCAAGATATTTGAATTTTTCCACCTCTTCGAAGGATAAATCTCCATGAATCAGTCCTATTCCGAGGCTTATTATAGGGATACGTAACAAGCTGTTTTTTACGGTGATGGGTTGTTAGCCCTTCGCCCAACCCCCAAGCTGGAGGACCACCCCTTATCGGCTGTCCACGACTGCTTATTCAATATATTCGCAGCTACCCTCCATATCTGGAGGCCGTCTCCTCTATCTTCAACATTGTTGGTTTAAAATGTTTTCTGTGTTTACTATACTCCAGCAGGCCGTGATATACGTCTTGTCTTTTTTTCCCCCAGTCTATGGAATCTTGTTGATTTTTTCACGGCTTCCTTAATGTTACTTGCATCACGAATGCAGTAACTTTAGTGGAGTTGTAGAGTTTACTTAATTTTTGCAAATATTTAAAAACAGTAATTAACAGTGAAATTTAGGTGAAATTGCAGTGGTAAGTTTCCAATTTATAATTATTACTATATTGAACGTCTCTAAAAATAATATGTTAAAAGCCTAAATTAGTAAAATCAATATGTCACTTAAGCGGTAAGAAGAGGGAAATTGTTATGTGGGTTAGGTTAGGAACACTGAATGTGGAATTTTAGACTTTCCGCGAATTGGTTTTGTGCGGAAACAAAGCAAATACGCACGATCTCGCAGAAAAGAATTTTGCAATGTTACATTTTTGTTCGGATCAAATTTCTGCACATTGAAGGGACAAAACTGATATTTTTTTAAATAACTCATTATCATAATTCTCTGCTCTCTTAAACTGACTGAGCATATTGGAAATTAAATCAATGGGTTTCCCAAAACACGCTATGAAATGGTTTATGTAAAACCATTTTTATCTTGAAAAGGAAGTAAAAACGAGGAAAATTATATTAAACTCTTTTGTTTGAATTATCGGAAAGAATAACCTCTTGAAATTAATAGCATTAGGCCTACTTACGGTTCAGCTTTATAATAATAATAATAATAATAATAATAATAATAATAATAATAATAATAATAATAATAATAATAATTCTTTATTTATACACTCTACCAGGTCACAAAGTATACAAGCAGTTAAAATTTAACAAAAAGTTAACGAACAGAATACTAACATATTACAAAAAAAGAAAATAATAATAATAATAATAATAATAATAATAGCATAATAAAATCGACACTAAACAACATGAAAATAATACCATAATAGAAAAAAAAGTAAAATACATTGGAATATAGTGAAAGCAAATAATTTAGTACAAATGGTTAATATGGAAAAACGTAAGGAAGAATATATCAAAATGGAATGTAATAAAATAATAATAAAAAAGAAAAGAAATACGAAAATTAAGCAAAATTCACGTTAAAAATGCTATGATAATAAATCCATCGGCTGATAAAGAGAACAAAAAAGGGGAAAGGAAAAAAAAAGAAATATATAGCCTATATTTTTACAAAACTATGGCAGAGAAAAGGGCTTATAACTGAAAGGAATCTAACTCAAAAAAGTGCAATTTTAATTTATTTTTGAAACTAGACAATGCCCGACAGTCTCTGACACCAATTTTAAACAATTTTCCCCATATCTCCCCTTAAATAACACTTACCTCGATTTTTCAATGTAATAGTTCGGTTAAAGATACAAGGAATGCAGGTATTCAGTGTGTGAATTGCAATTGTGAACCATTGAAATAATTCCAGCAATTAAGTAGTGTCTGTTCATTTGAAACGACTGGCAACGGTTTACTTATCTTGATAGGCCTGTGTAAAGACACCGGTAAATAAAGTTGCATGTAATGCCGCAATATCTAACAGCTCTTACCTCGCCCATTTTCAGCGTTCGCAATCGTAAGCACAAAGCTTTAAATACGCGTCTTATTACTCCACGAGAGTTCTACTTGACACGAATATTGAAATGCACTGCCCTTCATAACTTCACAGAATTCGTGTCCATTTCATATTTTTAGCACACCAACGGTCTCACACAGTAATTCCGGTTTCTCTTATCAGAAATTCCAGTGAAAATTAAGATGAAATAGGGCTCTGAGATAATTTTCATTAGTGTTTATTATTTCACTGTGACTCGTTACCTCATTACTTCGTCCTTATTTAATTTCATTTTCTTTGGACATAATATACAGGGTGTTTAAAAATACGGGGCATAATTTCAGGTATGTATTTCCCACATGTAGACAATCAAAATAGTTCATTACAACATGTGTCCGGAAATGCTTCATTTCCGAGTTATGGCCTTCACAACATTGAAATTCACCGGAACGTTTTTCTTTCCGCGGGTCGTTGTCATTACAGAAGATGTTCAAAATGTCCACCTCCTGCTTGAATACAGACCTCACATCGATGTCTCATTGACCTGCGAACGCGATCCCAAACTCCAGGAGTATTGCGTATGTCCTCAGAACATGTCACAATTCGATTCCGAAGGGATTCCAAATCAGGCACCGGAGACGAATAAACCAATGATTTTAAATGGCCCCACAAGTAGAAATCGAGAGGGTTCAGATCAGGTGAGCGTGGAGGGCAAGCAATTGGGCCACCTCTACCTATCCATCGATCAGGAAACCTTCGATCCAAGTACCGGCGAGCCGTACGACTGAAGTGTGCATTGGTTTATTCGTCTCCGGTGCCTGATTTGGAATCCCTTCGGAATCGAATTGTGGCATGTTCTGAGGACATACGCAATACTCCTTGAGTTTGGGATCGTGTTTGCAGGTCAATGAGACATCGATGTGAGGTCTGTATTCAAGCAGGAGGTACGACATTTTGAACATCTTCTGTAATGACAGCGACCTGCGGAAAGAAAAACGTTCCGGTGAATTTCAATGTTGTGAAGGCCATAACTCGGAAATAAAGCATTTCCGGACACATATTGTAATGAACTATTTTTATTATCTACATGTGGGAAATACATACCTGAAATTATGCCCCGTATTTTTTAAACACCCTGTATAGTTCAGAACTTTAGAGCTAAGTTATATTTAAAATTTACCAAATAAAACAGATCGTTGTACACTATATACAGAAATAGAACAACAAGTTTTCGTATTGTTTTCTGAGGAATCCACGAAAGATGGCGGGGTCGGAATTAAATTAATTCTGAATAATTATCCGAAATGTGACTGAATTACTTTCGCCTACATTGTGATTTTGTTCCTTTGTTTTTTTATATTTTATTCATAATCATTAATAAAAATATACCTGTCATTATTACATTACGTACGTATATTACAAATTTCACAAATAAAATGGTACACCAACTAAAAATAAAACAATAACAATAAAAATGAAACATTATTTAACACAGTAATAGCCACCGGCGTAGCTCAGTCAGCTAAGGCGCTTGCCTACCGATCTGGAGATGCACTTGGGCGCGGGTTCGATCCCCGCTTGAGCTGATTACCTTTTTGTGTTTTTCCGAGGTTTTCTCCAAACGTAAGGCGCATGTCGGGTAATATATGGCGAATCCTCGGCCTCATCTTCCCAAATACAGTCTCGCTGTCATCACTCCATCGACGCTAAATAACAGTAGTTGATACAGCGTCGTTAAATAACCAAGTAAAAAAATACAACTAATGAAGTCTTTCAGCTAAAGACTGATTTGCGGGTGGCATCGACACAATTGTCATAGTAGGAAATATTGTAAGTTTTGTTACAATTTATATCGATTGGTACGTACAAAAACGTTACACATTAGAATTTATAATGCAATATAATGTAACTTAATTTAATTTGATGTAATGCAATTTGATGTAATTTAATTTGATGCAATTTAATTTCTTGTAATTTAATTTGATTGAACTTAATTAAATTAAATTAATTTAATTGAACTTAATTTAATTAATTTGGATTAATTAATTTTGATTTAATTAAATTTGTTTTAATTCAGTTTAATTTAATTTGTTACAATTTAATTTGATTTCATTCAATTTTACTTAATTTGATGTCATGCAGTTTAATGTAATATAAATTGTTGTAAATTTATTTAATTCAATTTGATGTAATGCATTTCGATGTCATTTATTTTGTTGTAATTTGATTTTAATCTATTTAATTTAATTTGATTTAATTACTGTACATTTCATTGCACTTGATGTAATGCAATTTGATGATAATTTAATTTGTTGTATTTTAATGTAAACTGATGTACCTAATCTAAGTTAATGCAATTTAAAGTAATGTAATTTAATTTCGAGTAATTTAATTTATTTGAAATTAATGTAATTTAATTTGATTTAATTAGTTGAAAGTAACATATAATGTAATTTAAAATAATTTAAATTAGTTTAAATTAATGTAATTTAACTTAATTCAAAGTTAAGGAATGCAATGCAATTGAATGTAAAGTATTTTAGTTAAGTTGAAATTAATGTAATGTAATTTAATTTAATTTAGTTGAAAGTAATTTTATTTTAATTGATTCAAAGTTAAGTAATGAATTGTAATTTGATTTAAATTTGTTTAATTAAATTTAGTTGAAATTAATGTAATTTAATTTAATTTAGTTGAAAATAATTTAATTTAATTAATTTCAAAGTTAAGTAATATAACGTAATTTAATTTATTTGAAGTTAATGTAATTTAATTTAGTTGAAAGTAATGTAATTGAATTTAATTCAAAGTCAAGTATTGTAATGTAATTTAGTTGAAATTAATGTGATATTAATTTAATTTAATTTATTTTAATATAATTTAACTTATTTCAAGTTGATATATAATTTAATTTAATTTAATTGTAAGTAATTTAATTGAATTTAAAGTAATGTAATGTAATTTAATTCAAGTTGTAGTGATGTAAGTAATTTAATTTTAAAGTAATGTAATATAATTTAATTTAATGTTACCTAATATTTTAACATTGAAATAATGATTAACTTAACTAGGAATCTTAGTGAAAAAAAAAAACAACATCAGCGGATTCTGATATAGGATTTACAATTCGCTTTGAGCATGAATGTAGTCTGCCTCTTTTGTGTTTGTATGTTTGTTTTTTTACCAAAGTCTCTTTGAAACGATACAGGTTACTGGGATATAAAAAGTACAGGAATTTCTAAAGATCGCCAATGTACAACATTGAATGCATGTGCAGTAGTGTTGTTTTGCTTATAGGTCTAACTATATGAATATATTTCACTGTGTTTAATATTGTAGATGTGAGCATACAAATACAACACATATCACAATGAAATTTCCAGTAGTTTAGGTTTATGATAGGAGTATAGAACGCATTTAATTAACACGACACAACAGGTAACTAAAATTAGCACATAATTACAAAAGCTAGTGGCGAACAAAGCAGGGATGATTCCAGGAAGCGATTGAAGGACCGGCTATTGAAATTGAATTAATAGTGTGATTGCGTACGCCTACAACTGTTGAGTGGATAAGAGCTTATTTCATGTGAAGTAGTTTACAATAGCCTACACCTAGGCGTACCTATAGGCAAATTCGGTAAATTCGACTGTCTGTTACTGTGTGAACAAATTACGACATGTACCGTATGCAAATGAATGGAAAAATGTAGGACCTATAACATACGTATAACATTGTCGCATGTCACATAACTGAATTTAGTTCCGAATTACGAAAAATCTATACTAATAATATTTTTTTTTTATTTTAGTGGGTCATTTTACGACGCTGTATCAACATCTAGGTTATTTAGCGTCTGAATGAGATGAAGGTGATAATGCCGGTGAAATGAGTCCATGGTCCAGCACCGAAAGTTACCCAGCATTTGCTCGTATTGGGTTGAGGAAAAACCCCGGAAAAAACCTCAACCAGGTAACTTGCCCTAACCGGGATTCGAACCCGGGCCACCTGATTTCGCAGCCAGACGCGCTGACCGTTACTCCACAGGTGTGGACTACTAATAATAAATCTGTAGCCGAAAATTTTCTGGTAATTTTCGATTTTCCAAAAATAATTTGTCCTAACATATATAATTAACCGACCTGAAACCGAAAATCGCTTTTCTGAAATTTTTGTTTGTATGTCTGTCTGTCTGTCTGTCTGTCTGTCTGTCTGAATGTTTGTTACCTTTTCACGCGATAATGGCTGAACCGATTTATATGAAAATTGGAATATAAATTAAGTTTGCTGTAACTTAGAATTTAGGCTATATGGCATTCAAAATATTTTATTTAAAAGGGGGGTTATAAGGGGGTTTGAATTAAATAAATCGAAATATCTCCCTTATTAATTTTCGTGAAAAATATTACATAGCAAAAGTTTCTTCAAAAATAATTTTCGATAACTTTTATTCTATGCAACATTTTGATAGGACAGATATTTAATGAGATAAATGAGTTTCAAAATTACAATAACAACGCCATCTAAGGCGGTGTAATGAAATAAAAAACAAATGACTTCGCCTATAAGAGGCCTTGGACAACAACAATCGAAAGCTATGAAACATAGCCTACAGAGAATGTTTGTGTTTGTATGAAGTAATATAGGAATCTAAATTAACCGATTTGTATAATTAATTATTAATTCACCATTGGAAAGTGTAGTTTCTCTAGATGGACATAATGTTATTACAGTAACTTCTGAGTGAATCGAGGACAGGTAAGATTAAAATAGCTTCTTATGCACAGAAAAGTTGATAGGCTATTCTGTACATTCGTTTCCTGTATTTCCTAAAATAATTTATATGACCAAATTAATGGTCTCTGGAACAAAATGATCGCATTTTAATTTTTTAATGCAATTTAAATTAACATGATAAACGATTTATCCTTCTATGAAACACGAATTTTCCCTGGATCAAATGTCCTATTTTAAATATGTAATTACTTTATATTTATATCTAACGGGTGCAGCGGAGCGCACGGGTACGGCTAGTTAGGAATAAAACTATGATTCATCCTGAAAATATAATTACAATTTTTTAACCACTTGGATTTTCTATGACCTTAGACACAAACAACCCTGTAAAAGTGTTGTCAGTCCGTGTCTGTAGTCACTACCAGGGTGGGGGTTAACTCTGTCTGAGGCAAAAGGTTGAATGTCAATTTTTAGTCAAAATGAGATTTTGCGATATGTTTTGTATCCTGATGGTGTCTTTATTGTAGTAGATGAAGACATTCTTCTCTCTTTGTCTCTAACCCGTTGTTATGAAACATAAACATTATAATTTTATAGAGTCGTTCAAACTATGAATGCTCGCTTCTGAAAAAACTGCAGGTAATGACATCACATTTTGTCTTGAAGCCACAGAACTCTTATTATGCCGTATTATGGCCAGAGTGCCACAAATGTGGCAATTATAAAATTGATGTTATTATCGAAGTGTAAAATCATCTTTTTATATAGCCGATTTACAGTTTTAATCGAGCTAAAATAGCCATATTATCTAATTTTGTTCATCTGGTGAGTGATTAGATGTTGGCGATCCTATTATATTTGAGGATTAAAAATGCAGGCTGTTGATATGAACGGACTGGCTAGCAGAGGGACTGTGTTATTTGTTTTCAGTTTAATGTACAACAATTATATTCATATGCATATTTTAAACCAATAAGAGTAATAATATTTCATTAATTTAATTTAATGTACACAATATTTTGACAAGCATAATAATTGAAATATTACAAGAAATAATGAAATTATAGTAAATAAAGAAAATAATACTATACAAAATCTATTTAATACGTTAAACATATCTGGAAATATAAAAAACTGAAATTTATCCTTGAAAGATGGAAAAATTAAAGTATCTTGGAGCAACAGTAACAAATTTAAATGACACACTAGAGGAAATTAAACGCAAAATAAGTATAGAAAATGCCTGTTATTATTCGGTTGAGAAGCTTTTATTACCCATTCTGCTCTCGAAAAAGTTGGAAGATAGAATTTTTATAAAACAATTAGGCCCATATTACCGGTTGTTTGTATGATTGTGAAACTTGGACTCTCACTTTGAGATAGGAACAGAGATTAAGATTGTTCGAGAATAAGGTACTTGGGAAAATATTTGGGACTAAAGGGATGAAGTTTCAGGAGAATGGAGAAAGTTACATAACGCAGAACTGCACGCATTGTATTCTTCAACTGAAGTATAGGTAATTAGGAACATTAAATCCAGACATTTGAGATGTACAGGGCATGTATAATGTATGGGTAAGTCCATAATAATACATTATGCAACGAGCCTATAATGGTAGTAATTAAGACACGAGTATGTTTGTTTTGTGAAACGAGCGCGAGTTTCACAATTTTCATACGAGCGTCTTAATTACTATTATAGGCAAGTTTCATACGACTTTTTATACTCGACCATATTTCTAATTTGAAATTATTCATAAGTATTGATGTTACGGTTATGTAAGTGAGGAGCGGAACTGACCTGAATTGTGAGATGTGCGCAGACGCGAAAGTATTGATTTCTTCCGAAACACGAATGTCATTGACCTTGATATAATCTAGAGAATAACATGAACATTAGTTTTGATATAACCTGGAAATTGATTTAGAATTGAAAAACGAGATGACAAATTAAATTTTTTGAATATTATTTACATTAACGCTAATTATTATAGTAACAGAACATAACCTTCTGCGACAGTATTGGATTTCCAGCCTCCGTGACTTTTCGCTAATTGTCTTTCGATTGCATATCCGAGAATAATCGATACTTGCGGTTTTATAATGGTACAAAGGTGATTTCTCATTAGCTGAACAACTGAATTATAATGAATAGGTGTACTTTAATGAGGTGCATTAAAGGGCCACTACCAGCTGTATAATTACTACATTTCGGCATGGTCGAGCATAAATGTATATAGAGTGTTAGTTGGAAGACCTGACGGGAAAAGACCTTTAGAGAGGCCAGGACGTAGATGGGAGGATAATATAAAAATGGATTTGAGGGAGGTGGGATATGATGGTAGAGACTGGATTAATCTTGCTCAGAACAGGGACCGATAGCGAGCTTATGTGAGGGTGGCAATTAACTTCCAGGTTCCTTAAGATATATTATATACGGTGATTTAAAATCCCAATGAAATCAGTAATAATTGTTTTAAAATGGTAAATATTCGCATATTTTAATCAACCAAACACAAGATTATGCATAGTTATCCATGTATTCAGATAATAAAAATCAAACTTTCCACATTTTGTCAGTCCCTTTTTGACGTAAGAATGGGAATACGGTAATAATAAAAAAAAGTATTGATATTCATACCCGGTATAGTAAATATTGTAATATTTTAATACAATAAACACCAAAATAAGTAGAAAGATCTATATTCAGATACCTACCAATTAAATTTGAGTATTTGTCACTTAGGACCTTTAAACCTCCCCTTACCAAAAAAAAAAAAATTACATCGATTGTCATTACCAAAAAAAAAAATGGCATTATATTGAGGTACATTGCAATTCAGCCAGTCCTTTCAAAACCCGGCTATTTGCTGGTGTTAGATTTATTTGGGAGCATATTTACGGATAGGCGGAGTGATACAGTAACACGATTTCGGTTTCCGAGGCAACAATGTTCGACTGAACAGGCATAGTTTGGAAGGGGTGTTCAGATACAATAATTCTAGCACTTTTTTCTGCACTGACTATCGATCGTACCCTGATTCATATTGCCATAGCAACAAAAATTCTGTCGGATGACTTATTTTCTCCACCATTAATTCATTGCAGTCATGTGGGTCGTGAGATATGAGACTGTGGTACGCCAGAAGACCATTATTAGAATGTTTGTGGTGTTATTATATATACTGCAGGTGTTTTTGTTGTATTGTAGTCCAACATCTTGATGAATGCGTGTGTTACAGCGCCTAACACCCTCCCGTCCCCCTCCTCCTGCCAACCTTATCTTGAAATTAAATTATAACAAGTTGGACCGTATAATCAGGCCCGCACGCCTTGGCCTAGGATATGACTTGCAAATTCTCCGTCTCTGTTTAAAGCGTTTTTATAAAGATAACAAAACACGCAATCTTTGCTCAAGAAAAAGTCACTGTAAAAAATACTTAGTACGCTATGCAAATAAATGGAGATTGCTACTGTTACCGCAAGATAGCGTTATAAAAATAGCTTTCTGTGTCGGGATTTATGTAATAAAATAATATTTTTAATTTCTGCCTTTTCCTTTTACCCTTTTTATCTCCTTTTTTCTATCTCTCTCGGTCTTTTGGGAATCTCTTTTGTAGGATTATGAAGCAAGTTTTAAAACTTAACCTCACTTCTGCATGTAAATGCAAGCAGTGGGGCAATTAGAGACTAGATTGTCCTCATTACCTTCAACTCGCTGGGACAATGTTCCAACTTAGCCGATCAAAAACCCCAGAAACCTCTACACTTCTTTTCTTCAACAAACGTAATTATTTGACAGAGATATTCAAGGGGATATGTTAAGCCAGTTTGAATTGGTGATAGATGTAAAAATGAATGCATTTGTCATTATTAATGTTTATTATTCCGAATGATAATCCTCGGTAATACTATTACTAAACAAATTTCTTACTTTTTAGTGATAACATTTCACGAAAGATTGTGCAACGAAGTCATAGGTTTTAATTTTTACTGCTGTTGCTACTGTCATTACTAGGGACCGTACTTTGTCCCAGGAGACTGCAAGATTAAGTTCACTGAAGGTTTTAAGTAGATGAAGCATTTAGCAAGCAAAGTACTTGACTGAAGACTCACTCGACTCTTGTTTCAAGTGGGACAGAACAAAACTGGTATCAAGCTCCAAATATAAAATTAAAAAGTGCATTTTGGAACACACAAGCAAGACTTTTACTCAGTTTATTATTATTATTATTATTATTATTATTATTATTATTATTATTTTGTTCATATCATATAGCAGATTCTGTTTTAGTATATTATACATATTCATCCAAACTTGTGTATGTAAAATGACCAGTAATTTTATTTACCAGAATTAGCAACCTCGAGCCCCCCATCTTCTGAAAACAGTTTATCACTAAATCGTCCAAGTAGATTTTGAACGGGGTAGGTGATAAAGAGCTCCTTGTCGTACTCGTCTCCCTATTTCACTTCCCACTTCCTTCTGACATTTCTTCTCCTAGCCTGACTTCCACTAGTTTCATATAAAGATTACAGAACTGCATTCTCTCTCTTCAATCCACGCCTATTTTCTTCAGAATAATCATTAGTTTCTTCCAAGCCACTCTGTCAAAAGCCTTTCCTAAGTCCATAAATACTGTGGCACCATGCTGGAATATTCTGGTCGCGTGAGGGGCTTGCGCACATCTAGCGAGAAGGAAGGCCCGGGGAAACGGAAACACGAATCCTTGACGCTAGCCACGGTACGGAGCAAGGGGGGAAGAAAATCTGCTGTCGCTGGGAGAAAGTAAGGAAGCATCTCGAAGCAGATTTCTCTCAAAGATTCTGAAAAGCAAGTGAAGCGAAGACTCCAGAACAATGTGGTTTAATAAATAACACCGTGAGTGCCGACAGAGGAGTCAGTCTACAAGTGAATTTTCGAGCGAGCAAGGAAGCCAGCCTTGGAGAGCATCTGGAAGACCGGGGTTCGACGTGCAGAGAACTTGAGTGAGTCCGTAACTATGGCAGTGTCCAGGCGAGGGCGACACATCCGGAAGACCTGAGTTCGATGTGCAGTGAACTTGAGTGAGTCCTTAACTGTGGCATATCCAGGCGAGGGCGACACATCCGGAAGACCTGAGTTCGATGTGCAATGAACTTGAGTGAGTCCGTAACTGTGGCAGTGTCCAGGCGAGGGCGACACATCCGGAAAACCTGGGTTCGATGTGCAGTGAACTTGAATGAGTCCGTACCTGTGGCAGTGTCCAGGCGAGGGCGACACATCCGGAAGACCTGAGTTCGATGTGCAGTGAACTTGAGTGAGCCGTAACTGTGGCAGAGTCCAGACGAGGGCGACACATCCGGAAGACCTGAGTTCGATGTGCAGTGAACTTGAGTGAGTCCGTAACTGGGGCAGTGTCCAGGCGAGGGCGACACATCCGGAAGACCTGAGTTCGATGTGCAATGAACTTGAACAGTGACCTAGAAGAGCTAGCCAAGGCGAACGAACTGTGAACTGAGAACTGATAGTTTTGTTCTGCACATAGCGCATTGAAAACATTAATGGGAAATTAGGAGTACATTGTAGTTCTTCTCAATACAAGTCGTGTATTGTCATTGTCGTCGTGTGAAGTGCAATAACGGCAATTGTGCTGCTGTGTTGAGTGGAATACCCATTGTTGTGGGGTGAATTATTAAAAATAAAAGTCACATTGTTATCGGGTGCGTGGTGGTAAAAGTAGAATAAATAAATTTACAATGCTATATACACTTCTACATACTTATCCATGTATCTTTCGCCGATTGCTCGTAGCTGGTATTTACAGTTCCATTCATTCATTCATTCATTTATTTTATTCCATAGATCTTACATGAGCAATGAAGCTTTAAGATGTGGAACAAGTCAAAATTTTACAATATTACAATTACAATTTTTACAAATTTTTATAGTTTTGCAATTTAGTAATTTTCTACAATTTTTACATTTTTGTGCAATTTTTTACAATATTTTGGCGAGATGTAGTGAGATGAGGTGAGGTCCGAGGATTCGCCAAAATATTACCCGGCATTTGCCTTTTGGTTTGGGGAAAACCTCGGAAAAACCCAACCAGGTAATCAAATCAAAGGGGGGTAATCTAATCAAAGGGGTTGATGCCAAGGACTCGCCATACACCATCCGGCTTCAGTCCCACGGCTGTGGAAACCTCGGAAGAAACCAAAGACCAATTTTCGTTACGTCATTGATGTAGTGTAAATCATAAACAGTAAAGGTCCTAGCACAGATTCTTGTGGGTCTCCAGACGTGCAGAGCGCACATTTGAGAATCTGGCTTCAGAGCGCTGGTACAAGAAAATAAAACTCCGATACGCTGGTTGACTTCCTCGTATGGAAATATCGCATGTATTATAATGATTGAATGGCATAGTAATGACCGCCCTCGATGTTGATCAATTCATTGAACAAACGTGTTTACGTGATACATTGTTGTAGGCTAAATGAACTGTGATGCGGCCGCGGTAAGCCAGAAATCATTGGGAGTCGCTTGACGAATGGACGACGTGGCGCGAAGACAGCCCACATTAATTCTAACGGGGGGAAGGGAGGCGCGAGCACTCATCGATATGCATTGCTATCACTCATTCACGGTCGTCTGCACCACCATTCGTTAAATGTTAACAGTTGGCTGCGCGCTAGCAGGAAGACCAGCACCACGCCCGCTTTTCAATCTACCTGCCACCACCCCCTTCTGTATCTGCAGTAGCCGTCGGTAAGGATTCCCGTGATTGGAAATCAGTTACATTAATTATGAAATTATCGATTTGCATTGATGCTAACATTCTAGAGTAAGTTAACACATAAAAACTTAGACTATAATATGTGGAGTTCGGATTTTTATGTAGGGTAAGTGAAGGTATAGTAATAATAATAATAATAACAATAATAATAATAATAATAATAATAATGGCTTTATTTAACCTGGCACAGTTATGGCCTTCTCTTACACTCAACCAGGATTAAAATTTTCTTACATAGTTGAACATAAAACTGGATCGGAATTAACTAATTACATACTGATACAATTTAGGTACACAATGAGATCAAAAGAGGTTGTTACATAAACATTTACCTCATAAAATAAAAATAAACATAGTGGAATACATATTAATGTTGTTAGAATCAAATACGAATCACATAAAAACAGAAGCCGATAATTCAATAAAAAAAATAGATTAATAATAAAAAAACAACACAGTGGGATACATATTGGCGTTAAGTGATAAATGAACACGATTTACATTATTACACAATAAAAATAAGAAACAATAAAAATATAAAATAAAAATAAATACAGTGGAACACATTCCATTAAATATTTGCAACGCGTTAGGTCTGGCAACTCATCATAAGATATTTTTCTAATTTACATTTAAAGGAAATTAAAATTTGGCAGCCCTTGACTTCAGGCGGCAGAGAATTCCAGTGACGAGAAGTAGCAACAGTGAAAGATGAAGAATAAAGAGATGATGTGTGGAGTGGTATTTCTAGCAATCAATTAAAAAAAATGGGTTACAATTTATCAGAAATTCGGACAATAATATTGATTTTTTTTATTGTTTAGAAATTGATCATTTGTAGCCTCTCTTCTGGAATGTATGGTAGTTGCACAAAAAAAAAAAAAAACCGGACCTTTCCTTTTAGTTTATTTCAGTGCCTTGTTCACAGTGACAGCACGATAGACTGGTAACTAAGACTTTCGTGGTTCGAATCCTGCCTGGGAAAGAAACTTTTCTTTTTGTTCCTTATTCATATTTATTCCCAATACTTTTGGATTGCAGCGATATTTTACTACTTAATTAACTTATTATTCCCAGAACATGAATTTTACCAGCTTATTTTCTAATGGCTTTCGAAATGGGCTACGTCAGCAGTCGAAACTACAACAATTTCAATAGATTACTCGCTATCTTGTGAATGCGGGCGTGGCATGCGCAGTGGCTCATTTCGGGGACTTTGATTATTCCGTTGGCCCGGTTTTTTTGCCACTACTGTAGGCCTACATTTCAAAAGTTGTAATTGTGACAAGATTTTACAACAATACAAGCAAATAAAAGTATAACGCATACTGGCACTATTACCTGCAGTGAGTGTAATAACGCCACACATTTTTTAGAACAAAAAAACAAGTTTATAAGCAAAACTGACAAACGGAAGATTGTTATAGAATGTATTCATTCATTCATTCATTCATTCATTCATTCATTCATTCATTCATTCATTCATTCATTCATTCATTCATTCATTCATTCATTCATTCAGTGATGGATGGTTGGATGGATGGATGGATAATTTAATGTCATTCAGCAAATATGCAGCACATGACAACGTCAAAATATAAACATATAATATATGGCCTACAATAATATGGATAGATAAAAGTAAAGGTATCCCCCTAACATGCCATGAAGGCACTTGGGGGGCATGGAGGTAGAGCCCCATGCTTTCCATGACCTCGGCACTAGAATGAGGTGGTGTGGTCGGCACCACGCTCTGACCGCCTTTTACCCCCGGGAAAGACCCGGTACTCAATTTTACAGGAGGCTGAGTGAACCTCGGGGCCGTTCTGAAAGTTTGGCAACGAGAAAAATCCTGTAATCACCTGGGATCGAACCCCGGACCTTCCAGTCCGTAGGCAGCTGCTCTACCAACTGAGCTACCCGGCCGCATAATATGGATAGATATTGAAATAAAATCAAAATAAATAGACAATTACTAGACAAGGACAGGTCTTTCACTGCAAATCCATCTTTCTTCTGTCTTTCCTTTTTCTGCCATTCTCTTTGTCGCCTCATATGATCCATGTATCTTAATGTCATTTATCATTTGATATCTACTTCTGCTTCTAACGCTTCTCCCGTTCACCATTCCTTTCAGTGCATCCTTCAGGTATAGAATTAAACAACTAAGATATGATTAGGAATAACAAAAAAGTCTCAATACGCATTACCACATAAATTAAAAAAATTCAATCAAAGTCATTGTCATTGAGTATTGCACAACCATCTTCACATAGTGGACAGAGTCCAGTTTTCTTTGTACTACTCATGTCTCAGGTTTCGTGGTACCCAAGTCCGGGCGATTAAACTAACTGCTATTATTACATACTAAATCATCACTATTTTTAAAATTCAATTATCTATACTTACTTTATGCGAATACAATATTCACGTCACTCGAAGATCAGCTCAAGCGCTCACTTCTTCACTTAAAGTTATTAGACTCACACTAAAGAACTTCTAGGAATTGGAATAACAAAAGGTTGCCTATCACGTAATTGTATTTTTTTACATTGAAATGAAGAAATTATTCAGTTACGAAATACACCGTTCACAGTTTTATAGAACAAAATTTGGCTATTTATTAATCGTATAGAGTTTAGAGTTTTATAATTAAATTAAAAAGTAACTGATTATTATAAGAAATTTTCTTTTCATAAGACGGCACGACTGCCTCCGTGGTCTGTTGGTCAGCATGCTGGCTTCCAGATCAGGAGGTCCCGGATTCGATTCCCGGGCTAGGCTTCTTGAAGAAGAGGAATTCCCTGGGTGTCTAGAGGCTGGAAATTTGTATGAATGTGAGTGTGATTGTGAGTGTGCCGGGTTAATATTAAGTAACCAATCATCACAATATAAACATACGTCAGGACTGTCGCTGGGCAGTAACCTGAACACACGTTTCAGAGTCACATTGTTGATAAGTAACGCCATCTGTTAACACAATCATAAAGCGTCTAAAAGATGCTATAGAGTTACCAACAACGAAAAAAAAATAAAATAAGACGGCACGTGATGTTTTTTTTAAATATCAGTAATGTGTTTGTGCCAGATCGTGCGTATTTGCTTGCTTTCCGCACAAAACCAATACGCGGTAAGTGTGAAATATCACATTCAATATTCCCAAGTAACACATAACAATTTCCCTCTTCTTACCGCTTAAGCGCCATATTCATTTTACTGCTTTAGGCTTTTAACATATTATTTTTGGAGACGTTTAACATAGTAATAATTATAAATTGGAAACTTAACACTGCAAGTTCACCTAAATTGCACTGTTAATTATTGTTTTTAAATATTTGCAAAAATTAAGTAAAGTCTACTACTCCACGAAACTTATTGCATTCCTGATACAAGTAACATTAAGGAAGCCGTGAAATAATCAACAAGAATGTAGCTGCCGATGTTATTACTGCAGTATGTTATATAAATAATATTGTTAAAATATTAAAATGAAAAATAAATCATTACATAACCTTACCGTTTGTTTTAAGTTCGCATTTATAGACTGGGGGGAAAAAAAGACAGACGTATATCACGGCCTGCTGGAGTATATTAAACACAGAAAACATTTTACAGCAACAATGTTGAAGAAAGATATTTTGGTGTTTCGAAGTTGGCGTCATTAAACAGAAACCAAGATGGAGATTTCATTGCAACTAATTAGAAATTCCTCTTTCATGTATGTAATAAACGATTTTCGCACAAAATAATGTACGATACACGAGCGGTATATTTGTTTTCATGTTCTCGGAAATTAAAAAAGCTCAACTACTTTTCGCTTTTTCAATCTTTTCCTCGAACATGAAAACATCAACATACCGCTCTTGTAACGCATATTACTATTCTGTATCCTTTCTATTTGCATCTGATGGGACTGGAACTGAGGTGACCATGTTATATATTTGTTACTATACAAAATTCTTAAGGGAAGCTTTATTTCTGTTAGTAAATGCGTCACTAACTTGGTTTCCACATGTAACATACCGTATAATCTTCTACTACGTAGCAGCCTTCGAACCTTGACGTAGTTTAATTTCTCAGCAACACATACTCCACTTAATATTTGTCTACAAGTGTGAATTGTTTGTTACAGTTCCTCGGTAAACAAGCTGGTTATGTTCAGTGATGCGATGTTACTCTGTAATCTACGAGACGATGCATTCTTCATTGACACAGGGGAAATATATAGAGTTCGAGCTTGACTTGTTGTACGCACAAATGCCAGATATAGATGCTGTGAAAGCAGATTTCTGTACATCGATTTTTACTGTCATGCCGCTATAATTAAAAAAAGTGATTATTCATTTCATATAACGGATACCAAACAGTCTTTCCTCACGCAGCTCATGTCAATCTTTTGCCTGATTCACCTGTCAATGTCGGCTTAACAATCTGACGATTAACAATCGAATTTAATTACTGTGAAGCCTCGAATATTGGACATTTCACTCAAATATAACGAAAATCTCTTCTGTCTGGCTGAACGTCACAAACATCAAAGTATTCGCTTTTATCGACCACATGGGGTTCTTTCAAACGTAAACAAATAATTTTCCTCCAATTTCCATGTTATTCTTGGTTGAGAATGTTGGAAAGGGATATAAAATTTATGCGCTTTTAGTAGAGTCCGGAATTTCAGGCATTTATTTTGGTCAAAATAGGCCGGGAAATAGGCACGTAAATTTCAGAAAATAGGCAGTAAAGTAATCAAAATAGGCATTTAAAAATTACGAAACTAGACACTAAAATCCTCAAAGTAGTAATGTGGTATAGCTTACTTAATACACTTCTGTATCGCATTTCAGTACTTTTTTTGCTCTAATTTCCGCACCGCAGCCGGAGGGTTATTGTACCTAGACTCACAACTCTACTGAACTCACGTACAAACTGCAGGACACCCCCGTTTACTGAGTCAAGGTACACGGAGCTTCATTTTCACCCTCACATAAGCCCGCTATCGGTCCCTATCCTGAGCAAGATTAATCCAGTATCTACAATCATATCCCACCTCCTTCAAATCCAATTTATTATTATACCCCCATCTATGTCTCTGCCTCCCCAAAAATCTTTTTACCTCCGGCCTTCCAACTAACACTCTATATGCATTTCTGGATTCGCCCATACGTGCTACATGCCCTGCCCATCTCAAACGTCTGGATTTAATGTTCCTAGTTATGTCAGGTGAAGAATACAATGCGTGCAGTTCTACGTTGTGTAACTTTCTCCATTCTCCTGTAACTTCATCCCTCTTACAAGCAAATGTTCGATGGGGGCAGATAAAAAAGTTAATTTTTTTTCTTCCGCCATGTTAACAATGTCAAAAGAAGTGCTTATACAAATTTTGGCCACTCGACCGCAATTACGAGATACGTAAAAAAATAAGTTCGCCAGGGGCCGTTAACAAAAAAAAAAACAATTTTATTGGACAAATGTATTGGAACAGACACAGCAATTGTTCAGCTATTTTTCAACATATTTTCCATCAGAATTGAGACATTTTTCGTATCATGGGATCGACAGAGGTGCAGACACAGTCAAACGCTGGTTCCGATCTGAGGCGGCTGACTTCTACGACACAAAAATTGATCCTATGGTATGACAAATGTCTCAGTTCCAGTGGGGGATATGTTGACAAATAGCGCAACAATTGCTGTATCTGTTTCAATAAATATGTCCATGGAATTGTGTTCTTTTCTATAAACGGCCGCAGGGAAAATCACTTTCTGGACGGCCTCGTAATTGCGGTCGAGTGGCCAGAATTTGTATGAGCACTTCTTTTGACATTATTAACATGGTGGAAGAAAATAATTTTAACTTTTTTATCTGCCCCCATCAGAATGTTTGCTTGTTAGCCCCAAATATTTTCCTATGCACCTTATTCTCAAACACTCTTAACCTCTGTTCCTCTCTCAGAGAGACCAAGTTTGCTGTGGTCATGCCAGAGAATCTGTCCCATTCCGAAGCTTGCTTCAGGATTCGATTGCTGGTAAAATTCATGTTCTGAGAATAAGAAGTTAATTAAGTAGTAAAATATTGCTGCAATCGAAAAGTATTGGGAATAAATTTGAATATGGGACAAAAAAAGTTTCCTTCCCAAGCAGGATTCGAACCACGAAAGTCTTAGTTACCAGTCTATCGTACTCTGGAGTGAACAAGGCTCTGAAATCAGCTACAAGGGTCGGTCCGGTTTTTTTTGTCAATGTTGTACAGTGATTCATTCCAATCTCTACGCCTTTATCAGGTTAATATCATCGCCATTTCTTAACTCCGTCACAGTTTAGCCACTCTTTACAATCTCTGTGCCCGATAAAGTAGTTGGCACCAACCTGTGTATACTGAAGTTTTCATTTTGATAAAGTCCTTTAACTGAAACCTAATGTGTCAATTCTTTGGTCACAATGTAACCACAAAACTACCTCTAGAAACTTCAGAAGACGAAGCACAAAACATCAAGTCAGGAGTAACACAATTCGTAGTTACATTTCTTATCCACAATCGCTGTAACACCATCAAGCTAGACAAAGTCATGAAGTGCTTTGTTAATAAAATTGCTCGCCTTGCGATTAAATGGAAGACGAAACGTCAGCGTTCTGTAGGGAACCGAACTACAGTACACGTGTCTTGATGTCCACGTTTGAAGAAAAGCTGCTCATTTGCGGTTAGCAGTAAAGTTGAAGGAAGGAACGCTGCACACCTATTCTGAGAGTACATGACCGCTGCAACTTCTTGAACAGGTCTCACATCGGTGTGATAAAACTCAACGATGGCTCGATCCAGGTTTATTGCATCTTAACATGATCGCCTCACGAGTGTTAGGGTGGAAACTGCTTACGTCTTGAATCAAGGCTCGACATGAAACGCGACATACATGCAGATGAGTGTCGTCTTTCCTCTGCATCACAGATCAAGAAAGAAATTATGAAACATACAAACCGCATAGAAGTACATTTTCATTATTATTATTATTATTATTACGACAGAGTAGAGAGAAACAAATTATTTAACATTTTAACACATGACGGTATTCCAAATCAATAACAGGTATTTACAATATTTATAATAATGTAACTTTAAAATTCAAAACAATAATGTAGTTTTATTCCTACAACAATAACTCTTCACTTTCTACAATTTAATTCTATACACTCCCGTCAACAATGGGATTTCCACTCCACACAGTAACACAGTATTCGTTATTGCACTCCACAGACGACAATGGCAATTTACTTGGATTATTGAGAACAACAATGAACTGTTAATTTTAACTAATGTTCACAAAGCACTATTTACAAATCAGAACTGTCAGTTCTCAGTTCACAGTTCTTCTAGCTCAGTCACTCAAGTTCACAGTATCTCGAACCACAGACCTTCAGAGACAGTCCACTGAACCTCGAACTCAGGTCCCCCAACTCCGGTCCACTGCACTCGAACACAGGACTTCGGACGCTCGCACAGCTGCGGACACAATCAAGTCGAACTCCGGTCTCGAAGCTGGATTCACTGCTACGCAAGACTGGCTGGCTTGCTGTTCACCGACTACAACACTGCAACCAACTAAACTGCTGGTCAAGTTCTCTCGCGTGTCGTATTTATAACTAAACCATAGTTACGAGAAATTTCTACGATGCTAAAGATTTCCACGGATGTCCAGAGATGGCATTCTCGAATAATCTGGATAACTTCCTCTCTGCCGCGGTCGCTCTCTCTCATCTCCTCCCTCCTCTGTACGCCACAGCACATGCCACAGGAAGCAGATGCGCGCGCACTTGCGCCGAACCACGGCCGACCAAGCAATCCCTCCACCAGTCGCGAGATCGTATCCCAGCTCTGTCACAATAATAATAACCATATACAGCATAGATGGGCATCGTGCCTCACTTGAGAAATAATGCCTCGCTGACCTTCACAGAGCTTATCGCTCTGAGTGACATCATCTTCACAGTCCCCGTTCCTCCCTCACGCAGCTCCTAGGCGTGGGCAGGTTCTGTATCAGTTTCATAAGCAATATCAGTGGTGGCATAATGGCATTATCAAAGCAGTGTGTACGCGTTAGAAAACGGCTTTTTCATGAGAAATGGGAGGAAGAGTTTTTTTGCTGTTTAGAAGGGGAGGACATACGATGTATGTTATGCTCGAAAATCCTATTAGACATTAATAAATTTAATATACAACGACATTACTCCTTATGTCATAAAGAACGTGCTGAATTAGAAGGTAAGAGAAATTAAATGTTATTTTTCGTACTATTTCGAAGAAAATGTATGATCTTAACATTTGCATAGTACAGTATAATAATTACGACATACCTTAAACACGCTGCATTAAAAGGTAGCCTACGAGGAATTAAATGTTGTTTGCAAGTATTATTTCCAAAAGAAATTTATAAAAAAAAAATATCAAATGTGCGTAGAAAACGAAATATGATTTTCTGAAATTATTTTAAGTCGAGAACGTGCAAATGTATTAAGTAATCTTGATAAACGCCAGAATATTCAAGAAAATAAACGTAGACAACGTGATGGAATATTATTGACTAGTTACGCAATTTCTCGCCTGTGAGAATGATGGAGAAATAGTAAAGAGGTTTATGATTAAAGCTGCCGAATTAATTTGCCAAATTGAATAAAAGTTTTCGAGTCTCTCACGTTAACCAAGCTGGCCTTCTACGCCCAAGGTTGCGGGTTCGATCCCGGGCCAGGTCGATGGCATTTAAAATGTGCTTAAATGCGACAGGCTCATGTCAGTATATTTACTGGCATATAAAAGAACTCCTGCAGGACAAAATTCCGGCACATCCGGCGACGCTGATATAACCTCTGCAGTTGCGAGCGTCGTTAAATAAAACATAACATTTAACGTTAACCAAGCGCTTTCCTAATAATTCGCCACTGACCGCCTTAGCGCAGGTGACGCAGGTCACAGCAGTTTATATTTCCCATCCTACTCTGCAGTCTCCTTTCCTAGTAAACAAACTATTTCAAATCGAGTGCCTCACGTAACCGAGAATTGTGCCCATGTATGATATACAGGTTAGGATAATGAAAACAAATATTCAGAATGGAGAAGAATAAATCAAGGAGTGAGACAGGGTTGTAGTTTATCTCCTCCATTATTTATAATATACATGAATCACATTATTAAGGAATGGAGTTGGAAACCACATGGAAGTATACCAATAAGTCGTTTGTCCCAAATAGATACTTTATTATTTGCTGATGATATTGTTTATGGCAACTTCAGAAGATAATTTACAACGTTTGGTTTACAACTCTAATCAAATGGCAGAAAATTTCAATGTGGAAATTTGAACTGACAAATCTTAAGTGATGGCTTTTTTAGGATAGGAACCAGTCCGTAGCAAAATTTGCATCAATAATAAGATCATTGAACATGTTAAAAATTTTAGTTATCTAGGTTACCAAATTTCATATGAAGAAGAAAAAGATTTGAATGAGAAAATTATTAAATTCAACAGAACAATGGGGATAATTAATCAGATATTCAAACCAACTTTAGTACAAAAACATATGCGCACCAGAATTTATAAAACATTGGCCAGACCTATACTCTATTTTGGTAGTGAAGCTTGGACGATTCGTAATATTGATTCACGAAGATTAACGGCGGCAGAAATGAGATTTATGCGTCGTACAACGGGATACACGAGAATGGATCACATTAAAAATTTTGACATTATGAAAGAACTGCAGATTGAACCGATTACGGAATACCTACAGAAATACAGACAAACTGGAGATCACGTCATCAGAATGCCTCGTTCTAGAATTCCACACCAAATTTTAAATTACCATCCTGTGGGCAAGATATCCTTGGGCAGACCGTTCAAGCGTTGGCAAGAGATCGGAACGGGCCATTAGGCCCAATACATGCAAGGATGATGATGATGATGATTATTATTATTATTATTGTAATGATCATCATCATAGTCATCATTGTAATACTTATTATTAGCTTTGTTAGTCATTGGTCCCAGTTCTTGTTTCTATTGTTTCCGATTTGATATAGTCATTTTCTGCTTAGTTTCCGCAATGTTTTAATTGATTATATTGTCGTCATTGCATTCTCTGTGGTTGTGACAGTGTTGACCGAAACGGAGATGAAGACAGAAACAATAATGTAACAACAACGGTGATAAAATATCAAGCTTAAATATTGTATGATGATGGATGAGTGGAACAGAGAAAAATTATCTCCGGAACCGGGATTTGAACGCAGGTTTTCAGCTCTACGTGCTGACGCTCTGTCCACTAAGCCACACCGGATTCCCATCCCGATGTCGGATTGAATCCTCTCAGTTTAAGTTCCACCTCTTGGGTTCCCTCTAGTGGCCTACCCTCATGCACTGCGTCAGAGTATATGACAGTGGCACAGTGTCCGTACATGTGAAGAGGTGCGCTCGTTATGAGTGACTAAGGGCCGATTGTATAAACCATTTAATCTTAGATCAGAGGTTAAATTGATCCTCGTTCTAGCTGAACTTGGAATTTTGTGTTGTATAAAGTCTAATCTGAGATTAATTTGTCTTAAACTAAAGACAACTTTGACTGAAGAAATTTCTCCGATTAAGTTGGATGATCCAAGTTCAGTTATTTCTTTTCTGTTTGAAGTATACGAGTGGCAGATTGTGCAGAAAGAATAATAAGCATTATTATTAATATATATGGTATATATATATATATATATATATATATATATATATATATATATATATTTCAATTTCTTGCCTTAATATACAAAAATTCTTATATTTTTTAAGGCTTTATCGTGTTCAGCAGTATCAAATAACATAACCTATAATTATATTATGTTTATAACAACCATTAATTATTCATGGATATGATAGGTACATTCAAAAATGTTCAGTTAACTGTATTACTAAACGAAAGTTGTCGTTTTATAAAGCTTTATTATGTTTAGCAGTATCAAACACCATAACATGATAACGATTTGGAGAACGGTCAATCTTCTTCTTATTGTCTGCCATTATTTACAACGCACAAAACAAACCAGTGTCTCCAACAGAGTGTACGGAAAGTCGCCAAAAAGTAGTTGGAAAGTCGCTAGATTTCTCATTATCAACAAAGAAAGATTAAATTTTGTCACTATGGGGTGCTAAAAAGGTCGCTAAACCCCTATTTAAGCAATATAAAAGTTAAAAGAAATTATCGTCGAAAAAGAGTTAAAGTCGCTAAATTGGCAACACTGGACAAACCTGTAAAACATGGCCCGCGCATCACATACTTCACCTGTTTATACGATGTTGCCAAGTCCTTTTCACGTGAACTTAGATTGCATTTGAACCTAGGTAATTTGATTGCAGAAAAGTTTTATACAATAGAAGAAGTGTCTGAACTCGGTTCACTTTCCGATCATCGATCAAAATTGATCTTTAGTCAGGGAGTTTTATATGTGAAATTGGGCCTAAGTGGCCTAGTGGATAGTGCGTCAGCACGTAAAGTTGAAAACCCGAGTTCAAATCCCGGTGCCGGAGAGAATTTTTCTCTGCTCCACTCATCCATCATCATATGATGACGCAGAATTTCTGCACGGAAATATCATATGTACTTTGGTACATCGTAATAATATATTAATATTGTTGTTTTAATGTGTATGCATTAAAATGTGCACAAGCGGCTTCACTCACTTATATTACTTCACAAATTCCACTCTTGCTTAAATGCGCCTAATGTTGCATTTATGCCTAATGAGTCATGTTCCTTCCATGTTTCCTGCATTCTGTATCATACCATACCATTACAGAAAAAAAAAACATTTTTTTTATCTCGGTATAATTACATCCACGTAATTATTCCATTCTGTTCTGTAATATAAACTGTAATTACATGAATTATAAGAAATAAGCATACGTAACAAGAGCTTCATAATTATATGGTTATATTTCAGAATTAGCACTGCATTCCTACTGCATTATTTCCTCATCCTATAAAATTAACTGAGCAATTCTTGTGTATTTATAAATGAGCCTAAATATTTTAATGATATGGAGTAAATCTATCATTTTCGGGTGCAAGAAAGCTATTTAGATAGGTTTCGACCTTGGGGAACCTATTTTATGGGGTGTAATTCATATGCAGTATTGCCAACATCTGTTGTTTGCCACCGAATCTGGTGGTTCTTATGAGGGGGGGGAAATGCTTTCTGGTTCAAAGGAATTTTATTTATTTATTTATTTATTTATTTATTTATTTATTTATTTATTTATTTATTTAATCTCACAGGATTAAGGCCATAAGGCCTTCTCTTTCATCCCACCAGATAGCACATATAAATACAAAAAAGAAATACAGACGCTGGTGAAAATAATACAAATTAAATTAAAGCCCTATAGAGGGTCAACAGGGTCAAAAGAACACTATCTCATCGAGCTAATACAAGAAAAAAAAGAAAGAGAAACAGAGATAGCAATGATGATAGTGATAACTGATAATAATAATAATAATAATAATAATAATAATAATAATAATAATAATAAATACATATTAATTGTCAATTTTACAACAGCATAGTTACAATATTTACTATATATCATGGGTTAAGCCGAAGTTGTGCAACCTGACAGGTGTTCAAAATGCAATTCCATGAACTATAATGTGGTTTTTTAATTTAAATTTGAATTTTGATATTGTCCGACAGTCTCTGACATGGTCAGGGAGAGAGTTCCAGAGGCATGGAATAGATATGCTGAAAGATGATGTGTAGAAGGATGTTCTGTGCAGAGGAATAGAGAGAAGGTACATGTTCCGGGTTCGAGGTAGTGAAAGATAAACAAAACGAGATGCTAGGTAAGAGGGTGTGGAGGTGTGGATGATTTTAAAGATAAGAGAGAGTTGAAGAATTTTCTTTCTTTAAGTGAACTCCATGACAACAATTCTAGTGACGGTGTTACATGATCCAATTTTCTATTGTTACAAACGAAACGAACGCAGATATTGTGAACACGCTGTAGTCTATGGGCAAGATCAGTATTTAGATTCGTGAATAGAGAATCGCAATAATCGAAGTGGGGCATCACTAACGTTTGGATCAGGTTCTTTTTAAGGCTGAGAGGTAAAACGTTGGTTAAATGTCTGAGGCTTTTAAAAAATTGTTCAGAATGATAGACTGTTAGTGACCGTTGATAGATTGTTCGTGATCGTTTATCCACTGTTTGTGTCCATTGATAGACCTGTTTATGGCGGTTATGTATTGTATTGTATTTATTAACATTCCATGGTATTCATACATTATTTTAGAGCTAGAATATGGAACAAGTCAAAAAACTTAATACATTACAAAGTCTTAATTTATAGTCACTGTCTAGATGAAATATATACAGACGAGATTTACAATATAGGCTAGTAGTACATGACATAGTTTTAGTATCAATTTCATGAAGTGTTATTGAATGTCATGAATTCACCTACAGAATAGAAGGCTCGATATTAGGTACTTCTTTAATTTGACCCTAAATAATTTTATATTTTGAGTTTCATTTTTTATATCGATAGGGAGGATATTAAAAATTTTTACTGCCATATGACGCACTCCTTTTGATAGCACGATAGACTTGCCGATGGAGTATGAAAGTCATTTTTTTACGTGTATTTATGCTATGAACTGTTGAATTATTTACAAAGTTTTCACGATTACATACGAAGAAGATTATTAATGAAAATATATATTGACAAGTCATTGGCATTATTTGTAGTTTTTTGAAAATAGTCCTACACGATACCCTAGATTTGGCGCCTACTATTATTCTAATTACTCTTTTTTGTAATAGAAATATACTGTTACCATCTGTGGAATTTCGCCAGAATATTATTCCAAAACTCATTACCGAGTGGAAGTATGCAAAGTATATTGTTTTTAAGGTATTGATATTTACTATCTTTTGCATAGATCTAATAGCGAAACAAGCTGAGTTTAGTTTGGGGGTTATTTCTTTAATATGATTTTTTCAATTTAACACATAATCGATTTTTAAGCCAAGAAATTTGGTTGTTGTTGTTTCTAATAGGGATCGATTGTTAATTATTGCGTTAGAAATTTGCGAGGTTGAATTTGGACAGGATTTAAATTGAATTATGTAAGTTTTGTTACAATTTAATACCAATTTATTGACTGAGAACCAGTCACATATTTGTGTGTGATTAGTGTTTGCGGGAATCATGCTACTGACACGCGTGTTTAAAAACTTGTGTCAAGTAATCAAAATTAAAAAACCTAGTAATCAAAGTGAGGGAAATAACTCAAAGAAAAGTTAATATTAAAAACTGGGGACACGGAAACATTCCATATTTAAACGCGGCGAGAACTCCAGTTTCCGATTGTTCGTTACAAACTCTGCGACGTAAAGAAATTCTCAGCAGAGGTTTTATAATTAGCCTCTGGTTGCCTCACACATTAAAAAAGCGTTGCACGGTCTTAATAAAGGATCTCACAAACGGTATATAAACGTCTCGCTAATTAAAATGCGCTACAGTGCCTGTTCTTATCTGGACAGAATCACATAAAGTTCACTCTGCTAACGAAGTTTTAATTATGCCTACCATGTTCTTTATTTGTATTTTTTGGAGGAGAAAAGTTCAATTACGCACCTCAGGACAGAATTCCACTACTTGTCCGTAATCCGAATGGCTTTAAAATATTGTTTCACACATTCGTGCGGTTAAGAAGCTTAGTTTATTCCTTGCGAAGACACTAGGATAATATTTCTCGCATTCCATTGGTTAAGGATATCTTAGTAAAGATGACATTGTCACATTCAACGACTGTGGTATTTCCACACATTTCTTCTGTCATGGAATATTAGACTATGTTGGAAACCTACACTGAACTACAGTATAGTCCGGATCAGCTTACGTAATACCCTGAGAGTGAAACATAACAATTTTTCCCCTATTACTACATATGGTAGTGATCTCATTTGTTGTATAGGCCTACAGAAACTCTATGGTTTAGTTGGGCAGGGCATAGTTGCGCCACACGGTCAGATAAAATGCAGTATATAAAAAGGGTCCCTGTTTTGTGGCCATAGTTGCGCCCTATTCCCATCAGGTAGAGAAAAAGGCATGGCATAGTTGCGCCCCGTTCCCTTCAGGTAGAGAAAAGGTCATGGCATAGTTGCGCCCCGATGAAATAGGTAGAGAAAAAGACACTATGGGAACTCGAGCCTCGTAATCAACCAACCTTATTGATTTCTTATGCGATTTATATTCATTATCGATACCGTTAAAATGAACCCCATGAAGTTAGCAGTATTTTATTAACTGTTTTTCTACTGTTTATGCAGTGATTATCGATAGCCTACCGTTAAAATGAACACCATGAAGTTGGCAGCACTTTATTAACTGACATATTCAAATGAGTGAGCCGTTAGAATATGGGACCTTAGCTGTCTTGACATTTTATTAGTGATTTTCACACCGTCTGTGGCGTATAGTGAGGTTAATTTAAAATGAATGTTACGTTTAGTGAAGAGTTAATAATTGATAATGGTTCTAAGTTTCAATTTTCGAAACCCTGTACCGTAGGGTTAAGATATCGATGTAGAAACAAAAATTACAGTTCATTTATTGTGTGTGATCAATAAAAAAGTGTTATTTTAAGTAGCAAAATTGATCATACTCTAGGCCGACCTGATTTCAATGCAGCTATCACTGTAATATTTTTAAGTAATTTATTTATTTTATGACAATCACTTTCGTGTGTACTATGCTCATCGGGGCGCAACTATGCCATGTCCATCCTGCTACCTGATTTCTTCAGGGTGCAACTATGCCATGTCCCATCTGTTACCTGATTTCTTCGGGGCGCAATTATGCCATGCCTAGGCCTCCCAATTGACCGCGGGGCGCAACTATGCCATGCCGGGTTTAGATTGCTATTAGAATTAGTCCGCAATATCCCTACAGGACAAGGGCCTCTCCCCTGAATAGAAAGTAGCTAAATCGGTCAATCCCGTGTAGCCATTTCTGATGAAGATAGGATTTGGTACGAAAAAGATTTGCTCTTTCACAGTTTGTTGCTCCTGGTCTGGATTATTTGGATGAGGTAGGCCCTATTTCTAGATAGATGGATTGGAAGAATAGACATGACGAGAGGTCTGCAAGGTAACATAATTTTTCTCAACTTTACTCTTGTAATGGGTATTAGAGCTCTGGATTCCAATAAAGCAACCGAAAGTCATGATATTAGGTGCTGTCGGTCTCTGCGTGCTATACGCAGCAGTCTGGCTTCCGCGTGTCCTGACTCTGCAGAAAAACAAAAGACCCAACCGGAGCATCACGGTCAACCGGTCGATTTTGATCGTTTTAAGCCTATCTTAGGTTGAAAACTGTCTTCGTTCGATGTGTTTACAAAATGCGCTATGGCAATTGTAAACTGCCTGATGCTCTATCATGTGATTAGTGAACCTAGTAGGTATACAGGTTAACATAAGCTTACTCAAAATATTCAAATAAAATATTTAAATAATAATAAATTAATAAATCAATAGAATAAAATAAAATTGTAACTATGTTGTCTGTAAGAATGTATATATATATATATATATATATATATATATATATATATATATATATATATATAAACAGCATTAAAAAAGAAACAAAAAAATGTTCGTGTTTATCTTCTAGTTGAACAGAACAGTTAAAATATTTTGTAACAGTGTTATTTATATGCGTACAGGACAAAAGCAAATGCGTTATAGAAACTAACGAAGAAAGTCTAAATGTGTAAGATTTATGAAAAAATGTGAAACCAATGATTCTTTTATTTCTGGAATAACTTCAGCACAAATTTTGTTTTCTCCATCCTTGGTATTTCGTAATATGGTTGTTGAATGTAGAATAATATAATCTGCTTCCACTTTACCATAAGTACCTCCAACGTCAATCATTGCTTGCGATTAAGCATCTCTTAACATACACTATTTTAAAAATTTTAAGCAAAGTGAATAGTAGATTTCGTTCATTTTTATTAAACACTGTGACTGAAATAGATTGTGTTGTCTTTTTTCGAAGAAATTTGGGACGCATAGTTAAATCTTTACACCTTTTAAGCAAGCACATATTTTTTAAGCTCATTAAACATTTTTATTACTGATATATTGAGTTTGACAATACGGGTGCTGAATAACATTATTGATAATATAAAGCATTGTTTTAGTTTACGAATTGTGTTATTTATGTTTCCTTATTTACATATAATGTTCAAATACTTCCTGTTTTTCGTGCTATCTGAAATAAAATAAAAATGGTAAGCTCCTTACTTAGGCTGTTTTGAGTATCAGGCATTAAAAGGTAATGCAATTATAGTGCAACATCAAGCGCTCACGACCGACAGAGTAAACGATTCAACCGACCGGTTATAAATACTCTACTGCATACGCTCAAGCGAATCTTTTCCCGGCTGCCTTCTTCACGACCGAAGACTGATTTGTGAGCTTCGGTCGGTCGTTTTCATGAGGATATAGACGTCTAATGGGTATATATGGAAATTAGAGTCTTTGCTACGAGACGTAGTGACAGTAAAAGTTGAAGTTGAGAATAAGGAAAAAATTGTACAGAAATGCAAGCAGCAGCAATTGAAAATGTCCAAAAGAATTTTGTATCGAGCCTCAGCTGTTTCCAGATTGCAAATGAGGGAACGTTTGGAATATGTAATTAAATAAATTAAATTTAATTTTAATATTCATTAAAAACTGTGTGTAAATTCAGTAAATTTATATTCACGTTACCCATTTCCCTTAACACTTCAGACAAAAATTATGGCAGACATCGATGGCTAAGTGGTCCGGGTTCGAATCCCGGTCGGGGCAAGTTACCTGGTTGAGGTTTTTTCCGGGGGTTTCCCTCAACCCAATATGAGTAAATGCTGGGTAACTTTCGGTGCTGGACCCCGGACTCACTTCACCGGCATTATCACCTTCATTTCATTCAGACGCTAAATAACCTAGAAGTTGATACAACGCCGTAAAATAACCCAATAAAATTTAAAAAAATTGATGGCTAAGAAGTTATATATCATATCTGTAAATTTGTAGATGAA
Organism: Periplaneta americana; assembly: GCA_025594305.2. NCBI lineage: Eukaryota > Metazoa > Arthropoda > Insecta > Blattodea > Blattidae > Periplaneta > Periplaneta americana. Next base: position 21,463,736 of record JAJSOF020000023.1, on the reverse strand, counting down.
TAAAAATGTTTCAAAAATTAATTTCTTTCAACATAGATGAACTTCTTATATATGTTTCTGCTTTGCCTGTTCTGTCGAGAACAAAATATTAAATGTCCAATTTTGTGAATACAATAAGGTAATGTAATGTATCTTTTATTTATTGGCACTGCAATTGGGTGTACTCCCGGTGCAGTAACAACATTACAGCAATAACGGCAATAAAATAACATAAGGCTAAGGGCCGGTTTGTCCAAGTATTGTTAGAAGACTTAACGACTGTTAAACCTTCAACAGTTTGTTAAATACAGTTTTTCCATTTGTTCAACACCAGTTTGGCTTAACAGTTTCTTAACCGTTTGTTAACTTTAAATGTAGGATTTCAGGCCGTTAACTCATTTAACAAACAGTTAAACATGGCGGATAACACCACAGCTGTTCAGACAAAAGTTGTGAAAGTAACATGTTAATGTTTCTCTTTGAGGAATGTTTAGAGTAAGGGACGGTTTCACCAAGCTTCAGTAAATCAGTCCAAAAGAAACATTAACTAGTACTGAACATTGAAATATTTACACGATTACGTTTGTATGTGAGCTGTGTCCGTAGACTTCAAGCCTAGCAGCTATATGTGCCTCGTCGCGCTGGTTACGTAATGACAACCCGATGGAGTAGTCAGTAGCGTGTTGGCTTGCCATCACAGGGGCCCGTGTTCGGTACTCGGCGATAACTTTTTTTTAACGTAACTAATTTTTATACATGTTACCTTTCTTCATTTTTATAATTTTGTGTAGTGGAACTTATTATTTCGCAACTCTGGCTCCACTAGGAGAATTTAAGAAACTCTTGGGAGATCAATTTTCTTCCCGAAATAAAACAAAGATAAAAAACAAATTAAAGAAAAATAAAAGAAATACACATGTGGCTCTAATACATTGTCCACATGCCATCGGCGTCTATCACTGCCTGGCATTTTCGGGGCATTGAGTCCACCAGATCGCGGAAATAGTTCTGGTCCTTAGCGAAATATTCCCAGGTAACCAGAACTTGATCCCAGAACTGATCTGGATTTTGAGGTGGGATGTCTCGATATTTGTCAATCCTCTTTTTCATGCTTTTCCGTGAACCGTCTTTGAACGTTTATGGCGGTGTGCGCGGGGTGATTATCCTGCTGGAAAATTAAATTTCCATCGGAAAGAAAACGATTATAAATTTCAAGAATCCAGCTCTTTCGCTTCTGTTTTAAGCCAGTGCAAACATATCTTATCACTAGCTATAATATAATTCTAATAAATGAAAGTTAATATACCAATTAAGTTTTGTTATGTTTGAATGCACATTATGTATTAATTTACTAATATTTCTTAGGTACCGGTATGTAGTTACAATAATCACTTTCTTGTCTTAAAATAAAACTCAGTTGTATGTTACCTAGTTGAAATAGGCCACTTGTTCCAATTCACTAGCTACTATTAACTCTAGATTCTATGTTACTAGCTCTTCAACTATAGCCGATGTCGATAGTGCTTCAAAATACGCAGTGAGTAAATAATAAAATGTTTCAGCAGCAATTGCTTCTTTAGGACGAAATTACATATAATTTATACATGAACCTAAATTAAAGAATTTTATATGATACGGAATTCTCCTCGGGGTTTTCTGTACAGTTGACTACACACACATTCGTGTAATTATTGTCACCTGGTGGTCATAATGCTGAAATTTTTCTAAACAGAAATTCATATTTAGCATTATAAAATGTAACCATACATAATAATTATTATTATTCAATAGCAGTCAATGCAACTTTCATTTATCAATTCTCTGTACTGTATGAATCATGGCTACTGTAATAGGTTACGATTTTACACATGTTTCATGGCTTACTCCATAGTACAGAATTTAAATAATAATAATATCAGCCAATAAGACGTTGTCTTATATAGGCCTATGCAAAATCATTACCAACTGCTGTTGAGTAGTTAGAATAGTATTAACGACAGTTAAAGTTAAGTGTTGGTTATTTTAAACAAAATTATGTTGGAAAAATGGAAAACATCTTAACAAAACGTTAAAAATAAACCAGCAGTTAATTTAACATTTGTTAAGCCAAATCAAATATTACTTGGAAAAACTGGCCATTTGTCTAAGTATAAATAAATAATATATACGTAGGGCTTATTATTAACATACCAATGCAAAAGTAAACCTAACTTACAAGTAAATCTATTTCTATTAAACCCAACCATTAACAGCCTAAATAATTACAAGTCAACTTAATTAATTACGTAACACAACTTAAATAATTACATTGCACCCACATTACTCTTAAATCTCAGCCTAATCTTTTCAACCTTCCCTTAAATGTATTGATTTTGATAGGACCACCTTGAAAGATTGTAACAGGTAAGCTGTTCCAGTTAATCTAAATAATAATGTAGTTAAACTACATAATCATTTTTGTAGATACCTCGTAACAAATCTCTGAATTGTATCTTAAGATAAGGTCACTAACAATAGGTAAACATTTCTAGCTAGTGAAGGACATCGTAGAATTCTAAAAGCTCAAATAGTCTGCACCTTGAAGAGTCCGAGGAAGAGATGTGAAACACAGAGCGTAGGAAAATGTATTTGCTGTGATTTAATTCAAGGGAGATGTCAATCACTGGATGGAGTTGTGAGCTGTCCGATGCGCCTGGCGGATCATGAGTAATATGCAGGTGTCCCGCTCCGTTGTCGGGCCAGTGAATCATGAAGGACGAGCCGGCAATAGATTTGCCATGGCATTGATACTGTCAGAAACATATTCACTGCTTGACGAGCGTGGCTAATGCACAACAGTATTGCGCAGATGAACTGTCGATATTTTACAATAGCCTTATTCAGTTCTCTCGACTCTGTGGAGTAGTAACGCGATACCGAAATTTGAGAGAAACTAGACCAGTGCAGTGGTTTGAACGGAAATGTGGAATGGTCTAGGGAAGAAGTAATCTTGTGCCTGTGTTTGTTTTCAATGTTTCACTTTTAATTTAAGTCAGGCACAAAATAATATTGAGAACGCGCATGTTCTCGGTGATCTGATGGAGACCATGCAAACATTTGGGCAAGAGGATCGTAGGTTCAAAAACTATACGCTCAATCAGTTTAAGAGAGCAGTGTATTATGAACGGGAATTGAACAGGTTACATCAGCTGCTTGTCTATGCGGATGATGTGAATATGTTAGGAGAAAATCCACAAATGATTAGGGAAAACACGGGAATTTTACTGGAAGAAAGTAAAGAGATAGGTATGGAAGTAAATCCCTAAAAGACAAAGTATATGATTATGTTTCGTGACCAAAATATTGTACGAAATGAAATATAAAAATTGGAAATTTATCTTTTGAAGAGTTGGAGAAGTTCAAATATCTTGGAGCAACAGTAACAAATATAAATGATACTCGGGAGGAAATTAAACACAGAATAAATATGGGAAATGCCTGTTATTATTCGGTTGAGAAGCTTTTATCATCCAGTCTGCTGTCAAAAAATCTGAAAGTTAGAATTTATAAAACAGTTATATTACCGGTTGTTCTTTATGGTTGTGAAACTTGGACCCTCACCTTGAGAGAGGAACATAGGTTAAGGGTGTTTGAGAATAAGGTTCTTAGGAAAATATTTGGGGCTAAGAGGGATGGAGTTACAGGAGAATGGAGAAAGTTGCATAACACAAAACTGCACGCATTGTATTCTTAACCTGACATAATTAGGAACATAAAATCCAGACGTTTGAGATGGGCAGGGCATGTAGCACGTATGGGCGAATCCAGAAATGCATATGGAGTGTTAGTTAGGAGGTCAGAGGGAAAAAGATCTTCAGGGAGGCCGAGACGTAAGTGGAAAGATAATATTAAAATGGAATGGAGGGAGGTGGGATATGATGATAGAGAATGGATTAATCTAGGTCAGGATAAGGACGGATGGTGGCCTTATGTGAGGGCGGCAATGAACCTCTGGGTTCCTTAAAAGGCAGTAGTAAGTAAGTAAGTGTATTATGATAAGAAATGAGCCGTTGAGAGCAGAAGTGGTGTAGGTCAAAAATGGGTAATGAGGATTAAAGTAAACATTCTGTAAAATATAGCGCAAAGTACCAATTAATATTCAATTTATTTAAATTATTAGTAGTCAGTGGATAGCACGAAGGACATACGTTGCCCTGCATTTTACAGAATTTTTAGTTCAAACCTCATTACCCAATTTTAACTTACACCACTTTTGCTCTGAACGGCTCAAATGATTCAAAGAATTTAATTTTTGTACTTTAAAGTTGCAGAAATTTGATCCAAATAAATGTAACTTTTCCTTATTTAAAGGAATTTTGAACTGTTTTATTTGTTCGAATCAAATTTATGCATATTTAAAGGAAAAACTAAAATTCTTTCTTTTATTTACTGTCATAATACTCCGCTCTCTTAAACTGACTGATCATATGGGGAATTAAATCAGTGGCTTTCTCAAAATATGCTATGAAATGTTTCATATAAAACAAATTTTATCTCGAAAAGGAAAAAAAACGGAGCAAAGCCTTTTTTGTTTCAAATATCTCTAAGAATAACCCCCTGAAATAAATTACATTATTTACGGTTCACTCTATTATGTGGCTAGAACTGTCCCAATTACGAGATTTGCGCTTTTGAGTGCAAACTGCATGCTTTAAATATGTAAAGCCAGTGTTTGATTAAGTATATTATTATTATTATTATTATTATTATTATTATTATTATTATTATTATTATTATTATTATTATTATTATTATTATTATTCAGTCGCTAAATGGTCGGAAGAAAATGGTATGAAAATTAACGTATCCAAAACTAATGTAATAACCTTTTCTAGAAAAACTTCTTCACTGAAATTTAATTATTATCTAAATAATGTACTAATCAACAGAACGGATTGCGTAAAAGATTTGGGAATATTCTTTGACAGTAAATTGTATTTTCATAGTCACGTTGATTACATTTACAATCACGCAACCAGAATGCTAGGAATAATACAGTCAATAACTTATTCTTTTTCCACGCCCGATTCTCTTTTAATGCTATACTATACATTGGTGCGATCGAAACTCGAGTATGCATCTGTAGTTTGGAACTCGATTACAACTACGGACTCGGCTAAATTAGAATATATACAAAGAAAATTTATATCCTTATGTTCATTCAGATTTCTGCCCATTAATTCCGGGTATAGTTATGAGAGAAAATGTGAATATTTTAATTGTCAAAATCTATATGCTAGGCGCCATGAGCTAGATTATCTGTTCTTTTGTAAAGTCCTCAAAGGTGATATATCCTGTGACTCTTTCTTAAACAATATTACCTTACATATTCCAACAAAAGATATGAGAGCCCACAAACTTTTCTATATTAGAAATTCGAAATTTCTTTCACCAGTCTCCAGATGCATTAAAAATGCCAACATGCATGGCTGCGAATTCGATCCCTTCAATGTATAGACTTGGCAACAATTTATCATTTATGTATTCTTTTAGGCATTATACTCAATTATCATTGTCTCATAGTATTCTTAGTTATCCATTCATCGTCATTATTGTAATTAATTGTAATTATATTTATGTGTAATAATTATTTTTCTTTTATGTTTTTGTTATATTTGTGCTGAACTGTAATTGGCCACTGGCTGTTGTACAGCACATTAAATAAATATAAATAAAATAAATAAATTATTATTATTATCTCATTGTCATTATTGTCTCGAAAAAAGAAAATAAAATATGTCTATTCGTTTTCGGAAATAAACCTCAGAAACGCTGAATGTGTAGTCACATGTGATACTGTGTCACTCCAATAGACACCTGTATCAGTACGTTATCTTCACCCACCCCTGATCGCAAGGGATTTGGTATGAAATAGTTTCCGTTTACTGGCTGGAAGCGTGCATGATCCCGACCGTATTTCTTTCCCTCGCGTAAAGAAGTGCTGAGTAAGATAATAAAGCCTTTTTTTATTACCTGCACTTTAGTGGCTTTAAAAGTGTCACTCAGGTAACAATGAAGTACAACTACTTGTCACAGACTTTAGGATGATTTAACGATCCACCTTCTCCCCTCGACTCACACACAGAGCCTACTTTCGGCCTGAGAATTAATTCTGACGTTGAGCAACAAGGGAGACTCGAAAAGTGAAGTAAAATTTAACCTTCGCGTCCAAAAGCCTTGTGAAATCTATCTTGTCCGTTGGTTGTACGTGTTTTTCTAGACTTAGGCTAAGGTTGGTTCACAATAAACCAGGAACGAGAACCAGAGTGAAAACGAGAAGCAGAGAACGTGAATATGAAAATTTTTTATTCACGTAGACGACTATGCATATCGATATGCATGTCAATAACGAAGTTGATATTACGCATTCTGATGTTATTTGTGTATAATTAACCAATGGCGTTCTCTCATGAGTACAAGGCAGCCAACATAAACACAGGTTAACCAACTTCAAAATTTTAACGGTACTATAAATATGCCCATGCATCTTTATTATCACAACCTATTTTAAGTCTACCATAACGTAAAATAATTAGAGAAGAAACATTTGTAATAGAACAAAAATGAACACAACAGTAGTTATTGAATTGAAGCATGGGTATGTAGTGTGTAATACAACCAATACAGTAATAAAATATGATTCACTTACGATCGGTGTTCAAAGATGCAGCTATTGAAAGCCACGTATTCTCCTTCATTTTCTCGTCTTTATACGAGGCGCGCCGCTTATCGTAAACGTGAGGATTTCAATATTAGAATCTCATCGAATAAAACTTGCTCCATGATGCACAGCACAGAACAAAATAATGCATAGGTTATGTCACGGTCTTCTTGCTACAAAATATACGATAAAATAGCTTTTAGATGGCAATAGAATGAATCTAGTGGGCTGTGATCGGAAACGTGAACGCCAAAGTTGAAAATTGGCCAACTCTCCGTTCCCGATCCCGGGCTCCGGCAGGCTTTTCGTTAATTGTGAATTCTCACGTTTAAATGTACACATTTTAACAATTTTACTGTTTTCGTTTTCGTTCCGATTCTCGTTTTCGGTTTATTGTGAACCAGCCTTGACTCTACTTGTAGTGAGGAATTTCTTGACGTAGGACCACTGTTCGATATAGGAAACATAAAGTATGAAGATTTTCTGTGTATAGATCATCCGGAAAGAGCTGTTTGCTCACCAGATTGCGTCAAATTGCTTACATGTGGTGAGAATTAGGTCTATGAATAACATGTGAAAAAAGTATGTTTTTCCGTCTACAAACATGCCCGCCTATTACTGCTTCAGTGTAGCGGGAATCACAGCGCTCTTGTCCGCCAGACTGTGGAGTGAATTCCCCGCGGGTAGGGATAAAAACGTTCTGTAATAAAGATGATGACGATAAGGCTTATTGTTGTGGGGCGCTGGTAGTAGTTGTGGTTATTATTGGGAAGGGAAAGTGGTGAATATGAAGGTGATAGTGTTATTCAGTGGCGAGGCTAAAGCGTAAATAGTGGGTAGGATGAAAAAATCTGCATACCTTATATTTTTATAGAGCAGATGTTTCTCGGCTTTTCCTTTTATCAAAATGTTTTTGTGACACAGACCTCTTAGATGATTTAATTTTTAATTTTATTGGGTTATTTTACGACGCTGTATCAACATCTAGGTTATTTAGCGTCTGAATGAAATGAAGGTGATAATGCCGGGAAATGAGTCCGGGGTCCAGCACCGAAAGTTACCCAGCATTTGCTCATATTGGGTTGAGGGAAAACCCCGGAAAAAACCTCAACCAGGTAACTTGTCCCGACCGGGATTCGAACCCGGGCCACCTGGTTTCGCGGCCAGACGCGCTGACCGTTACTCCACAGGTGTGGACCCTTAAGAAGATGATCACTAATGTTCACCCCAAACAAAGTACAGGTGTATAAAAATATATACCTTATTTGTCTCAGAGCACCCTGTTAGCCAAGGATATTTCTTATACCATGACAATTGAAAATTTATGTTTTTCCTTCCTCCATCAACTATTTTAAAATGTAAATGTAGTATCGATCTCCTATCTTTGTAAGAATATTTGTTTCATATTTCCAACTTGAAAACGGGTTCTCTTTTAATTCCACAAATAAACACCTCAATGTATACTAAGCATGAGCCATTTTACACAAAATTAATATGTGACACATACACACACGCATGCACTTTTGATTAAACTAACACTCAACAACACAGCGCTTTCAGAGAATACGAATATAGCGTAAAGTATTATTGTGAAGGTGAGGCTAGCCGCGTTTCGTACCGAGATGTAGCGAGTCGCTATCCCCTTCCCGGTCTCCCCATCATGCTTGTAGGCATGCCTTTAGAGGCTTCTGCCACAAGCCTCGCACTGAACTCTCCATCCTGGAATGACTGCCAACAGTAAACTTATAATATAAGAAAGGATCGGAGTGAAACCAAGTGTTACGATACATCGTTATTACGGAGTTATAGGCCTACTGTTACTGAGTATAACTCAAATTTTTTGTATATACTGTCTCAAAAGCTTTTTTAGATCTTCGCTACTGATATTAGAGTATGTTGTAACTTTTGCTATTAACAAGGATTTTTATATTTAATAAGAGGGTGTTAGCATTAGTGATAGTGGCTATAAGGATGGATAAAGTTGTAGTTATAAAAGCGATAATAGCGGTTTTGATGCAGATAATGGTATTATGGTGGCACAGAAGAAGCTGATGTTAGTAATGGTGACTTTGATGGTAGAGATAATGACAACATTGATGATTAATAACCAATTTAATTCGCATAATGGTCAAAAAGTCTTGCCTGCTATCGTTTTTAACAGTCCATATAACTTACAGTAACGCTCGAATTGGCTTGAACTGCGTGTGATACTGAGTGATATGGATGCGAAGGCGTTCCCGCAAGGTTGAGAGCTAAGCTGTAAGAGATATTATTCATCTATATCATGCAAGTGATTTCCCCCCACTCCCAACAAACAAGGACGCAAATAATTTTCTTGCTCTTCTGATTAATAATTCCCCAGGCGTTGTTATAGGATTGGTTGCTAAGCAGCAAATTTGTCACTCTGACAATTCCAACTGTAGATGGAAATGACAGCGCTAAGACGTAAAAAAGTACGTTTTAAGTAGGGGTTAGACAACTGTAACTTATGACTCCCTTCCGCTCTGTAATGCGGGGAAAAGCACTCGATTCCTGCCCTGCCCTCCTGCTCCTCTCCCAGCCCACCACGTGTCAGTTTACTCAGCAGTTTCTCATGAGGAGACACTATCTGATGCAGACATTCCGATGTTCCGACTAGAATTCCCTTGAATTCGGTCAGCTAATAGTTCACAGGAGTCTTAGGATTTAACCTAAAACAAGCCAAGTGAGGATCCTTACAGGAGTCTTGCCACTTCATTCAGACTGGGTGACACGGATAAAGATATTGTGAACGTTAAAGCGGTTTTGTACGGTGTGTGCCAAAACAGGACTGAAATTATCACTCATCTGCTGTCCACGTTTCCATAGCAACAAAGTATTTATTTATTGTTTTGACATATTGTGAATTTACTTTCACATACACACTAGAACCACAGTCTAGTACAGTGATGTCAAAGCAAGCGCACTTTTCTGACCTTGACGTCGTGCGCTGGCATCAAGCGCTACTAGGTATGGAAGGAGCAAGGATTATGTATATGAATAAGGAGCCTGTTGGATTAAGAAAACAGTGGTGTACAAACTTCACACAGAACGTGAAATTTTATGTAGTTATTTTATATGGCTATTTGCTGTTTGATATTATCTATATTGTCTGTAAAACAAAGTACTAACACCAGTTTCTTAGTATTGCAGTTAATAACATAATAAAGAGTTGAGAAGGAATATTCACATAAATTTCATAGTAGTAAAACTGTACTATATTAAGTGAATTGAAACATCATTCATAAAGAAAGTGATATCCCAAAGAGAGAGATTAAGTATGGCATGATAAGTTGGAATGGATATTGATGGTATTTTTAGCCTTATAAAATTAATCAATAAACTAATCAAAACAATATTACAGTACAAAGCAAAGTTACCTAGGTATATGTTTCAACTGTAACTAATATTATAACTAATATTACATATCAAAATCCTTATCGAATTATGCTTTTAAGGTGATATTGGTGAGCAACTTCCTATCATCAGAATATTAAATTATTTCCTCGAAAACTGCTGAAGCTATAGAGCTGACGTTTTTACAATACATGGACACATATCTTTGTTTATGATGTAACAGTAGTTCCTTTGTTAATTCATTTTCTTACAAACATTTTCCATGCGAATATTTTCAAAAATTTCAATACGTGTCTTCAGTAATATACATTTACGATGTATTAGATTTACGAAAACCTTGTTTCACTACCTGTAAGGCTACTAAATAAACATATCTGAAAATTTCACCTTTCTGTAGAAATTGAGAAAGTACTGATTTTGAATAAAAAGTAAACTCGTGAAAAGTGAACATTAAAATTGGAACTTAAATTCCTATAATGCACTTATACTTCTCAGACAAATTAAAAAATTAACATGGATATAGCTTTAATAATTTCTCTTCCCTTTATCCATTGGATCAGTGCTGCCCATCCCTGTATATAGCTCGACCAAACGGTGTATACTATCTCTCTCGTCTGTCTCTTTCCTTTTCGCTGTAAAGCGCTCAGGCTCTCCTGAGCTCTAAAGCGCGCGCTTGCCCATATGGTCATCAGTTGACGTGACTGGTCTAGTATATAGTCACGAAACTTGAGTTGTTGAGAGTACTAGGAACAATAAACTGTGCTGGTACTATTTCGCATTATCTCTGATGAGGCGATAGTAGCGATCCTGGTGTTTAGCAACTATCTATGGATGCATATTCCCTACGTATAGAGCTTCGTGACCGTATATACTAAACTGTGCTAGAACTATCGCTATGTTTGTAATTATTCTGAACTTAAATTCCACCGTTTATATATGTTACTCATTCATATAATCTGTTGTTGTGTTTCTCATTAAAGTAATAATTTTACATTAGTTTCAGCAAGATGAGCTGCAATGCAAATTAAACCTACCAAATATCGGAAACAAGAATGATGGAACGCCTTATAGTACAGTAACAGCCACAAAATTCTTAAATTGAAGATCGTAAATAAAACTCTAATACGTTTGCAGAAACAAGGACAAAACAGTGCAAAAAGGAATTAAACTGTGAATTACAAATTCAGAGCACGATGGTGTAGAGGTTAACACGATTGCTTCTTATTGAAAAGGTCCGGGGTTCAATCTTAAGCGTAGACTATCGTGACTTGGTTTCTCTTTATTCTTCGGCTAATACACTACAAAACGCCACAAATTGATTCCTTACCAATCCAACTGGATGGATGTTATGAACACACTGTAGGTTTACATCAAAATGTGTTTAATGTGTATAGTTCTTTTTTGTATTAACAAAATAATGTTTTATTTCTTAATAACAATAATAATAGTTTTTATGCAATCATTTATCTCATTAGAGACATTATGACAGCAGAAAAAAGTTATTAGCACTTTGTGTATAAAAATGTTTAATGTGAAGCATGTAATTAAAATATTAACGGGTAATGTTTTTCTTTAATGACAACAATATTTATTGGTTATTTTATATATTTGCCGCATTAAGAGTTTTTAATTACGAACATCTGTACAGTTATTGGATCAAAACATATTATGTCCAACACATTTTCCTGCAATTTCATTAACAGAATTGAGAGGTGATTTCATTTTTTTCAAGTTCCTTGAAGTACTCAAGCATAATAACTTCACATTTTTCACTTTGTGGAAAATTACCCAGATCAGGAGTAACGAGTTTTTCGTTCTTCCTGTAAAATTTTGTTTTTTGGACATAATATGATTTGAAACGATGCTCTTCCTATGATGATTCTTTATTATCTCTGGACGTATTGTGGCATTCCTTCCCTTCATCGTACGCCATCATGTCTGTCCAAGAACAACATGCAAACAATCTGCGCTCGCTCGGGATCTCCCATCTTTGCTGTTGTTGCGCGTAATTCCTCTCACGGCCATCGTCTATAATACCGATGCGCGAAAGTTTAAATCCTACTTAATGACCTATATGTACATGCTATTTTTATTATGAGTCCAACGATATTAAAAATTCTACAGCCATATCATAATACCTAGTTACTTCCCGCCAACATTGTAAAACCCCGGATGTCAAGGTAGCAAGCTATAATTTTACCCCGCAACGCGTGACAATTGTATACGTACTTCCCCCACTCTCCTGTCGTATCGCAAAAGGGATATCTGTTGATACATTCACAGCTTGGAGCGGGTAACAGTAATTGAAATCAGTCCCATTAAATTAGTTGGAGTCCTTTTGATACACCGCGTTGCCCACAGATCATCGTGGGAACAATGAATAAATTGCAATTACGTTGCCTCGTCATTCACTGACCCGAACGATAACACGGTTTAAAGATTGGTTTGGATTAATTAACCTCCGTTACACCGAGGGGGGCGGACTATTTGACTTTACTCAAGTATTTGTTTCGAAGAAAGATTCTTCTTAAGAGGGGGATATATTTTAATTTTGGTTTAAATGTCTATTGAATATTTTTAAAGGGAATTCGATTAACTTCTCCTTTGACAAATTACGTAATACCACAGTCAAGTATATACAGTCACGAAGCTTGAGTTGTGAGGGTGCTAGAAACACTAGACTGTGCAGATACTATTTCGTATTGTCTGTAATGAGGCGATACTAGCGATCCTAGTGGTTAGCAACTATCTGTGGATGCATGTTTACTACGTATTGAGCTTCGTGACTGTATATACTAGACTGTGAAATTTGAAATTTAGAAACCTTCTCACTGTTCGTGAGATGCCACAAGGGACAAAGAGTACTTAACCATATAAATGTTTACAAGTTCAGTGAAATATCAATTTTGTTTTGACAATGAAACTCCTACAAGTACATAGCTGCAAATACATTTTGTGATTGGTGGAAATATACCTAGTTTTAGAGAGGCAAGTGTTACAAAAAAGTAAAGAATGCTAATGAACTTGATTTCATTTCGAATATAGGTGATGCTTCAGGAGAGCAATTGATCCTTTCAATGCAGCTAAAGTTACAATCGGAATAATAGATGTAGGTATTCCAAGCCTCTTAAACACATCTTTCATGAAGAGAGTAACGGTACATCTTGCTCCAACTAGAAGTCCGATTACTTCAAGCTCTTCTAGCTGGCACTTTTGGAGGTAATATGGAATGGTAGGATTTTATATATATATATATATATATATATATATATATATATTCCTTATCCACTTCTGCTGGCTGTTCCTCATTCGTTTCGAAACGCATAGTGGGATCAATTATGAATCCAGATCTTGTAGATTCCTTGAAAGCTATTGTATCTATGCGCCGTGTAATGCCAATTACGGAGAGACCGTGTACTTCTTCAAAGGTGTTGTAATCGGCATCTTTAAGGGCAGTGCCTATAATTGATCGTACTTGGTGGTGTCTAGCGTTTCGCAGACCTTCGCCGTGCGGACAGGATCCCAGGACTGTATGTTACAGGGTTACTCTGAAACGAGACACATACAGATGTGTGTGAGGTTCGCGTTACTTCTGGTTTATTTCTCTTTGTTTCTATAATGTTTTCTTGTTCTTTCTTACTTCAGTGTTTTCCTTTCTTTTCTTTTTGTACATGTTCCATTTTCAGTCTACACTTTATAACTTTTCCTTTCCTTCTTTTTGCTTCTCTTCACTTTCTGCTTCTTCTCACTTCCTTCTAGCTTTTTCCCCTCCACTTTTAGCATCCTTCCATTTCTTTTATCTTCTTTCCCTTTCTTCCAGTCTTTTTCGTTTCTCTTTTTATCTTTAACTCTTTATTTATTTTTATTTATTTAACGCACTAGGATCACACTCCATTAGACATTGCAGCCCGAAAGAGTAGAAGCTGGTGCTCGGGCGCAGTTCAGTTTAGTTAAACAAAATATTTTACAAAATTGAAGAGTGCTCATTCAGTATAACATCATTAATAGAAAGTAAAATACATACAGCATGCAATAATACATGGTTTACAAATATAGACCTTTTTCAACTTTAAACTTGTTCTTATTTTCTTTTTTTACTTCATAACCTTTTATTTTACTTTCATTCAATTTCTTTTAGCTTGTTGCTTTCTATGTAGATAAATTTCAATGTTATTTGTTTCTAATTATTCAGTCAAATGTCTTACCGTATTCAAACAAACATTTTCTAATATGATAAATGATGTAAGAAAAATTTTAATTCAATATAATAAGCTGATTGAATAATTAGCAACAAAAACATTAAAATGTATCATAATGTTTGGTTTATCTCAACAAATAACCGCGAATTAAAAAAAAAAAAAAAATCCCACTTGCTATACCTTCTTCCCTTTTATATCACCTTCTTCCCTTTTATATCAGCTTCTTCCCCAATTCTTTTACTTCTCTTCCCTTTTTCGTTAGCTTCCTCCTTTTTGTTCCAGTTTCTTTCTTTTTTGTTTTAGCTTCTGTTCCTTCAATCTCATATTCTTCCCATTTTATTTTAGTCTCTTCCCTTTCGTACCTTTTCTTTTAGTTTCTGCCTTTTTTTCTTTTACTTTCTTCACATTTTCTTTTAGGTTTTCCTCTTTATTTTACGTTCCCTTTTTCCTTCTTCCCCTTTTTTAAATTCTTCCTCTTTTGTTCAGCTTTTTCCCCTTCCCTTTAGCTTTTCCCCATATTTTAGTCCTTTCCACTTTTTCTTCTTCCCTATTTCTTTTAGCTTCTTGCCTATTTTCTCCTCCACATTACTTTTAGTTCCTTCCCCTATCTTTAGCTTCTCCTTTTCTTTTTTAGTACTTCCCATTTTCCGTTTCTAAACTTTCATATTTAATTTTTTCCATTTTGATTCTTTTTCTGTCTCCTATACTTTAGTTATTTCCGTTCCTTTCCTGTCCATTCGTAGCAACTCTTTTTATTTCGTTTTCGCTTATTTCTTTTATTTTTCTCTTTTATTTTTGCCTTCAATTTTTTTTCTTTGTGGTAGAGTTTCTCACTCGACTAGTTACCTTCTTCCCTTTTCTATTACCTTCTTCTCCAGTTCCATTTCTCTTAGCTTTCTTCCTTTTTGTTTGACTTTCTTTCCCTTTTCTGTTAGTTTCTGCCTCTTCTATTTCATTTTCTTCCCATTTTAATTCAGCCTCTTCTCTTTTTAGTTTAGTACCTACCGTTTCTTTTGATTTCTCTCTTTTATTTAACCTTCTTCTCATTTTCTTATGGGTTTTCCTCTTTATTTTATGTTCTCGTTTTCCTTGTTTCCTTTTATTTCAGCTTTAGTTCCTTTTCTTTAGCTTTTCTCCATTTCGTTTAGTTTCTTGGTACTTTTTCCTTCTTCCCCATTTCTTTTAGTTTCTTCTCCTTTTATGTTTTAGCGTTTTCCACTTTTCTTTTCTATATTTTTCTGTTTTAGTTTTTCCATTTTATTACTTTTTCTTCACACTGGTTCTTTCTTATATATTTTTGTTTTTCTATATCTTCTCTATCCATTCATAGTTACTCCTCTTTTATTTCGTTTTACATTTCTTTCCTTTATTTTTCTTTGCTTTATTTTTGTCTTCAATTATCTTTTTCGTGATAGTGTATCTCACCTGTCTACAGTTGTAGAAATGTACACATTGCAGGCACTTAGACCTGGTCTCTCGTAAACAGTTGACACGACAGATTTAACATGCGTCGCGTCGCCGGGACGTGCTTGATGCCGTTTATGTAGTTACGCGCTCGAACAGTCAGCGTCACCTAATTAAGTCCTTTTCAAATTTAAGCCCAATCCACCACAGTCCAGTCGTGTGCAGACATAAAATGCGTCACAAAGACACCGCGCGGTTTAGATTTCACTGTGTCAGGGGACCGCGGTGTAAACTGTTTACATTACCTCTGCACGCATGGAGATACATTCTAAACGCCACGTCTTTTGTGGTCTGAATCCCTTCAACCTACAAAGGTAAAAAGGATGGGGCTTTGCGCCTTGCAAGTATACCCACAATCAAAAGTTTCAACAGTTCCCTGGTTACCGCAGTGCAGGTAAACACAATGAAGCCTCTGAAATGCCGAGTTTTTAAATTTATCGTAGAGTTTAATATCAGCCTGTTCGTCTGCTTTGTTGTGTGGGTATGCGATGGTAAAGGAATTCATTTTGATTTCAGGCAGGCCAGAGTGCTTTACGACTTAAATTGACGGAATTTCAAATAGAAAATACAACATACCGTACGCCATAGGATTCAATATTTAAGACGGGGAATTAGATGCATTCCTTAAAACGTGCGATGATAACCAAAGGCTATTTTGGAGAAATGAGTCGTACAATTGACAGTGGAATCACCTGAAACTGATCGTATTATTATTATTATTATTATTATTATTATCATTATTATTATTATTATTATTATTATTTACTTACTTACTGGCTTTTAAGGAACCCGGAGGTTCATTGCCGCCCTCACATAAGCCCGCCATTGGTCCCTATCCTGAGCAAGATTAACCCATTCTCTATCATCATATCCCACCTCCCTCAAATCCACTTTAATATTATCTTCCCATCTACGTCTCGGCCTCCATAAAGGTATTTTTCCCCCTGGCCTCCCAATTAACACTCTATATGCATTTCTGGATTCGCCCATACGTGCTACATGTTTTGCCCATCTCAAACATCTGGATTTAATGTTCCTAATTATGTCAGGTGAAGAATACAATGCGTGCAGTTCTGTGTCGTGTAACTTTCTCCATTCTCCTGTAACTTCATCCCTCTTAGCCCCAAATATTTTCCTAAGAACCTTATTCTCAAACACCCTTAACATATGTTCCTCTCTCAAAGTGAGAGTCCAAGTTTCACAACCATAAAGAACAACAGGTAATATAACTGTTTTATAAATTCTAACTTTCAGATTTTTTGACAGCAGACTGGATGATAAAATGTTCTGAACCGAATAATTACAGGCATTTCCCATATTTATTGTGTGTTTAATTTCCTCCCGAGTATCATTTATACTTGTTACTGTTGCTCCAAGATATTTGAACTTCTCCACCTCTTAAAAAAGATAAATTTCCAATTTTTATATTTCCATTTCGTACAATATTCCCGTCACGAGACATAATCATATACAGTACTTTGTCTTTTCAGGTTTTACTTCCAAACCTATCTCTTTACTTGCTTCCAGTAATTATTATTATTATTATTATTATTATTATTATTATTATCACCATCACCACCCACACTACCAATATCACCAACACTATCACTACCACTAAGCTAATAACTTACCACCAACACCATACTCATGACCAGAGACCGGAACTTTGGGAGAATGCCTTTTTAAATGTATTAAATCTATCTTCATTTTGAAAGCAAATCTGTACGAATTATACCTTTGTATATTGCCCTTTTCTGCCTTTTTTAAAAATATAAATGTCTAATTTAGAAAATAAATGCTTTTTTGCCTTTATTTGATTATTTATCTATTAATTATTAATTGTCTACAGGTATATTTTAATTTACTTCTATAACTGCTACAATGAAAGTGACTTCACCGAATGTATATTATTGTCTTTCAGTCAGTTCATATTCTCTTTGCAACAATGAGTGCTGCCGTGCAAAAATGTATAACAGTAAGCTTTTTAATTATCGCTTGTGTATATTTGACAAGGCAACAATGAGTGCGGGTCTAACGTTATTTTGAACGGTTATTTTTCTTTCAGTTTTCATTGTGACTTTTTTATAGCTAGCTAAATATTTCATATCGCAACATATCAGTACAACCAAACACAAAAATGCACTTTCCAAGGCTACTGGGAAGAAGATTCCTTTGCTTCCAATAGTAATTGCAACATCGAGTCGAAAATCTCAATTTGAATTCGACTTATGTAAAGCTTTTCTTGCTGCCGAAATCCCTTTGTGGAAAGTGTAAGGTTGTGGATCTAGTGCAAGTTTTTTGTAATTGCCTTTTATTGCGTACTTTAACTATTTATAATGCCTTTTTGCCTTCCTATTTTAGCTATTTATGATGCCTTTTTGCCTGCCTATTTAATGATTCATAATACCTAAACTTCCGGTCTCTGCTCATGACTATTATCAAGATCACCATTAGAACCCGGATTTTATTCATTATGAAAGAGAGAAACATGTACTTAAAATGTAGTCAAATTTGGAAAAATATGTAAAAAAAATCTATAGTAAATTAAAAATAAGTAACTTGAAACTCTAAGTTTTATTAAATGAATCAAGTGAAGAGCTTCATATACTTGGAATGTACTGTAGTCTAAGCAGTGACATGAGGTGCTGCCAGGAAGTCGAAAGAAGGACAGCAATGGCAAAGGAAACATTTAATAGGAGAAGAAACATTTCCTGGTGACAATCTGATAAAGAACTAAGGAAGATACTGGTGAAGTGTTTTGTGTGGAGTATGGCGTTGTATCAGACTGAAACGTGGACATTAGCTTCCGGGTTAAATTGAATCCTCGAGATTCAAAATCACCTAAAGCCCATTTTGTTCAGAACTGAGTTATGCCCACATACTGCTTGCTAAGAACGAATGCTAATGATTTGCATAATTTGAATTCAAAAAGCCACTAAATTTAAAGCAAAAGATTTTATTGAAAGTCACTGTTAAGTTGAAAATTCCCTTTATTTGCCACCAGTTCCTGTCAAAATCTTTTAATTTGAGAAAGTGGATGTAGAGGATTTTGAATCTATAGCATTCAATTGTCCACTTCAAAATGACCGGAAGAAATATGGCCAGAGAAGAAACTCCCATCCAGTGCCCCAACCAATTTCTTTTCTTCTTCCTGATCAGTTTCAACATCATTCTTTCTTCATCCACGCTTTCCAACACAGCTTCATTTCTTATTCTTCTGTCCACTTCACACGTTCCATTTTTCTCCATATCCACATTTCAAATGCTTCTATTCGCTTCTTTTCACTTTGTCGTGTCCACACCTGTGGAGTAACAGTCAGCGCGTCTGGCTGCGAAACCAGGTGGCCCGGGTTCGAATCCCGGTCGGGGCAAGTTACCTGGGTGAGGTTTTTCGGGGTTTTCCCTCAACCCAACATGAGCAAGTGCTGGGTAACTTTCGGTGCTGGACCCCGGACTCATTTCACCTTCATATCATTCAGACGCTAAATAACCTAGGTGTTGATACAGCGTCGTAAAATAACCCAATAAAATAAAACTTTGTCGTAATGTTCATGTTTCTGCCCAACTCCATACAAAGCACTCGTTAGTCTCTTCCTTAGTTCTTTCTCCAGAGGTCTCCAGAAGATGCTTCTTTTTCTATTAGAAGCTTCCTTGGCCATTGGTATTCTCCTTTTGTCTTCCTTGCAGCAGCTCATGTTACTGGTTATAATATACCCGAAGTATTTGAAACTGTCCACTTACTCTACTGCCTCATTTAGAATTCACAAACTTACCTTCTTTACTTTTCTTCCTATGACCATGGTCTTCGTCTTGTCGGCATTTATCTTCATTCCATACCGCTCACATTTGTCATTTAGCTCCAGTAGCATATCCTTTAGTATAATTTCATTTTGTGCTAACAATGCCATATCAGCAGTAAATCTTATGCACTTTATTTTTCTTCCTCCTATTATCACTCCTCCCATGTTCCCAAAGCAGTTATTTACTAAATCCTCCAAGTAGATATTGAACAGGGTAGGTGATGAACATTCTTGACGTACTCCTCTCCCAATTCTATACTGCTCACAGCTGTCATTTAGCTCCAGTAGCATATCCTTTAGTATCTTTTCCTTTTGTGCTAACAACGCCATATTATCAGCAAATCTTATACACTTTATTTTTCTTCCTCCTACTATCACTCATCCCATGTTCTGAAAGCAGTTCTTTACTAAATCCTCCAAGTAGATATTGAACAGGGTAGATGATAAAGGACATCCTTGATGTACTCCTGTCCCACTTTCACTTTTTTCTGACATTTCTTCTCCTATCCCGACTTTCACTAGTTTCATATAAAGATTACTGAATAGCCTTCTCTCTTTCCAGTCCACACCAATTTTCTTTAGGATCGCCATCAGTTTATTCCAATCCTCTCTATCAAAGCCTTTTCTAGGTCCACAAATACTACATACATTTCTTTATTCTTTTCCAGATATCTTTCGCGGATTGTTCGTAGCAGTCCAATTGGATCTCTCGTACCTTTTTCCACCTTAGAATGTAAACGTCGATTCAGTATGCGCAAGAGAATCTTCGCCGAGTGCGATATTAGACTGATAGTCCTGAACTCCTTAAATTTCTTGGCATTATAAATTGTATTTATTTCACTCTCAGTTACATATATTCACAATCCTTATAAATAATAAAACTTTCCTCAAAAATATAAATGCCACATTAACATTCAATCTAGAATATAAACATTTCAAGCGATTGTAGATTCCTGTGAATGCCCTGTCGCCTCTTTCCTTATCCTTGTGTTGAAACCGGTTTGAAGTGCGTAGCGAACGGATTGAATGGTAGGCAGAATCAGCCTGCATGGCAGACAGTGACGTCACGGTGTTTCATTACAACAAAACAGCAGTTTTAGATAATCTCTCCCTAGGGACATGGAATCTGCGGCGTGACATGTATATAGACGCTGTGCGTGTAGCCGACCTTGTTTCATTAATGGGCAATGTGTTTTTTAAAAAAATGTGATTTCAATCATCAGTCAGAACGAGTCAGACCCATTCCATGACGATTGGCTTGTAATTGGATGTGTGTTGCGAGATTGTGTTCCAAATTCCGGCGTAGGGGTGACGAAGTTTATGATTATGGCGCGTGGATGGCAAGAATTACGAAAGTGGTAGAGAAATTCTTTTTTTCCTCGACCTGAGTCACCTGCTTTAGCTCACCTGAAGTTCAAAACAGCGTATCGAAAATTGTATGAAAACAAAGATCGGGGAGATAGTATTAAGTACGGAAAATGTATTCAAATCGATTTGAATACTACGTGAAAACGTAGTATATTCTCGTTCTTCAAGAAGATAATAATAATAATAATAATAATAATAATAATAATAATAATAATAATAATAATAATACATGGCGATACAGCCCTTTAAGATCCTAGACCGAAGCTGAGGTGGACGATCATCCAACAGAGTGGAGATTAGCACGATGATCCCCCAGCCGTTATAGCTCGCGTTGGTAACCGGATTTCGCTACTTAGCTCCCCAAGTGTATCACGATGCTGGGTGAGCACCAGTCCTATACAAGGCGAAATTTCATGAGAAAATTTCTTAGCCCATGCTTCAAGAAAATTATAACAGAAAATATAGACTCACACAAGTATGGTGCTGTAAATTATATTAAATGTATTACAATTAAGGAAAATCGGGCTAAATTTCTTACGTGGAATCATAATTAAATTAGTCCTACAGTCATGTTCATGGAAATAAGATTCTTAACTCTTAAATTGGCAAAAGTTCATTTCTCACACTAGTTTATTAAAACGTGTTGGACTGTAAAGAAAACAACTATCGCAATGTCCATATTTTATATATTGTACAATATCAGAGTATTGTGTAATTTTGGTTATTTAATTTTTCTACCAATTTTTTTCTATTCTATTAAAATTATAGCATATATTAACCTGTTTTGTCCTATAGGATACTTTGTAAATTTAAGGGTTAAGCTTGACTTAGAAGGTAATTCTAACAGTTCCTCTATTTCTTTGTTGAGCGAACCATTTTCTTTCACCACGGGTTTTATAATCCAATAAAATTGCTTATTTCATTACAGAAGGAATATATTCGATTTAGTTTAATATTAATAAAGTTCATCGCTGTAGAGTAACGGTTAACACACCTGACCGTGTAACGAGCGGGCTCGAGTTCAAATCCTGATTGGGAAAAGTTACCTTGTTGAGGTATTTCCGGGGTTTTTGCTCAACCCACTAAGAGTAAATGCTGGGTAACTTTCGGCACTGAATCCTGGACTCATTTCGCTGGCATTATCAGCTTCCTATCATTCAAACGCTAGATAATCATAGATGTAGATAAAGCGTCGTAAAATAAACCAGTAAAAAAGCCAACGAATCAAAATGTTATTTTTTATTTACAAAAATATCTGACGAGAGATCATCATTTGTAGGTAGAATCTCTGATAAAAAAAATAAATAGAATTCTGGATTGTTAACCCGGCGAGCCTGTAAATACGTTTTATTTTCTTGTCGTTGTATCAATCTTAACTGGAAGGTGAACACTGTTTAAATTGAACTCTGAAAATTGAGATTTATTTAAAATTGTTGAAGTTAAAAAGAGTGTAATTATGTATGAAATATATGGGCTCCAAAAAAAGTCCTTCAGGCGATCGCATTCTTGTTAAACCCTGTGTCTTAAAGAGTCTAAGATAAACATAAAATATTCCAGCAAGCTGAGAAAAATCAGCAAATATGAAAGAGACTTAAAAGACCGTATGAAAGGAATTTTTGGTTCTGCGGAACCTTTTTGAATCAATCTCGGACCCCGAGAATACCTACGCAGTTATGTGTAATTATAAACTTGCTGTTATGGATATGCGTCACACTTCTCGTTGGCTGAATCTATGACGCACACACAGCGCGGTTCATAGTACATTGTACATAGAAAGGAAATTATTTTCAGTTGAGTTTATTTTTATCCCAATCCATATTTTGCTAGTCGCCTTTCGTATTTTCTTTGCTATCATACTGCTTGGTGGAGACCATTAAAGAATTTTTTCAACACAGAAAAATCGCAGTTAAAGTCAGAATAGAGTACCAATACACAGCACAGTTAAGGTAAGTGTGACTAGATTAGCAGTTAAAAATCTATCGATATTGCATGCAGTCCCTATAGAGCGAAGAAAGAACTCAGCTTCCCTGCTGGAGTTCAAAATCGGATCAAATGGTTTCAGCAAAAGCAACGCTCTCACTATTTAAACGTCACACCGAAAGACAACTAAAGGCGTATGAATACTGTTTTATTTAGCATGTGTTAAAAACTTGCAATCGTTCACAAAGCGAGAGAGAAATGTTGGTTGTTAGTTACAAACTTACATGCACACAGATGCTTATAGCCAATTGCTAGATTTTGAAAGCTACTTTGGCGGAAGTGTTTTTTTTTTTTTTTTTTTTTTTAATGTTGTCTTGATTTTAGCCTTTCGTTTATTTAAAGGGCCTCTTGCCCAATACGTCTCTTACTCTCTCCTACGTTCAGTTGATATCGCCTGCAACTCTATGTATAGATAATCCGCTTCACACAAGAGTCGGAGAAGTTGCCGCCGCAACCCGGCGAGTGAATTCAAGGTACAAACGTCAGTATTGCAGAGACGAATAAAGACCTACAGAAGCCAATTGGCTTGTCGTCAGCACGACACCTCATCCTGCTCAAGGTTTTTCTGTGGTTTCCCTTGAGTAATAAGACAAATTCGGGATGAGCCCTAAAAGAAATGGGCCACGGACCACTTCCCTTACCCCACTCTTTCTCGTCATCTATCACAAAGTACTTGCTAATTTCTTAGATAATCCTAAAATATGATAATAGGGGAAAATAATTATACTGTAAGTTCACAGGGCTAACGGCTTCGAAGCTGGGTACCTGGGTTTAATGAAGTTCTCTGGTAGCAACTTTAAAACATGGGGGCATGAGATAGTTACTCTGCCAGCCATAAATAAATTCATTTCAATGAAATTCCCCAATGTAAAAAAAAAAACCGAATAAAGAATTTCTTTCAAGACGATAAAAGATCTCATTTTTACTTTCACTATGTTAGAATAAACTACAGTACCAAATTGCAGTACAGTTCTTACGGAAATTGCTGTCCACCAAATACTGCAATGTCAAACTGAAGTCCGTCTTTCTTATCCAAAAATTTTGAAAGACAATAACATTATTCAATGTCGTGCACGGTGGTGTCGTTGTTAGCATTGCTGTCATGTGTAGAAGAGTTTCGGGGTTTGATCTCATGTGTTGATTCTCCTATGTTGTTTTATACAGATTTTGTTTTTCAATTTTTAACTAAAAATTACATTATTCTTACGCACTTAACACAAATCATACGACTTTATAAACTTGATTCTTTACAGTTTAATCATGCATCCTAATGTACAGTCTTAGAGAATTTACAATAGTAGCGTGATTTGTAACAATTGTTGTGATAAATGCGTAAGAAAAATGTAATTTTGTACTCAAAATCGAAAAAAAAAAAAAATTCTGTACGAAGCAACTATGAAATTCACAACACATTTTTAGCTTCAGAATACTAGCTAATTAAAGAAAATGATACTCCTGAATATTTAATTCTATATCCGTAATATTCTTTTGTGCGAGATCATGCGTATTTGCTTGCTTTCCGCACAAAACCAATCCGCGGATTCAGTATTCCCAACCTAACACACATAACAATTTTCCTCTTCTTACCGGTTAAGTGACATATTGATTTTACTGCTTTAGGCTTTTAACATATTATTTTTAGAGACGTTCAACATAGTAATAATTATAAATTGGAAACTTACTATTGCAATTTCACCTGAATTGCACTGTTAATTATTGTTTTTAAATATTTGCAAAAATTAAGTAAACTCTACAACTCCACTAAAGTTACTGGATTCGTGATGCAAGTAACATTAAGGAAGCCGTGAAAAAATCAACAAGATTCCAGATGCCGATGTTCTTACTGCAATATGTTATATAAATAATATTGTTAAAATATTAAAATGAAAAATAAATCGTTACATAACCTTACCGTTTGTTTTAAGTTCGCATTTATAGACTGGGGGAAAAAAAAGACAGACGTATATCACGGCCTGCTGGAGTATAGTAAACACAGAACAATTTAAAGCAACAGTGTTGAAGATAGATATTGCTGTTTTGCAAATTTGCCGTCATTGAACAGAAACCAAGATGGAGATTTCTTTGCAACTAATTAGAAATTCGTCTTTCAGGTATGTAATAAACGATCTTCGCACAAAATAATGTACGATAAACGAGCGGTATGTTTTCTTTCAATTCTCGGAAATTAAAAAAGCTCAACTACGTTTCGCTTTTTCAAACTTTTCCTCGAACATGAAAACTTCAACATACCGCTCTTGTAACGCATATTACTATTACCCTTATAACTAAAAAATAATGATATCTTACAAAAAATTAAAAATTAGTGTAACTCTGAAGATATTGAGATTAGGACTCAAGTTTATATGATATTTTTTGTTC
Source organism: Periplaneta americana (assembly GCA_025594305.2). NCBI lineage: Eukaryota > Metazoa > Arthropoda > Insecta > Blattodea > Blattidae > Periplaneta > Periplaneta americana. The sequence goes on along the minus strand of JAJSOF020000023.1, from coordinate 21,438,492 downwards.
AGAATATCTTCGGAAATAAGCTCCGTAAGAGGCGGTAAATCCTCGTGAATCACTCTGTGTAAAAAAGGAGTCAAAGTACTGTACTCTCATTTTCCCTATCAGAATTTCAGCATTACTCCATCAATGATCATAGTCATCATACTAGTTCGCTGTAGATCATCTACCATAGTGCACCAAGACCAACACTACGTCACACAAATAGTCCACAATAATTACTGCGCGCCCCTCCTAGAGGGGGATGTTTTGTTGAATGACGCAAGTCAAGTACCCGCCGTGGAGGAAAAAAAAATGTATATTTATACAGTCCATTGACTGAAACCATCGAGCATAGCGAGAGAGGTTTAAACTTCACGCCGGTGTAATTCTCTTTGTTGTCTGCCCCATTTTTAATAGTGCCTCTTAATATTATTACAAGCATCACGATTTTTTCGAGAACGAATTACAGCTGTGAGCGAATTGTGCTGTCTGTTATTCAGGCCGACGTCCGCGTTTCCATGGTTACCTGGTCCTATTGAACACACACGATGAGTATCATGTTATTATGACAAAACCAGAGAGATTATGACACTATGCTTGTGCAAATGACAGACAGTTACGGTTGGATGTAATGGAGTATAAAGTGTTCGGGTATTGCGTTATGTAATTGTAACTGGCCGTATAAACTGTGAAACTCAAATACAGAGCTTCATTTTGTACACAGAGTTCGGGAAGGAAATTTGACATGCAACTGAAGGGCACATTCGTTGTTTGACGCAGGGTTTTTATAAACGCTTCTTCGCGTTACTTGCCACCTGTTTACATATGAAATATAAGGTACAATCAATATATTTCCGGACTGCTCTTGTATTTATTGTACCGTTAAACTTCCATGCGCGTGTAACTGAAGATAATTGCTTCCAGTCCACACCTGTGGAGTAACGGTCAGCGCGTCTGGCCGCGAAACCAGGTGGCCCGGGTTCGAATCCCGGTCGGGGCAAGTAACCTGGTTGAGGTTTCTTCCAGGGTTTTCCCTCAACCCAATACGAGCAAATGCTGGGTAACTTTCGGTGCTGGACCCCGGACTCATTTCACCGGCATTATCACCTTCATTTCATTCAGACGCTAAATAACCTGAGATGTTGATAAAGCGTCGTAAAATAACCGAATAAAATAAAATAAATCATTGCTTCCATATCTGTTGAGTCAGTCTATCAAACAGCGTCAGATTGTCTTTAAGAACTGGGTTTCTACACTTGACTTTGTACAAACATGTCAACCTATTGCGACTTTCTCTGTAATTTCTCCATATACATCTCATGGTTAGTCTTCCTTTCTGTCTTTCAAGTGATGCATTCAGTATAGACCCCAGGCGTTTCCCTGGCTCTAGATAACTTCTCCGTTTCCTATGTCATGTATGTAGTTTACATTCAGGGCAGTCGGGAAACTTATTGATTGCCACTTGTATACTAGAACTTTTACGTTTGAGTTCATTAGATTTCGAAGAGGTGGAAAAATTAAAATATCTTGGAGCAACAGTAACAAAATATATAACAACCGGGAGGAAATTAAACGCAGAAAAAAATGGGATATGCCTGTTATTATTCTGTTGAGAAGCTTTTGTCATCTAGTCTGCTGTCAAAACATCTGAAAGTTAGAATTTATAAAACAGTTGCATTACCGGTTGTTATGTGTGGTTGTGAAACTTGGACTCTCACTTTAGAGAGGAACAGAGATTAAGGGTGTTTGAGAATAAAGTTCTTAGGAAAATATTGGGGCTAAAAGCGATGATGTTACAGGAGAATGGAGAAAGTTACACAACTCAGAACTGCATGCATTGTATTCTTCACCTGACATAATTAGGAACATTAAATCCAGACGTTTGAGATGGGCAGGGCATGTAGCACGTATGGGCGAATCCAGAAATGCATATAAAGTATTAGTTGGTAGGTCGGAGGGAAAAAGACCTTTGGGAAGGCCGAGACGTAGTTGGGAGGATAGTATTAAAATGGATTTGAGGGTGGTGGGATATGATTATAGAGACTGTATTAATATTGCACACGAGAGGGACCAATGGCGGGCTTATGTGAGGACGGCAGTGAACCTGCGTGTTTCTTAAAAGCCATAAGTACGAAATTACCTTTGAGTTCATAGTCAATTTGTTTGCAGTACAACTTCAAAGAAATTTGTCTCTTACTATGCGTTCGGATTAAACTGCGAAGCAATAGACTTATTTTAAATAGTCGTTTAGTTTTGCCGCTATTTCTGTTTCATTTTTATACAAGTTCTCCATATATAGCGTGATTCAATAAAAGTGTGCAAAAATTAAACAGGAAATAGAGGATGCTATACGGAATATTTTGAGATAGTTAACTTGGGACTGTGAAATCAGATTAGGTATTTATTAGATTAAATATGCTTATTGCTATCGCATACTATTTCCATATTATTTACATTTATTGCTATTTATTGTTATAGAATTTAGGCTTGGTTGCGATATTTCTTCATTACATTTTTCAAAATTCATATTTAATAACAAAGGGTATATTAGATTTAGGTAGGGAAATGATGGAACAGAGAAACGAAAGGGAAAAGAGAAAAGGATATAATGTCCACAAAATATGTTCCTGCATATGGTTCACTAGATGTACTGTCATTATTCCGTCGCTATCAATTTTGGGTTTACTGAGACTATTTTAAAAAGCCACATTATACTCGTAGAACTGCACCCGTATGATATCTCGTTCATTGTCATGTTCTCATGTATCTTCTTTTGTTCCAGGTATGTCGCTACCGCTCATAAGTCGAGAGGATTTTTATCTGTGGAATTTCAATCGTTTACATTTCCATAGTCTGCAGTGATTCGTAACACAGTAAGTGTATTTATTTAATGTACATATTATTACACCAAATGTTCAACATCAGTCACATGTTTGTAGAGAGAACAACAAACAATTAAATTTTTGTCGTACAATTTTTTTTTTTTTTTTTTTGCAATTCATTTTTAATTTTCAGAGAAGTCTATATTGTATCTTAAAAGTATTTATTTCAGTCACTGACTTCACAGCATATGTTTAAGGTGCTACACCTTTACATTACATATTTAAAAGACGTATGAACGTTTTCGTTGGTCTACGCCAACATCATCAGATAGGAAGTACATTTCAACAATATCAGTGCTCTCTACATAATATCTACAAATACAAAACCTACGAGTATTTAGTGGCATGCAAAATGAGACATATTAAAAACCAACATTGCTGTGATACACATTGACATTCAATATGACTGCCTTGATTGTCACTTACTTAAAATACACGTGTAAATTACAAAAAATATTGATTTACATATATATATATATATATATGCAAGTCTTCACATATGAGATAATAAAATGACATGATTTAAAAGTGACAAAAATAATAAAATATAAAACTAAGATAAAAAGTATTACGAATGTGAAGAGTTGCAAGATTACAGTGATTACATTTATTATATTCCTATTTCTGTTTCACAATAATATATATATTTCCACCATTCAGAAACGTATGTATCATGGTTTGTGTCACGTGATTTTTTTCAAGTTTATATGGTTTTATTATAAATGCCAATGTATTATACGTTGGGTTGTTTGATGTTGATTAATATTTGATTTGTCGATAATGCTGTTCGTCCAATCTGGAAGTAATTGAATTCAATAACTTGATGACTCAATTTTTAATGTAAAGGTGTAGGACCTTAAACATATGCTGTGAAGTCAGTGACTGAAATAAATACTTTTAAGCTGCAAATATTTGTTTACCAATGTGAGGTTATAATTTTTTTAATTGCGTTACTCAAAATACAGGGAGTAATTGATAATTTAACTACTTGTACACAGCGAGAAATTTTCATAGTAAAAGAAAAGAAAAATGCTTATTCGCATTTTATTTTTTTGGTCTCTAGAAGAAAACTCGAACCAACTTCCGAGATTCATGACAGCAGAACTAATTCACTAATTTTACTATGTAGGTTGTACTGTATATTGTAGAAAATTAGTGTCAAAATATTCCGGTAGCGTTTTATAATGAAACGTTTTGGTTATTAGCATTAGATAATTACAAAATTAATTCGCCACATTAATTTTATTATAAGTGAAGGAGCTGGAATATTCTTGTAGGGCAAGCACTTTGAAGTGAGTTTGTTTGTTTGTTTTTTTTTTTTTTTTTTTTGCTAGTGATTTTACAACGCGTCTGCCGTTTTAAGATGTGTGAATCGCTGGTATTTTCTATTCGGTGTTGTAACTACTTACGTTTTATTTATTTCTTGCGATAAGATAAGACTATCGTACAAATAGTGGTTGTTAGGAATATTTTCATTATTCCATTTTAGTAGAAATTACGTCCTAGAATGTTGTTTTATTTAACGACGCTCGCAACTGCAGAGGTACATCAGCGTCACCGGATGTGCCGGAATTTTGTCCCGCAGAAGTTCTGTTACATGCCAGTAAATCTACTGACATGAACCTGTCGCATTTAAGCACACTTAAATGCCATCGATCTGGCCCGGAACCGAACCCGCAACCTTCGGCATAGAAGGCCAGCGCCATACCAACTCGCCAACCAGGACGACATCATGTCCTATATAACGAATATAAATAAATATAGAGTGTGAATGGTAACCGCTGCACCAAAATAAAAACTGGCAATAGATCATGAGGAGAGATTTGAAAAATCTAAATAAGTTTTTTTTTCTCTGACATTTACCGTTTTAGAGGAAATCGTTATGTTTCTATGAAGCATTTGGCAACAGCACGGCTACTCTAGCAAGTGCGACGTGCACTCCTTACCTCCCCCCCTCCCTCTCTCTCTCTCTCTTTCTCTTTGTCTCTCCTGTATTCAGTCGGTGACGCGAGACCTGCGTTGCAAGATTTATTTTAGTGATTTAGCAATTATTGAATTTAAAAAAGATTCAAGGCATTAACTATTCAGATTGTTTTTATCTATTTGCTTATATAGCAATTAGCCATTTATCTCGGGCCATTACCGCAATAGAGCGCTGCAGAAATTGGGCAAAGACTATTTTTTTTCCTACTTAACGGTGCTATGTCGAAAAAGTGTAATAAAAGCTTTGTTATATTTAACATTTTTAATCAACTCTTAAATGTTGGTGCATCGGTGCACTTCTCCCCTGTATAGTATTATTCCATTCTTTTTTATATCTGAAAATCGGTATGATTGTGGAATTGCACTTTTTAGATTAGAAGAAATGGTGAAAGTAGCCTAGGTCGAAAGTGATTAAAAATTTAATTTATATTTAATTACGGAATTGGTAGTAATAATGTACAAAAGAACATCTTTGAATGACAGACGTTAACTTGATTTTATTAATAAATGAAGTTGACTTACATTCTGTAATATTTAATCAAATCAAATCGGCATTATTAAATTCTTGAAACGAGGAATTTTCAAACAGTGTTTTTTTTACGAATAAATAGCGAAATAAAACTCACATTTGAACCGAAATATTGAGAAATCCCACATGTGTAAAAAAACTAAACTTTTCAAGAGATACAAAAAACATCTCATGTCCTAGGTTTGTGCTGAAATTATTTTTTTCTTAACACTTAGCTAAAAGGAATGTTGATGGGAATGTGTGGGGCTTCTCTTCATAATGTCATTAGTATACATGTTTAGAATATGAAATCATACATAAGTAAATTTCGTTAAAAAATGGACATGTGGGGTTTCTTAATATTGTGATTCATGTAAGGTAGAAAAATGGCTATACTCGTACTTCCAATAATGTTAGAATACAGTAATACATTATGAAACGAGCCTATAATGATAGTAATTAAGACGCGAGGATGTTTATGAAACGAGCGCAAGCGAGTTTCATAATTTTCATACGAGAGTCTTAATTACCATTATAGGCAAGTTTCATACGACTTTTTATGCTCGACCATGTTTCTAACTTGAAATTATCCATAAGTTTTCATATTATTTTTATGTAACTGGGGAGCGAACTGACCTTGTGCAATCTCGTAAATTGTGAGATGTGCGCAGACGCGAAAGTATTGATTTTTTCCGGGCAACGAATGTCGACGACCTTCATATAATCTAGAAAGTAAGATAAACGTTAAACTTGATATAACCTTTAAATTGAATTCGACATTGAAAAACAAGATGACAAATTGAATTTATTTGAATATTATTTACAATTAACGCTAACTATTATAGTAACAACATAACCTTCTGCGACAGTATTGGATTTCCAGCCTCCGTGACGTTTCCCTCGTTATCTTTCGATTGCATATCCGAGAATAATCGAAAACCTGAACTTTAATGAATAGGTGTACTTTAATGATATGCATTAAAGGACTGCTACGAGGTATATAATTACTACATTTCGGCATGGTCGAGCATGAAGTAATATACACATCCACATTTATTTTATTGAAAATCTCATTGACGTAAGAAATGTCTATATACTACCTCGGTCATGTGAGATAAAGTAAACAAGTGAGTGTCGTACGTTAGTGGAAAGCACACTCAGAGAGCATGCAGAATTAAAGAATAATGTTTAATAATTTACACATATTCTGTTATCTTAGATTGTGTGATCTACTCTCACTAAAAGGTAAATATTGCTCCTCACCTTGGTAGAACCTCATCGTCTTTGATATTGTGAATAATGTTGGATGGAGAAGAATCTCGTAATGAAAAAGTGATTTTAGTGTACACTTCCAAGTCTGACTTCGCATTACACCAAAATTATTCATATACTTTATGCGCAATGTATAGAAAGATATTTGCATTTGAAAATACCCCACCTTTTCGTAAGGACCCTGTATAATTGTCTAAATGATAGTAATTCGACACATTCCTAATTACAGTACTAATGCATTTCTTTTAGAAGCCGTATTTAACGAGAGTTCATGAACTCGCTCTTTAACTGAATTGGCGCCCTCTACCGGGCCTCCACGTGGGATTTTAGCAGAAATATATGAACTAATTACTGGTACAAGGATCTCCCCTGGAGGTTTCGACTATCTTGCGAAATCTCCCCCACTGCTGTCTCTTAAGGAACCCAAATATTCATTACCGTCTTCAAAGCAGTCTGACATGGGCTCTGTCCTGGAGCGAATCATCCCTGTTCTCACTTTCTCGACCTGATTTCCCCTTCAGATCGCTTCTAGGAAAGGGGGAAAGGCAAGCTGAGGTGGAGACATTTATTTAGAAATGCGATATGAAACTTGAGCTCATTGCTGTGTATTTTATAGGGCCTTTTAAATTAATACAATTTCTCTGTAGAGAAAGAGATACAGAAAGTATCGTTCTATCGTAAGCGAAGAAACACAAACGAAGTAACAAGTGGTTTAAACTTTTAACTATCTTTAAAACAGAAATGTTCAATTTTTAATCGAAGTTATGTATTTATTTACACTGCAAGTTGGCAAGCACCCGGTGGCAGTGGTACATACAATATAAACAATACACAGTAACATTACAATACACAATACAATTATATAATACACAATACAATTATACACAATAAGTTTTGGTATAAAATTGGTTCACCCCCTCCTGTCGGATCAAAAAAGGATGTGTTTAGATTTCGATCGGGTAATAATATAGTGATTGCTCCGAAGATTTTGATTCCCATATATCTTATTCCTAATTTTTCTAGGAGGAATACTAGTACTATTTATTTACAATTAATATTAAAATTAAAAATAATATCCTAATTAATTAGTGAAATTAATTTTACATTACAACCTAAATCACCCAAAGGTTAAGGGTGTTTGAGAATAAGGTGCTTAGGAAAATATTTGAGGGCTAAGAGGGATGAAGTTACAGGAGAATGGACAAAGTTACACAACACAGAACTGCACGCATTGTATTCTTCACCTGACATAATTAGGAACATTAAATCCAGACGTTTGAGATGAGCAGGGAATGTAGCACGTATGGGCGAATCCAGAAATGCATATGGAATGTTAGTTGGGAGGCCAGGAGGGAAAAAGACCTTTAGGGAGACAGAGACGTAGATGGGAGGATAACATTAAAATGTATTTGAGGGAGGTGGGATATGATGATAGAGAATGGATTAATCTTGCTCAGGATAGGGACCAATGTCGGGCTTAGCCTATGTGAAGGCGGCAATGAACCTCCGGGTTCCTTAAAAGCCAGTAAATAAGTAACCTAAATCACCATATCAGTCTGTCATCAAAATCACCCTGATTATCGTATCCACCATTACTATTACTATTATGTTACGGTATCATCGTCTTCATTTTTACTTTCACTGTTATGTCAATACTCGTATTACCATAGCATAAAATCTAAAGACAAAAATAAAGAACGCTACCGTCTGAAATACGCCGGTGGCTCTGTAATAATAATAATAATAATAATAATAATAATAATAATAATAATAATAATAATACCATGGGAATCGGAAGAAAAATAAAGAAGGTAAACGTGCGAATTCTAAATGAGGCAGTAGAGCAAATTGACGGCTTGGGGTGTACTATAAGCAGTAACTCGAGATGTTGCCAGGAAGTCATAGGAGGACAGCAATGGCAAAGGAAGCTTTTAATAGGGAAAAGGAGCATATTCAGCGGGCCACTGGAAAAAGAACTAAGGAAGAGACTAGTGAAGTGCTTAGTGTAGTGTGTGGGGCAGAAACATTGACGAAGTGAACAGAAGCGACTACAAGCATTTGAAATGTGGATATGGAGAAGAATGGAACGTGTGAAATGGACAGATAGAATAAGAAACGAAGCTGTGTTGAGAAGAATAGGTGAAGAAAGATTAGGAAGGAAAAAAGGAATTGGTTGGATCATTGGCTGAGAAGAAACTGCCTACTGAACGATGCACTGGAAGGAATGGTGAACGGAAGAAGAGTTTGGAGGAGACGAAAGTATCAGATGACAGAAAGATATATATGGATCATATGCGGAGACTAAGAGGAAAAGAGAAAATGGGAAAGATTGTAGAATGCTGGGCTTGCAGTGAAATATCTACCCTTGAGGAGAAAAATATTAATAATAGTAGTAATAATAATAATAATAATAATAATAATAATAATAATAATAATAATAATAATAATAATTGAAACCATCATTAAATCCTTACAAGCATTCTGAAACGTAACATGTAGGCTAGCACTGCTCTGTAAAGGTACAGAATATTTTAGCTTCTATTGTTTTTAAGTTGGTTATTTAACGACGCTATATCAACTACTAGGTTATATAGCGTCGATGTGATTGGTGATAGGGAGATGGTATTTGGCGAGACGAGGCCGAGAATTCGCCATAGATTACCTGGCATTCACCTTACGGTTGGGGAAAACCTCGCAAAAACCCAACCAGGTAATCAGTCCAAGCGGGGATCGAACCCGCGCCCGAGCTCAACTTCAGACCGATAGGCAAACGCCTTAACCGACTGTGCCACATAGGTGGTTTACATTCTTTTATTTCGCAATAATTTCATTTACACGACTTACGTATGTTAATCATTTCAGAGACTTTGCATGATATAAATAGAGGAAAAAATAAACAAATGTTCTACATTTTCATGAGCAATATTTTTGTGGTGACGCATATGTCTCCACCAGACAATCCAGTTTACGTCATCCTATCTAGCACGCAACCATAAAATTCCCAATGACATCGCTTTGCCTAACGTTAACAGGCGATTAGTTGCTATTGAATCATATCCGGTACGTATAATGCAAAGCGAACTATTTTATAAAACCCATATTTACATATTTAATTAAGGTTCTATCATATAATGAAAAAAAAGTGTATTCTGACAAAGAACAAAGCGAGAGCATTTGAAATTAGCTGTTCTCGTTGTCTGCACATAATAAACTGTACGCTAGTATTTGATTTAAAAACTATTTTTTTTTTTTTGCTTTCCATGCTTCCGACAATGCACAGTTGTTAGAATAACAGACGGAGGTTAATTATCATATGCCAAAGGTGAGCTCACATAGTAAATAAACAGCGTTGTAGCGGTGGTTGGGTTCCCAATAACTTTTTCGCAACGCATTTCAAATTTACATCTAATGGCGACTGTTGCTGCATTGCAAGTTACACTATTTGTATGTGAATTTATGCTGCGCGATACAATGTAGTCATTCAAGCAATACAATACTGAACATTTTTAATGTAGTAAAATATGTTTCCTAATAATTCATCCACGAAACGAAACGGAATTAAACCTAACACAATTTAAATAAATGAGTGTACAGAATGTCCCTTTCCAACAACCATGCGGTATAATTCTCTAATTGTTTAATCGGGAATCGAACTCAATTGTGCTGGATTTTAAATTATATAGAGTGCTCCAAAAATGAATAAATAAACATTAGGAGGTGGAACTACCTGTGTCGTACGCAAGGGAGGGACTACCGGATTTCAACTCCCCCCTTTGAATTAAAAAAAATGTAATTTAGATTTGAGTATTTTTTATCCATAATCGTTCTCCCTTCTGTAATTTTTCACTTCCAGAGTAACAAAATCTACATCGATATAAGGCATAGTCCTCCTATCCCTCCGCCTTGCCAGTTTCATTCTTAATCTTTTGTGATTTCCATTTTCCATTATTGTGTTTAATAATTAAATTTATTTCAGTATATTTGACTGTCTCCGTGGATTTTCTTGTTATTTAAAGTAAAGTGTCTTACCTATCATATATAAATAACTGTTGAGTATATATCTATATATAAGTGTAATGATGACACAAGTATTTTTATCTGTAGTAATGTCACGAGAGGTCTGAGATCTGCCGATAAATCCACGAGCGAAGCGAGTGGATTTATCTGGGAAATCTCAGACCTCGAGTGACATTTATTAGGACTATTTCGTGAATAAAATAAAAATTTAAATAATATATCCCTAAAATTCGATCACAAAATGTTAATAATTGTATATTAACGAATACTTAACCTAATCAGACATAGTGAAGTTGAAATACTCGTAGATGAATATCGATTATTGCAATAAAGAAATTCGATGTTATTATTTAGTAATGCGAATTGAGAAAAGCGAAATACAGGTTTAACATTGTTAATTATATGTACTGCACTTTTTTCTTATTATAACAAATACATTTTCATTATCTGCTGAAATCATAATTTAATTTAACAGTAACAGTGGGGACAGCTATATACCAATGCTTATGTATTCACAGCGAGACATGTTGCTACACAGTGAAGCCATCTCTGTATAGATAGGCTTAATTAAAACACGAATTTTATTACGCCATACGAAAGGCAGTTTGATCAAAGACATTATTACTATGCAAGGTCTTTGAGTTTGATGTGCGATGCTGTTACATAAATTTGAACGTCTATTAATTGTTTAATTTCAATAGAAATGTTATAGGCTACAATTTTATAGGTTACGTTAGGCCTATCTGTGGAAGCAGGACCAATGTCAGCTGTGCCTTGTTTCGACCGTTACTTTCAATGAGTGCTACACGAAAGCATTTTTTATAGCTCGACAAACGCATTCTCGCTGTAGTGTGTAACGGAACTAAAGCTGCATCTACACAGATCAATATTCCAGTCGCATATGCGTGCAATCTGGGAAGAATAGAATCAAGTTTAAAAGGTACGTTCAATTAAGATGCATAAAGATTTTGTGTCTACATGGTGCGCCGTTTTGAACGTGGTCTTCACTGCGTAAATATATTAATTAATATGAAATATCAATCTTGCATTCATTGCTTTAAAGTTGAAAGAAAAGTTTAACTGTGTAGTTGCATCTTAATGTATTCATGATCATCAATTTACGGGGAAACAGTTGGCGACAACGACTAAACAAAAGAAGGACCATGCGATAAATTGATAGCGATAAATCTAGCTGCAGAAATTATCGCAAAGTCTGACTGTGATTGGTTGGAATTAAAAATTTCATTACACTTCATTGGTCGAAAATGGAATGACGTCATGTAAACGAAATAGTCATATTAAATTAAACAGACATTTGAATTAAAAAAATTGAATGACTGTGAAAGAAACTACGTTTCAAAGATTTTACCTAAGGATATTCATGAATATGTTCTGTTAGAACATAGTACAGTATAATAAAAATAAATATACCATAACATAATAATAATAATAATAATAATAATAATAATAAAAATAATAATACTTACTTATGGCTTTTAAGGAACCCGGAGGCTCATTCCCTCCCTCACATAAGCCCGCAATTAATCCCTATCCTGAGCAAGATTAATCCAATCCCTACCATCATATCCCACCTCCCTCAAATCCATTTTAATATTATCCTCCCATCTACGTCTCGGTCTCCCCAAAGATCTTATTCCCTCCGGTCTCCCAACTACCACTCTATATGTATTTCTGGATTCGCCCATACGTGCCACATGTCCTGCCCATCTCAAACGTCTGGATTTAATGTTCCTAATTATGTCAGGTGAAGAATACAATGCGTGCAGTTCTGTGTTGTGTAACTTTCTCCATTCTCCTGTAACTTCATCCCTCTTAGCCCTCAAATATTTTCCTAAGAACCTTATTCTCAAACACCCTTAATCTCTGTTCCTCTCTCAAAGTGAGAGTCCAAGTTTCACAACTATATAGAACAACCGGTAATATAACCGTTTTATAAATTCTAACTTTCAGATTTTTTGACAGCAGACTAGAAGACAAAAGCTTCTCAATCGAATAATAACACGCATTTCCCATATTTATTCTGTGTTTAATTTCCTCCCTAGTGTCGTTTATAATTGTTACTGTTGTTCCAAGATATTTTAATTTTTCAACCTCTTCGAAGGATAAATCTCCAATTTTTATAGTTCCATTTCGTACAATATTCTGGTCACGAGACATAATCATATACTTTGTCTTTTCGGAATTTACTTCCAAACCTATTGCTTTACTTGCTTCAAATAGTATTTCCGTGTTTTCTCTAATCGTTTGTGGATTTTCTCCTAACGTAATAATAATAATAATAATAATAATAATAATAATAATAATAATAATAATAATACAAAGAATTTAAAATACTGATAATGAAAATTATAAATAATTTTAATACCCCCCCCCCTTGACAAAATTCTGCGTTCGCTACTGAGTACTACACACAGAAAGAGTAAATAAAATTTCATATGATCATACTTTCAGGATATCACTTTATAAAAGCAATGCAAAATGTTCCTTACGGAATTCTAACCGGAAAAATGACAAAATCTTAGAAACTTTTATGGGACGACTGATCGACCGGCCACGTTAGGCCGACGAATTGCAACAATCAAACAACTAATTGATCACAAACAACCGTCAGAAACAAAATCCAACCGACTACAATCAACAAACAAATTACAACAAACTACAATTTACCCATAACCAACCGAGAAACTGACGAGAATTAACCAATCATTAAAGGAATAGCAACCAACCGAAAAACCGATCAATGTAACTAGGCCTATTAACGTTGTTTGAAGCAGTTCTTAAAATGTGTATTGACGAATAATGACGTTTCAAGTAAAGTTACTGTCCTTTATGTTTTGAGTTTGAATCCAGTAACATCTTATAAAGGAACGAACTGTCTCACTGACAAATCGAAAACAAATAATAATGTTAATATCTCAACGTTTTTGGTCAACCCTGAAGTACACGGTAGTGTGTATTACGGGAATGTCTACTCTGCAGGGGCCGCTGCATAGTATAACTGAGCTCTGAATGCCACAAAGCAATTACACGCTCACATACTGGAAAAAAAATCCCTTCATTGTTACAATGGCTATATTAGACTCGGGAAATGCGTAGAGGGGGTGAGTTAGTTGAGAGAGTTAACAGCTTGGTAGAGAAGGGTGCAGTGGGTTGGGAGGGATACTAGATGGGGACAGTTCTAATTCCCTGGACAATGTCCATAACACTGACTGGACCCAAGGGAATCCCCGGCTCGCAATGTTGGTACAGTCGGGGGAAAGCTCATCACCATAACGGGAAGGCCTTCAGAGACTGATGGTCGGTAGAATCAAGGCACACTGAAACACAGTGTAATGTGAAAGTATTCCTTCCGTAGCTTTACATATAACTAATTTTAGTTGCCAACTGTGTCTCCAACTACATTTTCCTCGCCCTTTTGCTTTTCTTATCGAAGGATTACATTCATTAGACTGTTATCTAATTTCGTAAATTTTTTGCGTAAACTTATACAGTGACATCATTTTATTTTTACTAACATTTCTAATATTAACCTGGCTATACCTTCGGATCAACGATTAAGAATCGGAAACACCATTTGCTACCCCCTTCCACGACTGGAGTTCGATGATACTGGCATAAAATACAAACAAATCACTTTACTAGGTATAGGAGGGAAGAATAGTAATATGCGTTACAAGAGAGATATGTTGAAGTTTTCATGTTCGAGGAAAAGTTTGAAAAAGCGAAACGTAGTTGAGCTTTTTTAATTTCCGAGAATTGAAAGAAAACATACCGCTCGTGTATCGTACATTATTTTGTGCGAAGATCGTTTATTACATACCTGAAAGAGGAATTTCTAATTAGTTGCAATGAAGTCTCCATCTTGGTTTCTGTTCAATGACGGCAAATTTGCAAAACAAAAATATCTATCTTCAACATTATTGCTTTGAAATGTTTTCTGTGTTTACTATACTCCAGCAGGCCGTGATATACGTCTGTATTTTTTTTCCCCCAGTCTATGATTAGTCTGGAATCTTGTTGTTTTTTTCACTGCTTCCTTAATGTTACTTGCATCACGAATGCAGTAACTTTAGTGGAATTGTAGAGTTTAATTAATTTTTGCAAATATTTAAAAACAATAATTAACAGTGCAATTTAGATGAAATTGCAGTGGTAAGTTTCCAATTTATAATTATTACTATATTGAACGTCTCTAAAAATAATATGTTAAAAGCCTAAAGCAGTAAAATCAATATGTCACTTAAGCGGTAAGAAGAGGGAAATTGTTATGTGTGTTAGGTTGGGAATACTGAATGTGGAATTTTAGACTTTCCGCGGATTGGTTTTGTGCGGAAACCAAGCAAATACGCACGATCTCGCACAAAAATAGTTCATCCATTTACGTAAACTAGGAAATATCGCGATTTTGAGTTTGATAATTTTCATTAGGTTTTTGTTTAATCAAAATACAGTACAGTATTAACAATGAGTGCTTTTATTCACGAACTGAGCTTCCCATGCGGACGTATTCTTTACGCAGTGTAGGCCTATATTATACTGTCTACAGCACATTAGCGTACACTATAGAGAATGAAGTCAAATTGAAAAATAATCATAATATGGATATTTAAACACATTTTTGAAAATGGTGGCCGTTAATTTCGATACAGTCTTCAGTTCTAATGTGCATATTATCACACTATAGACAATTGTACGTAATTCCAATTACCAGGTTCGTACTTCGTATCACTCACTCATGTTGAAATAATTCTGTACCTACTCTATAAAAGAGACCTTACGTAGTGTAAATTTAATCTTCACTTTCGACCGATCCGAAAAGATAAAATTACTCAGACATGCTATCTACTGTCCGTCCAAGTGGTTACGTCACAGCATCGTAGAAAGGGAGGAAATCACGTGACAGTTAATTACTTAACGAGGCCCTTTTATTTAAGTTATTTTAAACAATTGTATGGGTATAATATTACGTAGACGTCCAATTCCAAACAGAAATTAATGTTCTCAGAAAAGAGCTAAGACAGCCCAGCCAGTAGCATTTACAGAGAGGCGAATAGAAGCAGGTGGCGGGAACCGGGATGCGACGTAGGCAAGTGGAAAATGATGCAATATTGAAAGCTCTTTCGTCACTGGAAAACGCGAATATATTTTTATAACGTACTGTTCACTATGACCGTAAGGCTACTATGACTGTATATGCGGTCTTGGATCTGTGTGGAGGACGGTTGAACTTCATTAGTAGAAGGGGTGGGAGTGAAGTACATTAAAAAACTCAGACACAATAAAAATTGAAGTAAAAATAAAATGATGTCCCTGTATAACTGTCTATAGATGATTTCTCGGGCAGCAAACCATTCCTTTATATCCTACTAGTCGCCGCTTCAATCCCTCGGGTGGAGTTTCTTCAAAATCTTCATTTCTAAAATCTTCATCAATCTCGTCAAATTCCATTAAAACTTTTAATTAAACTTCATATCATCGACCTTCTAAATGTTTTAATAAAATCAATAATTAACAACAAACTAACTCGTAACTATACAAACATATGAACAACTACTAATCGATTAGATATTTCTAGTTCTCGTTGTTCTTAACTTTCCAAATTAAAATAAATTATAATAAATAAAAAGTTACTTACATTACGATATGGTTGTATAAAAAATAGTATGTAACATGCGTCTTCGCACTTCATTGCGATCCTCACGTGATATGCAACCCTCGGTAAAATCTCGGGTTGCAACCAATCACATTCGAATGTGCAATGAAGTGCCTTTCAACACTTATTATTACAATATACTGTATTAATATATTTAAATTAAAGATCGTCCAAACCCTGCATTCTCCAGTCTTTCCTATTTTTTTGTTTCCTCATGTGATCCCAGCTAATTCCTTTTCCTCTTTCTGATCAGTTTCAGCATCATTGTTTCTTCATCCACTCTTTCCAACACAGCTTCGTTTCTTAAAGTAAGTAAATAAATAAATGAGTAAGAAAGTAAATAAATAAGTAAATAAAGAAATAAATAAATGCATAAATGAGTATATAAATAAATAAGGAAATAAATAAATAAATCATATAAATATTTAAAGAAAATAATCTGCCCTCAATGAGGGTGACCATAAAGATCCAGAATAAAAGCACTACAGAATAATTTAGAAAGACAGGAATTGTTTAGTAAAAAATTCAGAGAAATGCAAACCCAACAGAATCATCAATTGCCAATATATAAATGGTAATGTAATATTTGGATTGAATCCTTAAGAATATTCAACAAAATTTTTTGAATTTAAAAAAAATCGGAGTCCGAGTGCTTTTAAAATATCACATGTCGATTTAGGGAGTGTGTCACGTGCACCAAACAAAAGACCAGAAACACTCCACTGACTAGTGGGAATGTTATATTTCTCACTTAGATAAGGGATGCAGGATTCATAAATGGATTTCTTCTCCTCATCAACGTGTTGTGCCTGCAGGGCATCCCTCTCAAACCGGATTGTAGGATCAAAGACTAATCCCTTAGATTGAGTCCTGTGGATGGCTACAATATCTGCTCTTCTGTTCGAATCTAAGGATGAAACGCAGTGGATTTCCTCGTATACCTCCCATCCGCGACGCTTGAGGACATCAGCAATACCGGTCCTGGCCTTATGGTGTCGATTGTTGCGCAGCAGCTCCGTTTTTCGACAGAACCCCAACACGTGACCAAGAGTTTCCGTCTCGTTGCAGCCGGGATGGCGACAACGGGTTGTGTTGAAATTTCTGCCGGGCACAGATCTAACCGCAGATAGATTGCTGGACATTTTAATTGCATTAATGTATTCTGAAATTGATAAATTTGCTTTTGATGACATCCAGGAATTTGGCTTGGGGCACTCAGAATACAGGATAACACATTTCCCCTTATGAGATAATTTACACCATGATTCAAAACTTCTGTTCCGCAAGATCTCCCTCAATTGTCGACCTTTATGCCCACGTGCATCAACGTCGGTTAGTGTAACCACCAGTTAAAATTGTCATCTAACCTCTGGTTAAGCATTTTTACAGTGGATCGACCTCGGTTACGACTTAAATAGGAGGTTAACCACAGTAATCTACAACCGGCCATTTTCGAGCGGTTAAAGGAGATAACCAGTGATTAGTAGAGCAAGTAAAGCAAAATGGCGGCCAGAGCCACAGGTGTTTACTTCGAAGATGATTATTATTGTATAGTACTTGAATTACTTGGATAGAGCGTGGGCGTGAAGTTTCTTTAGTGGAAAGAGAGAATCTTTACGAGGAATTAGGTGACAGAAAATTTCAGGAGGGATTTTGTTTATCAAAATCTACAAATGGCTCACTTGCAATAACTCAAAAACAGTCATATTTCTTCTGTTGATCAGCTCCTTATGTTAAGATTCTATGCAACTGTTATTTTCTGTATTTTAAGAGGGAATACTTGAATATCTCTTTCTCTGTCACTGGCTGAACAAAGAGAGGTTATGGATGGATCTTAGGATAATGAACAGTAACCTGGTATAAATGGGATCTTGGGTCGTACACACATTTCTACTAATCTTCTGCATCCTTTTCCTTTATGGATATTCCTTCTTTATTATATAATATATTTAAATCTATTAAGTAAGTCTATCGATACTTAACCTCACATTAGGATATAATCACTTTTGCATTCAATTTTCTATTTTGTACGATTTTAACCTAACAGCAATTAAAAACAAAGAAATGCAACTCGCAAATATAACAGCGCTCAAAGGCAAACAAATGCAACGCGAAAATGTAGGACATGTTCACTTCGATGTAGAACGGAGTGAGCGCAGTCGTTTTTAGATGTTGACTATTATCTTTGCTGTGGTATGAATGCTTTCCTTTAGTCATTTTGTAGAAACAGTGTACCATCATAGACTTTGCTCTGGTTAAATGAAGTGTCAGCTAACTATGTTTAAGTAATCGGTGATTATGAATGGTGCACAGAAATTACATTTTAACCACGGTTACTGTTTAACCGTCGTTTCGTAATCTATGATTACTGCGTTTTTAACCGATGTTGGTGCACTTCGCCATTAGTGTTTGGAGCAATAAATAAATACATAAATAGGAAGCCTAAATAAAGAAAGAAATAAATGAAAAATGTACAGCATTGAAATTACTTCTGTTTCATTACTTAAATCTCCAGTAAATTTTAATTATTGAAGAGATACATGATATTACGTCTATCTTTAACAATCTTCACATTGTACTTTTAACGTGTTTGTAGTTTCATGGTTCACTAGTCGAAACTTGTAATAAGCGTAGACATTCAACTAAGGATTTGCCAGTGGTCTAATACTGTATAGATGAATTTTTATTTCAAAAATGCAGTGAGTTTTGTAGACTGTGAACAGCTAGCTCGTTACTGGGTATTGTCCCGAATCCAAGTAATATACTTGGTCGATCATGCTGTCCACTTTCCTTTGCGATCTGCCTATGCTTCCCACTCGTCTGCATTTCTTGTAGCGCTTGAAACCCATCCTGTCATGTTCTTTCTGAAAGCTGGACGGGGGGAAGAGGAATAAGGGAGCTGTGTTGTTCATCTCTTTTGTCGAATTCAGTCGCAATCGAAAAGACAGCTTCGCTCATAACTGAGAAAGAACTGAAAAGCTGTTTGAAGAAAGAGAAAAGAAAGTATATAAAAAAATAAAAGAAGGCGAAGTTACGGATCCATGCCTATCGTAAGGAGGGACGGATCGGAAGAGGAATGAGGGCGAGGAGCGGGAGGAGGAGGAGGTGGGTGGTGGTTGTTGTATTTCATTTCACAAGCCCCTCAATGGGAGAAGAGACGAATCTTTTCAGACATAGAAAATGACGAGATCTTATGTATGTTCTGAGATTCCAAGATATTGCACTCTATGCGTAAATGAACTCAGTGGGAGCTTGGAGTCTGTGGATTTTAACATATTCATATATCCGATTTGTAAGGCAAAAATGTATTGAAGGCTTAAGTTTGTTTCATCTTTCGATATTTCGCAGTATCAAAACCCTCAATGTTTTCTTTCCCATTTTCCGTGTTCTTATAAATTTGAAGGCATTCAGCTGTTACGTTTATCGACGCTTTAGGCTTACAGAATTTACAAAATCAGCTTTGCTCTTCCTGGAATAGACTGAACAGATTTCCGAGTACTGTAAGACAAAAAGCAAGGCATCAGAGCAAACTATTTGGATAATAACACGCGGACGTCTCTATTATACTGATAGTGAAAAACTGGGGGATTTAACTCGAAGCTTTGCCTTCGTTACTCGAACACCGGAGAAATGTAGACATTCAGGACAGCTGGAAATTAAGCCCATTATCCAATGGTACATTATTAACCAGTATAGGCTTCAGTGGAAAGAACCTATAGAGGAGATGAACCCTGCCAGATGGCCGAAACAAATTCTGCCATATGTTCTAATAAGACTCCGAAACATTGAAAGGCCTAAAAGGTCTTCATAATCTTTATTATTATTATTATTATTATTATTATTATTATTATTATTATTATTATTTACTGTAGTTGATTATTTAACAACACTGTATCAAATACTAAGTTATTTAGCGTCGATAGAATTGGTAACAGCGAGATGGTATTTGGTGAGATGAGGCAGAGGATTCGCCATAGATTACCTGGCATTCGCCTTACGATTGGGGAAAACCTCGGAAAAACCTCAACCAAAAAATGAGCCCAAGCGGGAATCGAACCCACGCCCGAGCGTAACACCGGTTCAAAAGACAAGCGTCTCTGGTGATTGACCTACGACAGTAGCTATTATTATTATTATTATTATTATTATTATTATTATTATTATTATTATTATTATTATTATTATTTAAGATAATATACTTAATTTTCATTGTATCATCTCTATTATTCTGTTAGTATAATATATCACAGATTAGAGAAAAATTCTTTTTCAAGATTGTTTATTTTTACATTCATTTTATCCTTTTATTTTTATTTTTAAGGATCCAGTGATTAACATTACAATTTAATTTACTTATTTTAATTATTATTATTATTATTATTATTATTATTATTATTATTATTATTACTACTACTACTACTATATATTCTTTCAGATATTATACTTAATTTTCATTTTATCATTCTATTACTTTCATAGTATAATATAATATCATACATTAGAGCAAAAATTCTTTGTTCAAGATTGTTTATTTTTACATTTATATTACCCTTATTCTTATTTTTATTATTGTTATTTATTATTATTATTATTATTATTATTATTATTATTATTACTACTACTACTATATATTCTTTCAGATATTATACTTAATTTTCATTTTATCATCTCTATTACTTTCATAGTATAATATAATATCATACATTAGAGCAAAAATTCTTTGTTCAAGATTGTTTATTTTTACATTTATATTACCCTTATTCTTATTTTTATTATTGTTTATTTATTATTATTATTATTATTATTATTATTATTATTATTATTATTATTACTACTACTATATATTCTTTCAGATATTATACTTAATTTTCATTTTATCATCTCTATTACTTTCATAGTATAATATAATATCATACATTAGAGCAAAAATTCTTTGTTCAAGATTGTTTATTTTTACATTTATATTACCCTTATTCTTATTTTTATTATTGTTATTTATTATTATTATTATTATTATTATTATTATTATAATTACTACTACTACTACTACTACTACTACTATATATTCTTTCAGATATTATACTTAATTTTCATTTTATCATCTCTATTACTTTCATAGTATAATATAATATCATACATTAGAGCAAAAATTCTTTGTTCAAGATTGTTTATTTTTACATTTATATTACCCTTATTCTTATTTTTATTATTATTTATTATTATTATTATTATTATTATTATTGTTGTAAATTAAATGTATTCAAAATTTTGTTTATTCTGTATTATTAGTGCATCACTTGTGCTAGGCTATCATTGGCCCATGGCTGTTGACCAGCACATTAATATTATAATAAATAAAAAATAAATGAATAAATAAAAATAAAATTATTATTGGTGGTGGTGGTGGTGGTGGTAGCAATGAAGACTTGTGTTGTTTAGGCAACTGTCCGAAGACAGATCTAAACCTCATGATACTAACAAGGAATCACTTATGAGGCAACTATGTCAGGAGATAATGGGGTACAGTGGCCAGTTCCTTCCTCCAATTGAATCAGGAATTTGCAAAAGGGACCAAGTCCGAAAAAGTAAATTTTAAGAAAACAACACAAAACCATTTTGTATGGATCTGGATGTATAACAGTCCAAACATGTTGATACACAATTTAAATATGTCCAACCTATACAACTTAGTTTCCTTTTAATGCTGATTTCCAAGAAGAGAGTATGGAGAGCCAGAAGAGGGTATAAACTCGATTTGCAAAAAATATGGACTTGGTCCCTTTGCAAATTCCTGATTCAATTGTATATATCGCCGATTAGGTAAATATTACACTAATCAGTTGTTAGATAGTGAAAACTATGCTTTATTATTATTATTATTATTATTATTATTATTATTATTATTATTATTATTATTATTATTATACGGCGGCGCTTGGTGGTAGGTTTTCGCGTACTCCCTTTTCCCCTACCGACAGTCCGTGCTTGTTCCTGTAAACATCATGCAGTGCTACGTATTTCGTCTCCCGTGGTGCATCGAGGGCAACTGCTACTGCGGCAAAGAGCTCGTCGCTCGTAGATGGGGACGCTTGGGTGAATAAAATAAAATGAAGTATCCGCCAATGGATTAAAAGATAACGTCGACTATCACAGAATATATGAAATAAAGTAACAAGTCTTACTTTACACTGAGTAGGCCTAAGTTACAATGTTCACGGTTATATGAATGCTAATTTAAGAAGAACAATTCATTTTTATTAACATTTCGTTTTATTTTTTTCTTTAATATGCTTCGTCTCCCTACTCTACGCGTTAAAAGCTTCAATTTAACATTCGGTAAAGTTACCTGTTACAAAATATATCTCGAAAAAAGAATAAAACTTTCCTTGATTCACCGTCATATGACAAATGTGTTTCAATTTGTGTTTTGTGTGGCATTACAACATTTGTATGAGTTTTATGTTTATTTTTGAATGCCTAAACTTCAAACTTTTCTGCCATATGTCACTGTCATTAAAATGTGTCTCTACTTTTTTCCTCCCCTTCGTTTTAAACTAAAATTGCTGAAAAAAAAAATGTCATCTCGTGGCAGTTATTAAAATCATTTAAATTTCAACAAGAGCGCAAAGGTGGACACCAGTCACATTTCGCGTTCAAAACCTCTCTGGATGCATTTATAAAGAATGCGAATCAAACAAATCTCTATGAGTCAAATGCATCCGTTTTTTCTGTCTTACTATGTTTAATCTTCCTTTATTCCGACATACACATAATTGCAGGTAGGGGAGGAAGATTTCTATTTCTATCTACTTACCTACAGTCATTGCACGCAAAGTGTTTTAGATTTAGTCCAAAATAAATATTACAAATATATGTACTGTAGTGGCAAAAAATCGGACCGACCCTTGTAGCTGACTTCAGAGCCTTGTTCACTCCAGAACATGATAGACTGGTAACTAAGACTTTCGTGGTTCGAATCCTGCCTGAGAAGGAAACTTTTTTTTTTCTTGTTCCTTATTCAAATTTATTCCCACTACTTTTCGATTGCTGGTAAAATTCATGTTCTGCGAATAATAAGTTAATTAAGTAGTAAAATATCGCTGCAATCGAAAACTATTGGGAATAAATTTGAATAAGGAACAAAAAAAAGTTTCCTTCCCAGGCAGGATTCGAACCACGAAAGTCTTAGTTACCATTCCGTTGTGCTCTGGAGTGAACAAGGCTCTGAAATCAGCTACAAGGGTCGGTCCGGTTTTTTTTTTGCCACTGCTGTATATAATAATTACATAAAAATTTACAAATTCTCAAACTCAGTATTAAAAAAAATCACTAATATTATAAAAAAAAGACGTCTATGAGCCAACCAGAGATAATTCTTTTAAATCACCCTTGCTCATATAAAACAAATGGCGGGGAATTTTATTGAATACTCTTAAAACCAAAATTTCAAAGTTATCTCAAGTCTTGGTCAATGTGTAATGAGCAGAGACCGGAAGTTTAGGCATTATGAATTTTTAAAATAGGCAGGCAAAAAGGCACCATAAATAGCTAAAATAGGCAGGCAAAAGGCATTATAAATAAATAACTAAAATACGAATAAAAGGAAATTACAAAAAAAAACTTGTATTAGACCATTGGTGTCGATGAAGGGGAAATAGAAATGCCCAGGCTTCCCCCACCAGTACTTCCCAGGAACCGTACCTGCTCTGATCTGACGAGCTATGCTACAAGGAATGGGTTCAGTGGCGGACACTCAATGTCATGTACGAATCGTAATAATGTTTACAAACTTTATGTGTATTTATAGTACGTGAATATAATACAACAATATTAATACTACGGCATATCAACACAATTATTCTGTTTTCTCTGCTGGTGATATGGAGGTCTTTGCAGCTACGAGCCGGTCAATATCGGGCTGTAATTTACTAACACTTACACGCAATGTTGCAACTAGGTTAGAATCACTTATCCTCGATCTTCTGTTGTTCTTATTGTTATTCATAACTGAGAAGAACTGCTCGCAGACATAGGTTCCTCCAAACATGGCTAACATACGAGAGGCGAGATTCTTCAGATTAGGATACAAATCTTTATCAATTAGTCTCCATAATTCTATTCCTAGTTTTCCACTGCTTCGTATCCGTGTATTATTCTGCATGTGAATGATCTCTAGCTGACAGTTCAGTGAAGCTTCTTTGGTTTGACTGCAAATGGATTTTCAAATATTAACATTTCCACATTCATTTCATTGATGTCATGAAACCTGGTTTCAAACTCAGAAAATAGCATTTCCAGAACAGGTTGGTATTTCGTAATAAATGAACCTTTTGGTTTACTAATGATTGAAGATGATGTAATTCTGCCTTCTGCAGCTGATGCAACCATAGCTTCAGTTTACCCATAAAGGACCTAATGGCATCTGCCATATCTACGATGGAGAGGTTTTTCCCTTGTAGAGCTCTATTTAACCGAGTTAAATGATCACACAAATCCATTAAGAAGGCAAGATCCAAAATCCACTCGCTATCGGAAATTTCGGGGATGGCAATATTGTGTCCCTTTAAGAAGGAGTCTACTTCCGCACGGATATTGTAGAAGCGATGAAGCATATTACCCCTGCTTAGCCACCGGACTTGAAAGTAGTAAGTTAAATCGTCATAATCACAACATACGAGTATGTTGTGTAAATATTCTTGAAATTGTCGATGCCGCAGTGAATTAGCTTTAATTAAATTAACAGCTTTTACCACTACTGACATTAACGTTCGCTGAATTTACTAATTTTGAACATAGTGCTTCTCTGTGAATAATACAGTGTACTGTACCATTTTGACAGAATTTCTAGATATCCCTATTTCATTCAGAAATAATCCACGAGAGTGACCTATCATAGAGTGTGCTCCGTCCGTTGTTAATGATACCAATTTCTCCCACGATAGTTCATACTTGCAAGCAACCATGTGCAGTGCCTCAAAAATATCTTCACCTGACGTGTGTCCCTTTATGGGTACTAGATCCAGGAATTCTTCAAATACATTTAATTCATTGTCTACCTAAAAAATATAGCTAATTGTGCTGTACGCTTAATATCAGTGCACTCGTCTAAGGCTAATGCGTAAGACCTTTTATCATAGATCTTAATTGGTCTTCTATGTCGGAGTTCATTTCTGCTATTCTGGACACTACTATCGCTCTTCCTAGGCTAAGTATTTTAAATGAATTAATGATATTGAGGCAAATCTCCTCTGCTACGGTTACAAATAAGCCTTTTGCGAATTCTCCATCTGAAAAGGGCTTGGTGTTTTCAGCTATCAGCTTCGCAACTCTATAGCTAGCACGCAGAATATTGACGGGTGAAATTTCCTGCTGGTCACGTGTTTTGCTACTATAGAAAGTCTTGTTTAGTTCATGGAGTTTTCTTTTCAGTTGTGTATCTGACAGATTAGTACCATATTCTTGGTTGTGGCTACTCCTGAAATGCATGTTGATATTGTACCTTAATAGTACATTCAACGTTTTAGAACATATTAAAAAACATGGTTTATCTTCATGAAGCACAAAGAAGAATTCTTCCTCCCACTCGACGCGAAACAGAGCACTGGACATGTTCAAGCAGCGCCACAGATTGTTATTATACCAGGTGCAATGATGCACGACGTGATTGACAGACTATAGTCCGCGACTGCTGTCAGGTCCCCTGCTTACGTCACATTTCGTGGAGGGGGTGAACAGAGGGGAAAGCACCGTCGTGCGCTAAACGGCGTGACTGTAACTAGACCCACAGCCTTGTACTTTCCAGAAAGGAATTTCGGCAGCAAGAAAAGCTTTACATAAATCGAATGCAAATTGAGATTTTCGACTCGATGTTGCAATTACTGTTGGAAGCAAAGAAATCTTCTTCCCAGTAGCCTTGGAAAGAGCATTTTTGTGTTTGGTTGTACTGATATGTTGCGATATGAAATATTTAACTATAAGTCGCGACGCCGTTATTCCCGGCGTGACTCCTCCTCTTTGCTTACGTCTTGGGAAGTGAAGGCTCTATAAAGTCTAGGTAGGTAGTATCGTTCGCCATTTTTGTTCTTTTGTTGCCGAGCTAACAGACGAGGAATGTATTTGCCACACCGTTAAACATTATCATGTCGTAGCTCCTATGATAATAAATCAAACGCACTGTAATTCAGCAAATAATTGAGCGAAAAATAACGTCCTCGTGTGTTTTCTGCGAACGCCAACGAAAGAGCCAAAATGGCGGGTGATTATATTAAGTACTTATCGAGCCTTAGGAAATGCATGATGTCTTCATCAGCGAATCACAAGACGCACACGTTTAAATGTAGCCGACCTGTAACGTGATTGGCTGCCGGAAATTAGAGCGACGAGACTATAGCTACAACAACGCCGCAATGAAAACTGAAAGAAAAATAACCGTTAAAAATAACGTTAGACCCGCACTCATTGTTGCCTTGTCAAATAAACACGAGCGATAATTAAAACGCTTACTGTTATATCTTTTTGCACGGCAGCACTCATTGTTGCATAGAGAACTGACTGAAAAACAATAATATGCATTCGGTGAAGTCACTTTCATTGTAGCGGTTATAGAAATAAATTTACCTGTAGACAATTTTTAATAATAAATTAATAAATAATAGATAAATATTGAAAGGTCAAGGTCCCAGATTATTAAAGAAATTTTATTCCAATAATATTTCAACCACGAATCCTCTCCAAATTGATAAAAAAAATTGTATTGGATTTATAGTTTGGGTTTAAACATATTAAACACTATTTAATCTGTATTTACTCTCAATTTTAATTTCATTTTTGTCTGTATTGGAATCCCCTCCTGAGCACGAGTCTTACTCATTCAGGAGTGGGATAGTTTATCTTTCATTGTATTTATTAATTTGTATTCATTTCAAACTTACTAGCAATAAAAATAAATAAATAAATAAATAAATAAATAAATAAATAAATAAATAAATAAATAAATAAGTAAATAAAGGCAAAAAAAAGCATTTAATTTGTAAATTAGCCATTCATATTTTTAAAAAAGGAGAAAAGGGCAACATAAAACTGTGACGTTTCAATCACAAAGGTATAATTCGTACAGATGTACTTTCAAAATTAAGATAGATTTAACACATATAAAAAGGCATTCTGCTAAAGTTCTGGTCTCTGGTGATGAGGAACAGGCTATTAAACAAATCTTTTTGTCTAGTGTTATATTGTAAAAGTCACTCCTCGTTACATTGCTTTTTGCACGATAATACGTTTTCTCATCGTTACAGCAAACGGCCGCCACGATTTAAAGTTTATAATAATAATAATAATAATAATAATAATAATAATAATAATAATAATATTATTATTATTATTATTATTATTATTATTATTATTATTATTATTATTATTATTATTATTATTATTATTCGAAGTTATTGAGGTAGTGACTTCTCTACAAATGCAGCTTTGTTTCAAACAAAAAGTGTGGGATTGTAACTCCACCCTAGAGCCGGTGTCTGTTTTTATAAAGAGAAGTGTGAGACCAGCGCCGGAAAGTGTAGTTATGGCAACGCCCAGAAGACAAAGTATTATCAAACGGAAATAATGATGGAAGGCGGAGAACTCGCAGACAGTATGATGAAACAGTTGACGACATATCCCCTTGCTCCTGAGCTGTGTTATGTAAAGACATGCGCCGGTCTCCTTGGCAACACAGCTGTGTATTTTCATCGCTGTTTGTGAAAAAATATGAGGCTAGGAATACTGTGGGAGGATCCAGTCTCTTTTTTCTTTATTTATTTGCATGTTGTTCAGTTGAATGATATCCTGAAAGTAATTTCATTGTTGTAGTTGATACTGCGGGGGAGTAAGAGGAAGAAAAATAGGAAAAATTGGAGGATTATGTGTTTGCCCTTGGGTAGAACATATGAATAAATGAATGAATAGTTGATATTTTGTCCTAATACCGCCGAGTTCTTTTGCAACAAATTCAGTTATTATACAGAGTGACTTATATAGAACTGATACATTTTTTCATTAATTGTTTCAAAACGAATTGTGGTAGCGACAACTTATTATACCTAAAATGTAGAGGAATTTTGGGAGATTATTTACCTCTATAGCAAACGTTGAAAATATCCTCCATCCTGCATAAGGCACAACTCAACACGTCGTTCCATGTTACTGGCCACTCGTTTGAGGACTCTGTTGTTTGCTTGAATCTCCTGTGTGATGTTGTGCTTCAGATCGTCAAATGTCTGGGGAAGTGTGGTGTAAACCCTGTCTTTTAAGTAACCCCATAGAAAGAAGTCCGGCGTTGTCAAATCTTATTCCTGGAAATTATTCGGTCGTCTCATAACCGGATAAATGGAACCATGCTTCATCTGTGAACCATGTGATGGGCAATATGGCAGGATTTTGCACAATGAACGTCTGAAACCAACGACAATAATTCAATCTTTTATCCTCATCTGGTTCCTGTAGCTGATGAACAACCGTAACCCTATATGGCTTTAGGCTCTCTGACACATTGAGTAGGTGTACTCTGTCTCCTGCGACAAACGTCTTAATGATTTTTTGGGTGACTGCTCCAGTCGTGCTCTTACGTCAACAACAACCGTGGGAAGCCTAGATGAACGATGCTTGCCCTTTTCACTCACCAGAGATCCAGTTGTTTCCAATTTGTTTACCAGTCCCAGTATTGTGTTTCTTTTGGGAGGATTGCGAACACCAAATTCTCTCTGGTATGCCCTTTGAGTAGCTGTGGCCACCGAGATCTCCGGATTTGACAACGCCGGACTTCTTTCTATGAGGTTACTTAAAAGACAGAGTTTACGCCACACGTCCCCAGACATTGGACGATCTGAAGCACAACATCACACAGGAGATTCAAGTGAACAACAGAGTCCTCCAACGAGTGGCCAGTAACATGGAACGACGTGTTGAGTTGTGCCTTATGCAGGATGGAGGACATTTTCAACATTTGCTATAGCGGTAAATAATCTCCCAAAATTCCTCTACATTTTAGGTATAATAAGTTGTCGCTAGCACAATTCGTTTTGAAACAATTAATGAAAGAAATGTGACAGTTCTATATAAATCACTGTGTAGTTTAAAATCTCCAGTAAGACCTAAAATAGTAATAGGAAAGAGTGTCATAGAACAGGTAAATAAATTTAAATTTTTGGGCGTTACCTTATCTTATAAAGGAGACTATGACCAAAAAGAAAAAAATAGAAAAATTTAATTACATAAATGGAACAATAAGAAGAACCCTGAAATCAAAAGCTAGAAAAGATACATTGTTAAAATTTTATAAGGTGATGTCAGTGCCCAGTTTACTATATGGAAGCGAAACATGGGTTATGAAAAAGAGAGATGCCTCTAGATTACAAACAAATGAGATGAAATTTTTGAGAAGCGTAGCAGGTTACAGGAAAATAGAACATAAAAGAAACGAAGAAATAAGAGAAGAACTTGAGATATATGAATTAAACAACAAAATAGATACATTTATCTTTATCTTTCCAGGATGAACGTAATAACCCGTAACGAATGGACCCTAGTAGAGAATTTCTTTTTATTTTACTTTTAACTGAATATAAGTATAATAATGAAATGCATGTATTTTGGTTAAAGTAAGACCCTTTTCAATTTTAAAATACAAGAAATTTTATTATTTCAAAAATTAGAAAAAATACTATATAGACTTAAGTGATTGGGTACAACAGAAAAATCGACTTTTTTTACTTTTGTGCCTTTTCCCGCCGACCAAAGAATTTTTATGTTACACATTTCACTGCGAGATTAAATTTTGGTTCAAGGCTTTTAGTATCGAAGGTTGATTTTGATTAAATTATTGACTTCCGTTGAAAGTTCTGAAGTCAGATTTTGTTTATCACGTTTGAAGGAATTTTTATAATAATTTGAATAGTTGCCATATTAATAGCTCCATTCATGCAATATTAACACAATTAAAAAAATAAATCAAGTAATCTTTGAAAATGTCTGTGCAGTAAACAAAATCAGCAAATCAGCACTATCTTGTTCATACTCAAAATTTAGGTTCAACTCATTTCAAGTCTCATGTAGACACTTCATTTTTCAATACCGCTTCCTTTTCATCTGGAAGTTCTGTCTTGGAGATTGTCTTCTATGTTGCAGCTCCACATTGTCTCTTTTCATAGACCAACAGTAGTCAGACATCATAAATTCAATCAACCTACCTTGATGACGCTTTTCTGTTTCTTTCATGTCTTGATGAATCCTTTCTCCATGCTCTTCGCTGTAATGTTGAGGACAATCATGGATGAAGTCGAGATAGCAATGAAGGAAATGGATTTTAGTACTCATATTGGATCCTAAGGGTGCTATTGATAGACATTTCGCTAGTCCTTGCTATGAGCGTGCTAAAGTAGCCCCGGCTATCGACTGGTTACGCGTACAGGATTCATATATCATATCATATCATATCATATCATATCATATCATATCATATCATATCATATCATATCATATATCATATCATATCATATATCATATCATATATCATATCATATCATATCATATCATATCATATCATATCATATCATATCATATCATATCATATCGCTAACACTGGTTTATGAATACGAAAAACGTTAGTTCTCTGATCATCCACCGGAAGCCCGCGCTAAGAATGTCTATGAATACGACCCTTCATATTTTATAGCTATCTTTTTATTTATTCTAGTAGGTTATTTTACGACGCTTTATCAACATCTCAGGTTATTTAGCGTCTGAATGAGATGAAGGTGATAATTTCGGTGAAATGAGTCCGGGGTCCAGCACCGAAAGATACCCAGCATTTGCTCACATTGGGTTGAGGGAAAACCCCGGAAAAAACCTCAACCAGGTAACTTGCCCCGACCGGGAATCGAACCTGGGCCACCTGGTTTCGCGGCCAGACGCGCTGTTAGTCCACAGGTGTGGACTTATGGCTATCAACATATTTTCTACAATGATTTTGAAATCTGGGTGTTTTCCTATTCCCCAAGAAATTGTCAACCACATTCTTAAATCCTGTTCAAGCCAGTCGTTCTTCATGGGTCATTAAATTGTCGAAGTATTCACTGTCATCAAACTTCTTATGTTAGGTCCCACAAATAATCCTTCTTTAAGTTTAGCCTCAGAGAGAAAGGAAAATTTAGAACTTATATACAGGGTGTTTCAAAAATACGGGACATAATTTCAGGTATGTATTTCCCACATGTAGACAATCAAAATAGTACATTACAACATGTGTCCGGAAATGCTTTATTTCCGAGTTATGGCCTTCACAACATTGAAATTCACCGGAACGTTTTTCTTTCCGCAGGTCGTTGCCGTCAAAGGAGACATTAAGAGGGCACTCTAACAGTTCATTCCGAGGCGAAGGTTACATTCAGTACTTGGATCGAAGGTTTCCTGATCGATGGATAGGTAGAGGTGGCCCAATTGCTTGGCCTCCACGCTCACCTGATCTGAACCCTCTCGATTTCTACTTGTGGGGCCATTTAAAATCATTGGTTTATTCGTCTCCGGTGCCTGATTTGGAATCCCTTCGGAATCGAATTGTGGCATGTTCTGAGGACATACGCAATACTCCTGGAGTTTGGGATCGTGTTCGCAGGTCAATGAGACATCGATGTGAGGTCTGTATTCAAGCAGGAGGTGGACATTTTGAACATCTTCTGTAATGACAACGACCTGCGGAAAGAAAAACGTTCCGGTGAATTTCAATGTTGTGAAGGCCATAACTCGGAAATGAAGCATTTCCGGACACATGTTGTAATGAACTATTTTGATTGTCTACATGTGGGAAATACATACCTGAAATTATGCCCCGTATTTTTGAAACACTCTGTATAACATCATCTTTATGCAATGCTTTCACAAACTGTTCCATTATTACCAGTTTAATGTGAATAGGCGGCAAGATGATCTTCTCGCGTTTCAGCAGACCTTTTCTAATGATATTTTTCTTCTGTGTACTTACAGATAACTCGAGAAGTATCGATTGTTTTACAGTCGATCGTGTTCAATCACTTAACGATAGATTATATCGATCGCAATATAAAGTTACGCGCGATGTTTGAATATAGCGTACTTAAGGAATTACATAAAAACTTAGAATGTTTAACGAAAACAGGTTTCATTTTTGCAGAGACCATGAAAAGAGTCATTCAAAATAATCCTTCATCCCGTAAAGCTCCGAAACATGGCAACCCTGTATTATTATTATGCTGGTTTCCTCTTTCAAATCATGTAAGGATATGTAGAGGATGCAGTTGACTCACCTGGTAGAGAGAAATGAACAGTAATTTTATTCAGAACAAAGCGTATATATAATAAATCACTCACTTTACTGTTGTTTTTGTTAATGGTTGACCAGTTTTTATTTTCCAAAGTGCTGTCGTATTTCAGTTTGAGTCTGTTTTTAGTCCTCGATATACTTCACTATTTATTTATCTATACTTAACAGACTCATTATGATTTCACATAGTTTTATTTAATTCTGGTAAACGCAGTGGATCTGATATATAAATTAAAATGTATTAATCACTTGCCCTATAGTACTTTAAGAACGAATTAGTGTACACAATTCTCTAATACTCTTCTCCACGAAACTTCAATCTCCTTCGATCGCGTTGAGCTTCCGTCTAAAAGTTTGCATCATCAAAACGCCTCTTTCATTAAAACTTTAAAGCACTCTTTCTTGAACTTCTATCTGCTCGTAAAATATTTTTACTTTGGGATATTCCCGTACATGTTGCAAGCGTATAGGCTCTTCATGTCTTTCCCTTTAGTTTCTTCTACAGACTCTTCAATTTATTTTTTGAACCGAATATTGAAAGAACATGTATATAGAACTGATTTAAGCTTTAAAATATATAGAATAAGTTATTATCATAGATAATATCGTAAGTGCTTTTCATTTGGTCGATAAATCCGCGCTTGTGAATTTCTCCGAAGTAAAATATAACATCCTATCTGCTAATAAAGTATTAAAAACAAATAAGTTAACAATAATAATAATAATAATAATAATAATAATAATTTTTATTGCTAGAATAAACACATATTGTTTTTCTGTTTGTATAAAAATCACTCTAGCACCCCCAGAAACAGTGTATTCTCGTGCTCAGAGGGCATTCCACGAAATTTTAAAACAAATATTTAATTAATTCATAAAAAATAAAAAGTTAAAAGATAAAAAATACAAATATTACAGTAATTGAAACTTTATATTGCCTCCCTAACAATAATTTTAATTGATTTTTAAAATAAGAAGCATTAGCAAATTGAATGTTTGGTAATGTAGCTGTTATCTTGTTATAGAGCCTTGGACCGAAGTTGCTACTGTGATTATAAGCTACACTTGTGGTGCATTTAGGTTCTGTCAAGCATATGTTGTCATTTTCCACCGTCACTAGATTGTACTATTAACAGTAGAACAACGCAAAACATTGACGTCGTTGTTTACATTCACAGTATGTCTGTCTACTATGTTCAAGGAACTCTTTAGTCAAGTTGTGCGTACATTGGTTGCTAAAGTGTTCCGAATTCTAAGACTGGTTATGAAGATAAGTGTAATAAAGTATACAATCATTTGTAATAATAATAATAATAATAATAATAATAATAATAATAATAATAATAATAAAAATTTATTTATGTAATCTGGCAGAGCTAAGGCCAATAGGCCTTCTCTTCCGCCCAGCCAGACTCTCTAGGCCTATATTAAGAAAATATATATTCTTTTAAATTACACATGGTAAATTTCTTTCAATTATTACTTCGTTTGTGTACTCAGAAAATATCAGTGTTTTGTCTAGCCTGCAAAACATCAGGAGCAACTGGTTGAAATTCGAATATTCAGTCGGATGCTCTACCTCAGTCGTGGCGAAAATGTAATCGTGCGCCGAGCCACTGTGTAAACTGCAACGTGCATAGCACCTATGGAGGGAGGCGGACACCCGAAGGGGAAGTGAAACAACTGTCTGACTTATTAACGGATTTTCATTTTCCTTACGTCAAGCGCTTAAATATAATTTTATACAGTACAAGGCTACAAACTAATGTTTAATACGTGTAACGAAGAAAGAAATGAATAAGAAAACATAGGACACATTATCACAACCTAAAATTAATTGTCTTCAGAATGTCTCTGCGACAGAGTTTCAAAATCAGGAATTATGTCACTTACTGCCAGTCGTAGTTGATCACGAAGGTATTTGTCTGTCAGTCGTGATCTAAATTTGGTTTTTACTATTTTAATTGTTGAAAATAGTTTTTCACAAACGTAATTTTTAGCTTCAACAGAGCAAGCGAAAGAACGAAGCTTCGGATATTTATTTTTTTTTGGCAATGATTTGAAAGTTCAATATTTGTCAAGTCCTTACATCTAGCTATCATTTGACATCACATAGTAAATCAGTGATTTCAAATTGAAGAGCTAATCGCATTATTCGTACATCTGCTGAAAAAGGGTCGACGTACAGAGATGATGATGATGATATTATTATTATTACCCAAATTTTAATGTTTCATGAGTAACATGTAGACTAGTATAATGCCGTTTCATGTTATACAACCGTTTTCCTCGTAACACTTCTGAACAAATCATACATTTAATATTCTCATCATATTGACAGCAAAAGAATGCGTCCTCCCATCCTACTTGAAACTTTCGTTTTTGTAGAGGTACGTGGTTTCGAGAGAGACATATACCACTTGCAGGTCAGAGACAAATATAAATGGAACGGAGTTTGACTCCAGTGAATGAGAGGGTAGGTGTTGGGGAAGGTTAGAAGCAAGAGAAATGCATAGCTCTCACTGCGAGCCACAATGTACTCGCGAGTCGCATTCTCGCCACGAGTCTACCTTGACGGATGCTCTCTGGCCGGTCGAATGAAAACCAACCGGTTGTAGCCTAAGCCCTATTCTGCAGCTCTCTAGTAAAAATCCACTCTGAAGAACAGACCTACGTGTTGGCCCAACATCTCCCTTCAGTATACGCTGTTCTCATCCCTCTTCCCATTTCAGTTGGCACCAACAGCAATCCGGCGGAGATATCCGCTCCTAGGCCAATATATAATTTGTTATTCCATTTGGGAATGATATCCAGCAGCTGGTGCGGATTACGGGAAATGAGATGTCAGTTTGAGCAGGAAGACTGTAAGGGTGCAGTCGCAACCCCTTTGTTCAAGTTCGGAGTTATTTTTTTTTCTGTATATTCTTGTTACTAGCGCCATCCACCCCCATTGTACTTTCGCGTGCGCAAATAAGCAAATACCAAGAAACAAAAATTAATTCTGGGAACAGAGGGTAGCTGTATAACAAGCTGAGACTGGAGATAGCTATGTTAATGACTTGGTGCGGTCCAGGAAGTGTAGTAACGAAATCTCAACACTTCGTAAGAAGAATAGGGAGCTTATCTGATAGAATACAGCTGCACGGGTGAGACTTTTAATCATCGGGAAGACGCGGGGAATTGGTATGATTTTGAGAAGCAGACTAGTCAATAGATGCGATAAGGTTGAAATATGAGGTAGGGAGTTTTAAGGGAGTGCGCGAAGTTCTGTGATAACGAGAAACGTAAATTTTTAATTAATTAAAAAATTAATGGCTTTGATAATAAAAAATAGACTGTCACTAAGTTGACACATAATTTATCATCGTGCGTTTTGCCTGTTTTAACAACAAATCATTCCCTTTTGTCATGCTACTTAATGCCGTCATGATTGAAAGTTGATTTTACTGAGTTCATAGTTGCCAACCTAGATCTTTTTGCTGGTTGTGTGGAAGAGAAGGCCTTACGGCCTTAACTCTGCCAGCTAAAATAAATCATTATTATTATTATAAGTATGTTGAAATATTACGAATAACTGCTCTAGAGTTGTAATGAAAACCACTGCCTTCTACAGACGTGGACAAATTATTAGACTAAAATGTTTTCTTGCAAACAAAATATACAGTATCTGGCCACATTATTATAATCACTCACATTTTTACTATATTTTACATATTACTTCCTCATTTGAGCTCTGGTTTCCTTTCTTAAGCAGAATTCACATTACATATTTAATTTTTAAACAATATTAAGTATAATTACAATTATAACAATTTTAATTCAACAAATATTGATAAATAACCAACGACGAACAAACATTGCTTTGTCCATCAAACATTGAAAGGTTGATTCATCGGAAAAGCAAACCTGAAAATTGTCAAAGAAACTGATAAAAACTCTAAATTAAATACTGTATTTAATACTCAAAGACAAAATTTAGAGTTTTTATCAGTTTCTTTGACAATTTTCAGGTTTGCTTTTCCGATGAATCAACCTTTCAGTGTTTGATGGACAAAGCAATGTTTGTTCGTCGACTAAAGGGAGAAAACTTTGCTCCTGGATGCCTGGTTAACACAGTTAAACACCCAATATCAGAAATGATATGGTCTGTGATATCAGGCAAAGGTTCAGGACGACTGTACATTGTTCTGGGAACAATGAAACAAGATCAATATATCCAGCTATTGGAAAACAGGCTTATCCCTCAGCTGAACTAATGGTTCCCAAATGAGGAGAAATATATTTTTATGCAAGGTGGTGCACCTTGCCACACTGCTAGGACAGTCAAAACGTTTCTGGCTCCCAAAAACATTCCACTTTTGCCATGGCCAGGAAACTCACAGGACTTGAATCCCATTGAGAACGTCTGGGACCTCATAACAAGAGAGATGGCAAAAGAATTTATTACTACCAGAGTTCGACTTATTGAAAGGCTGATACATGTTTGGAACCACAATGAGAGGATCCAGGAAATAATACAGAAGTGTATTGTAAGCATGCCAAAGAGAATTGAAGCTGTAATTAAAGCCAAAGGAGGTCGTACAAAATACTGAAATTTCTGTAAAAATGAGGTGTGGTTGGTTATTTATCAATATTTGTTGAATTAACATTGTTATAATTGTAATTATACTTAATATTGTTTGAAAATTAAATATGTAATGTGAATTCTGCTTAAGAAAGGAAACCAGAGTTCAAATGAAGAAGTAATATGTAAAATATAGTAAAAATGTGAGTGATTATAATAATGTGGCCAGGTACTGTAATTTTTCATACCAACTATCAGTATAATATTCACAGAGTCTCTATTGTTGTTAAATATGATTGTTTACAGCTTCTTGTATATTTTATCAATGGTTAAGTATTTTTTTCTGGCTATGTTGGTACTACTGGTGTTTTAATTATATACTACAGAAGATATTCTCCCATGGCCTGCAAGAAGACCGGACATGAACGAAATTGAAAATCTGTAATCTATACTGAAGAGGAAAGTGAACAAAAAGAGGCTTACAACAAAACATGGATTCATTTAAGCACTGTCTGATATCTGGCTAAATGATGCTGATATTCAAAGAAAGTGTCAAACTTTGGTTTCCAGCATCCCTGACAAAATCAACGTGTTAATAAAGAATAAGGGCATGTTCATAAAATATTAGTAACCTCCAGACTCAATTTTCTGTTCATTATATCTCTGCAAAATATATTTTTCTTCATTATTTCTACCGATAAATACAGCTTCGTTGCACATATAATTAATTTTGTCTAATAATTTGTCCACGTCTGTATGTATGCTACAATCCTACAATGCATGTAAAATTCATACGTAAAGGCAGTGTTAATTAATATACAGGGTGATCCGTTTGGGTATGGATAAAATAAAAACCCTGTAAAACATTTACTACTGAACTTTATTTGTTGAAACTTTGTACATAGTACAACACTGAAAGATGGGAGATTCCTCAGAGTTCAACATGACCCCCATTGCGCACCCTGCACAACTCATAATGGTGATGCAATTCAGCCCATGTCCGTTGTAACATAAGAGGGGTGATTTGTTGAAAAGCTTGAGTAATATTTACTCTCAGATCATCAATATTCCTGGATTTCTGTGAATAGACAATGTCTTTAACAAAACCCCGCACGAAGAAATCAGGAGGGGTTAGATCTGAGGATGTTGGGGACCAAGCCAAGAGATAGCTGCTTCTCTTTCTGGGTTTCGCGTGCGACCTCCTGCATATCTTTTTTTTAACACAGAACCTGTTTCTACAAATGTTCGATACCACAACATTATGGAATCGTGTTTCGGTACATTACGCACACCATACTCACGTCGAAATTCCCTTTGAACACTCTGAAATTTAGTATTCCAAAGAACACATTGTACCCGCTGTTGATTTGTAGCAGGCATCTTAATCATCTACGATTTTCATCTGTCCTTTCTGATTATACATTTTTGATTGTCATATATGGAAACCCCCATCTTTTATTCATAATATAACCAGCAAGAAATTGCTCCTATTATCTTAATAGCTTTATAATAATAAATTAAAATTATCCATATGGAAACGGATCAGACTGTACATTATACGACACAAATCACTGCATTTGAAATGCACTGAACTTTATTTACACTATTCAAACTTCACTAAGAAAAAGAAATGAAAATTATTCCAATTGAACACGAAAAATTACAAGTACCTGAATCATTTTTATTCCTTCATATTGAAGTTGATGTGAAGTAAGTTGGTCAGACTGCTACCCTTCAGTCAGCTGTTCATAGTGTAACGTACGTAGGATATTAAGATTTAAAAAAATATATTATTTTAAAAATATACTGTCATGCAAAACATAGTGTACAATACGCGTTTGTGAAGTTCATTACAAAATCTCGGAAATTGAAAAACTCGCTCTGCTCGTTTTCAAACTTTTCCTCGATTTGGAAAGAGCAATTCCCAACCTTGTACCGTAATATACTATTTGCTTATACTCCCTTACTTACTTACTGGCTTTTAAGGTACCGGTATCCGGAGGTTCTTTGCCGCCCTCACATAAGCCTGCCATTGGTAATATCTCAATCAGAGACTACTTGAAGGTTTCGTAACAAACTGTATTTTACGTTTATGAGTTGTTAGCCCTTCGTCCATCCCCCAAGCTGGAGGACCACCCCTCATCGGCTGTCCGCGACTGCTCCATTTCTGGAGGCCGTCTCCTCGATCTGCAACCTGAGGACGCGCCATGCCGTGGTGATAGGGACCCACAATACAGTTTGCTTATAGTAAGCCAATATTTTCATACATTACTAGGGACGTGATTTTATGTTGATTATTTTTGCATGATTTCGATGATTAAAATGGTTTAACTTCGGTAAATATTTAATAAAAAAGAACAAACAATTTCGCGCATATTTCGCATCCTAAAGAAACTTAAAAATTAATAAAATAACATTTTCTTTAAATCAATATTGAAACAATTCTTTTGAAACTAACAAAATTATTTGCATGATTAATAGATGACTCGATTTAATTCGACTCTGAAGGGGTGACGGCACTATCTATTTGATCTCACGAAGGCAGTTGTTGCGGGAAAGAGAAATGACCATTGTCTGCCAGCGCTGCTACGTTGAAGAAGTTCCTGAAACTATGCGTACATCCATGCCGGATGTCACACACGCATGTAATGCTGAACGATCAGATTTATTTATTTAATCTGGTAGAAATAAGGTCATCATGCCTTTTCTTTCCCTCTACCAGGAGATTACAACTGCAATATAAAAAAATCCAATGAAAATTACAATTGTTAGTTTCGTTATTATTTTATTACGAAATGTAACAAAATAATTGAGACTCTCTATTGCATCCGATAGTGTGCGCTAGTGTGCCGCGCTAAGTATCGATAGTACAACTGGGCCTGATCGATTACCACGCTATATTTTGATTAGGGAGTACAGCTATAGCAATATGATTGTAATTGTGAGCTCTTTGATTTGTTGTTCTGTGGTTAGAAGGTAACCATCATTATAAAATGACAGTCGAAACGAACAGCTGTTAGAGAGACGGCCATATTTTCTCTGTACACAACGCTTAAATATGGGGTTTCGTGTGTATAACTACTGCAAAGCAATTCCCCTGTATAATTACAAACTGCTTATACATCCATCGCTTATGCCTGATTTATTAGTAACGTTTTCTGTTTCAACTCTGCATAAGTTTGGTAAAAAAATTATACACGGTTTATTAATACGACCATTAGTATCGAAACGTGCACTAACGTTCAAAATATTGAATATGCACCAGCAATCCTGCGTCACTTGTCTTTATAATTAAACACGAAGCCTGAAATTATAAAGTTTTATTAACGTATGCTGCTCCATTACAATGTATGTATGCATTTGCGTACAATTTTCATTTCTAGTTAGGATTGTTGTGTGTTTTGATGTTAGGTGTACTAACATGCTGTAGATAAGTAGATTGAAATGAACGTATGTTCGCTCTATTTGCAATTAGTTAATGACATGATTTGGCCGATTAGAGATGGCTGCGTCTAGATCCCTGCAGATCCCTGAGATTCGTGCTTGATACAGAATCTGCGAGTAGATTTCCCTCTGAGTGGTTCGTTTCGCTCTGGCTGTTCATTGTAGTTTAGTTCCATCATATCGACATCATTAAAATTACAAAACGAGCGAACTCATGTAATAACTGTATAGCATTTTAAATGTGCTTCATATGCTATTTTTGCATAACAGCATTATAAAACAATTAACATATCAGTTTGTTTAATTTTGGTTAGTTTGAAATCATGGTATACGAAGATTGAGTTGCTAAGACAGGAAATATTATTTATTTAAATTGGTTATTTTACGACGCTTTATCAACTGCTATTGTCAGCTAGCGGCACCGTGAGATGAAGGTGATAATGCAGGCGAAATGAGTACGGAGTACAGCGCCGAAAGTTGACCAGCATTTACTCTTAATGTGTTGAGGGAAAGCCCGGAAAAAACCTCAGTCAGGTAACTTGCCTCAATCAGGATTTGAAACAGGACCCTGTCGTTTCACGGTCAGGCTAACTATTACTCCACAGAGATGGATGAAATATTATTGCACGGAAAATAGTTCAGTAATATTAATATTATCACACATAGGTTTTATATAAAACTAGCTAAAAGCACCCGGCGTTGCACGGGTTTTCCTTTCTGCTTCTGTTTTCAATTAAACTGCTTATTACAATTTCGGAAATCTCGGAAACCTAACTATAGACAACCAAAACGAATTGCCTTCACTAACCTAAGATTAATCTTTACTTAACGTCATTTACATGAATTGATGAACTCCTTAGCGAAATGCCTGCCAGTGTTGACTCAATTTAAAACAGTTTTAAATCAGGCACCGAAAAGAAAACACGTCATCATGTGCCTGACGTTCAAGGTTTTTTTAAATTTATATATTTATTTGTTTTTATTTATTTATTCTGGTGTAGTTAAGGCCATTAGGCCTTCTCTTCCACACCGCCAGAAATACAAATAAAATAATAGAAAAATAACGTAACACATACAAAAGCAGATAAGAATGACGCCGTCGTTCTAATGCATAAAACTGATTATATAGACTATTACACTCTTACTACGCCATACTACTTTTGACGAATAAAACGGTACGAAAGGACGTATTTCAACCTATCATGGCAGCTTATCGCACAATTTTATCGCGTCCCTAGCATTTGTTTAATTTTATCGCGTCCCTAGCATTTGTTTAATTTTATCGCGTCCCTAGCATTTGTTTCTTTGTTTGCCAACATTTGAAACTGCGCTGGTCTGGACGTCAAAAAAAAAAAAAAAAAATATATATATATATATATATATAATTACAAACCACTCCAGTCGATGCACAGCAGTTTCAAATATGACTCGCATTGGCATTCAAGAACAAGAATTAATAAAAATCACTGATCATACCTATGCATCTTCTGAAATCCGATTTACAAATAAATGAAGAGCACCATTCGGAAATCCTGAATAAGTTGAATACATCATGTAGGCCTAAATCAACGAGTTCCACTTATATTATGCACATGTCCAATACAACATCAATTGAACCACCAACCACATTCAAATTTGAAAATTGTACATTCAATAATTATTTCTTTTAAAATTATTCATTCGGAAATTCTGAATAAGTTGAATACACCATGTAGGCCTAAATCAACGAGTTCTACTTCTATTACGCACACGTCCAATATAACATCAATTGAACCACCAACCACATTCAAATTTGAAAATTGTACATTCAATAATTATTCCTTATAAAATTATTCATGTTTATTTTTTATGTCATCGTCGTTAATTAAAACTTTCCTAACACTTGTGTATATTATTTAGGTTATGTTATAGCTTCTGCTATATGATATTATGGATAGTCACGTATCAGAGATTGTTTAATATTAAGATTTATTGAATAGTAATCATTACAGTGTCTGTATAAAGGCACTACTG
Source organism: Periplaneta americana (assembly GCA_025594305.2). Taxonomy (NCBI): domain Eukaryota; kingdom Metazoa; phylum Arthropoda; class Insecta; order Blattodea; family Blattidae; genus Periplaneta; species Periplaneta americana. Next base: position 21,395,817 of record JAJSOF020000023.1, on the reverse strand, counting down.
CCATCTAGCATAATATTTGTAATATTGAGATGGTACAATAATACATTTGAAGACAGTTGTATTTTCGTAAGTCAATTAATATTTTATTGTATTGGAGTACTTCGTTACTTCTAATCTTTATATACTTTCTTCTAATCGTGTAATAGTCAATTAAATCCCACTCGAGTTTTGATTTTCTCTAGATAAATCAAAACGTCTAGTGAGATTACTGTTGATAAAACTAACACTTTCTTTAACAATAATCAGATAACTGAACTAAAAACCGACCCAACTGAAACATACCAGAAACAAATTAAATTAGCTATTAAAAATGCACCTGACGTAATCCCGACAAACAATAGCCATACAATAATAATGAAAAACCCCAAAGCCCCCACGTTAAAAACATTACCCAAGACACATAAAGCGGAACTATCCATGAGACCAATAGTAATTAAACTGCAAAGAAGCACCTAACCATAAACTCAACAAATTTCTATATAATTTCCTAAAAACAACCATTATACAAGAGAACCAATACACCATCAAAAACACAAAGCGACTAATAGACAAATTACGAAAATTAAAAATCACAAAATATAGGAAATTATCATCACTTGACATAACCAATTTATACACAAATATCCCTTCTCAATGAAACTATAGACATCATAACCACTAAACTACATAAACTTCAATTACATAATAATATAATACAAAAATTAACAAACCTTCTACAAGTGTCATTAAAACAAAATTATTTCAAATTTCAAAATAGATTTTACGCTCAACCTATAGGACTGGCAATGGGAGATCCCTTATCGGGTTTCTTAGCTAACATATTTTTTACAACGTATTGAAAAAGAACACATGAGTACCCTAAGTAATAAATTTCATTTCATCACATACACCAGATATGTGGATGATACCCTAATTATCTATGAGGAAAACATTAATCTGGATAAAAAGATACTACAAGAATTTAATAGCCTACATCAAAATTTAAAATTCACAATGGAAGCAAGTGTTAACAATAGTATAAACTTTTTAGACCTAAATATTACTGTAAAACCTCCCAAAATAGACTTCAATATACACAGAAAACAAACAGCTACCACACATGCCATCGATAACAATTCCACCCATCCTACAACACACAAAATCAGCAAATTTAGGTACCTTATTGACCGTTTATTGACGACACCCGTGAACAAGAGCAACTACAGAAAAGAATTCAATTATATTCAGAACCTTGCAAAAGGAAATGGCTGTGGAAAACACTTAATTCATAAACTACTTAAAAATAGAAAAGCCATATTACTTAAGAAAAAACACACTACATTAGAACCAGAAAATGCAAAACCGAACAAAAAATGACAAACCATGACTTATTACGGGAAAATTTCCAATCAAATTAATAATTTTTTCAAAAAGCAAAATATCAACATAGCCTTCAAAACCAACAACAAACTTCATAACATAATCCCCAATAAAACCAATAATAATGAACCCCTCTTAAACAGTGGTATATATCAATTGCAATGTAAAAACTGCAACAAAGTATATATCGGTCAAACTCGCCGGAATTTCAAAATAAGATATAAAGAACACGTTACAGATTTCAAATACAATAGAAACAAGTCGAAATATGCCCATCACCTCATAGAAGAAGGACATGAATTATGTAATATAACAGATACACTAAAAGTTATAAAAGCCATTAACAGCCCCTAAATAGACATCGCAGAGCAATTTTATATTGCAAAGAATTTCAATGAAGGAAAACACCTTTCAAATGAACAAATAGTTAATCCCAATAACCCACTATTCAGTTTATTTAAATTAATCTCGAAAAATCGGACATCAACCCATAATATTACGTCACATCCCCCTACCCCCACATCACTTCCGGTTCCGCCAGACGTTCATTAAAATAAGAACTTTTGTGAGCACCAAACGATTCTCAGTAATAGCCTGACCAACGTCGAGCACATAACATATCCAACCAATGTAAGTAAGTTAATAATTTCAATCAATGCATTTAACCACCAGTATATTCAAATACGTAACAACAACATTTATGTTCGCAGTGTAAAAGGCTTAACTGAAAATCGTATGGTGGCAAGGATGAATTTGTAACATCTAACCTTGGCAAACCGAAGGAAAACAACAACAAACATCAATGTAACCGACATTACGCTACATTTCATCATAGTACAGTGCTTCGACTTTTGTAAGTGAAACAACATGAATCCTTGGTACGTTAATATATAATAAACAGAATTTTAACATTGTAATACGTGCAATACAATGCAACTCAAAAACATTTTAACAACATAGGAACCACATGTGATAACAACCTCAAGATAACCTCATTGTCACATAAAACAAGGAACTTTTATTGTAGATGTACATTGAAAGATTTTAAATTTAGTAAGTGTTTTAGTTTTAATTTGGGTAGTTTTTTATATATGTTGTAAACGATGGCAGGTCATCAAGGGTACATACCACGTACATCACACACAAGGTGTATCTATTTGATCATGTAATAGGCAAGTTCAGTACATTTGAAAATGGCACATAAGTGCCGAAAACGTTAATGTTTAATCCAAATGCAAACTAGATAAGCATAGACGGTTAGCCCAATTTATTATTATTATTATAAAAATAAAGTTTAGCTCAGTTTAGAATTTGGGTCCCCATACATTAAAGTCGTTCATCTTACCACAACGCTACACAGCGCTACATAATATGTAAGTGCTTGAATTTAAGTATTATAAGTGTTTCACATTTGCTGTCTATTATGTTTGATTTTGAATTTATAAAAACTAAACAAATATGTGTTTTATGTTATTTTGTATATTGTCCATGACACATTCAATCAAGAAATCGTTCCTCATTTACGTAATGTTAATTTAATGTTATTTTATTTAATATTAATTCAATAACAATATGGCCGCTTTTACAACGGAAGACGACGTGATTGGATGACGTCAATAAAAGACAATTGACTATAGAATAGGAGGCCATTGTAATTATAATACATGCCATTTCGTTCTAATTTTTATTGCTTTCAATAATTTAACGTCCATCTGTTCAATTTTAATGTAGCCTATGTTCTTCTCCGGGTTATGAAGGCTAAATGTGCCAACTTTGGCAAATATCGGTCAAAGCGTGTAGATTTGTATTGAGTACATACATACATACATACATACATACATACATACATACATACATACATACATACATACATACATATGCATACATAGCCACATTGACTTTTATGTATAAGATTACATAGCAACGTGTTTTTTATTTCATACGAAAATAATACATCTCTACAAATAGAAATCGCATATGGTAAGCTCTGAGGATCGCTCTGGCCATATTTCCTTACTGATTACCCTATATTAAAAAAATTCGCAATTAATTCTAACATGAGATCAGCTGTATACGCTGTAGCGAAGTTTTGTCGAAAAAAATGTCTATGTACATTCAATTTAAATAATTAGGAATGGTGTGATTGTTATTCTTGTACCTCTGCGCATACACGGTATTTGAAAAAAAATATATATATAGGCCCCATAATTCTGTTAGCATTCACTGCTCACCGTACACAACATTTTTGGTCATGAAATGACTTTTCTGTACAAGATAGGGTTTTTGTGCATTCCTATATCTCTTGTCTGTGTCGCTGTATTATCATGTAAATAAAGCCATTCGCAAAAAAAAATATGTGGATCAGTAAAATCATTGCAAACATTTTTCAGCAACCAATTGCAGAAATTTAATCTTCTCACACTATCACGTGAGTGCAAGTGGTACAAGACTATTTGTTATTAGGCACATTAATTTCGAGATCTTAGTGGATATTTTTGTAATACCGAATGCGATTTTCATTAATAAGGGAAATTAAAAAGTAAATAACCAGCACACATTGGAAGAACTAATATACAGCATAAGAAGAGAAGGTTTATAATTATTTTTATAAGTTAATTGCCAGAAAAATAATACAAAAAATTATAAATATACAAAATTCTAGCACTCCCCTGAAAAAGAAACACCATTAATTTCAGAAAAATTAATTCTGTTAATGCAAATTTTCTTAAAAGGTATGAGAGATGTGTGGTGGCACAAGGAAATCATTTCCAACATATGTTATGACCAGACATCGGATTCTAGGGCAAATGCCTATTTTGTTTCTTTAGGAGAAAAGTAAAAATAATTATTAATATTTGTGTTTCATGGAAATTGAAAGGTATTCAAAGAGTTTTATAGTGCCCTAAAATGCCCTAAAACGGTTATTAGAGCCTAATTTGTTAATATTCGCCTAAAATGCCTAACTCACTGTAAAGTTTCGCATTTTACTCTTACTTTTTATAATTTATACATGCATTCACAGCGAAATTTAAGGCATTTAAAAAGTGGAAAGTTTGCTTCACACCGGCCATGAAACCATTGATAAAGGAAACAAAATGTTTTGAATCTCACGACACTCGCAATAGATTTCACCGAATTTAACATGTTTGGAGGCATAAATGCCGACAAAGAACCAACCTTAGTTTTGAAGCAGGCAACAATCACAACATGTGCTGCTACCGATTCAGAGATATACTATACTATAAAAATGACTGTTTTCGGGTCTGAAACCGATTAGCTATACTGCCCTTCAGAGTGTCATAAAATCACAATTTTTGGAGAAAGAGTGTTTTTGAAATATTTATGAAAAGTCGTAAAACTGCGAATTAGTAGGGTAAACCGTTACAAAATATTTAAAAGAATGGCCCTCCTAGTGTTAACACTACCAGGAAATGCAACAATAAGTGGAACTTAGTATTTTTGTCCAATTGAATCTCAATAACAACGGTTCATTTGAATGCTCGTTAACAGTTGCTCTTTCGCTCACCTTATTTGTGTTGAGAAGTTTTGAGCGGTAGGACGTTTTCCTGTGAAGTTTAACGCGATAATGCCGAAAAATATAAGTGCAAAATCTACATTGATCCGGCAATGGCTAACAGAATATTCAGAATTCACTTATGATGGAAAAATAATATTCTGCAAGATTTGTAGCAAACAGGTATGTAACAATAGTTGAAATATATAAATTCTATTAATTTTAATGAGTAGGCCTATAATATTTATACATTGACTGAGCTATCCTGAGGTATAATTCTTTTTAAGACCACTACACTTTAACCTTTTAAATTCCGATAGTTAAAGTATTTCCAGGTCATTAAAATTTTGTTTGTTCGAACCCACTAACTTTGTGATAGAAATACGGCAATACAACAATTAGGATTTTATTTTAATTCAGTTTACTTTACATTTTTAGATTTCGCAAGAAAAGAAGTGCCACCTAAAGCAGCATGTGCAAGGAGCGGCTCATAAGGCTAAAGCTCAGCAGAAAAATCAACTGCAACAAACTTTACTAACACAGCCTACTTCATCCAATCTCAGCAGCAATTTCTATGCTGATTTAACCAGAGCGTTTGTTGCTGCTAACATTCCCTGGAATGCAATTGAAAATCCGCTTTTAAGACAGTTTTTACAAAAATACTGCAAACAAAATATCCCATCTGAGTCGACCCTAAGAAAAATTACTTAGACAGAATATACAATGAAACTTTAGCTTCCATTCGGGAGGATATAGGTGATTCTTATATATGGGTCTCTGTGGATGAAACCTCAGATCCTATGAATAGGCATATAGCAAATATAGTAGTAGGAAAACTTAGTCCAGATGGACCTTCGATTCCACACCTCGTATGTGTTAAGGAACTTTCGAAAGTGAATAGCCAAGCCATTGCTTATTTTGTAAATAAAGGCCTACAGTCTTTATACTCAGGTAATATAGACGATTCTAAAGTTCTGTTGTTTTGTACTGATGCTTCCTCATACATGGTTGCTGCAGCTCCACTTCTTAAAACATTTTATCCTAACCTCACGCATGTAACCTGTCTAGCACATGGCCTTCACAGAGTTTCTGAAACAATCCGGAATGAATTTCCTCTTGTCAATTCGTTTATTTCTAACACAAAAAAATGTTTTTGTAAAGCCCCATCCAGGATTTCAATATTCAGTGAGAACTTTCCAGATATCCCACTCCCACCTCAGCCCGTTGTTACACGATGGGGAACCTGGATTCAGTCAGTGGTGTATTATTCTAAGTATTTTAAAGAAGTGGTCACAGTTATTGATAAATTACCTGAAACTGATAGTGCAGCGTGTGTGAAAGCAGTGAAAGATTGTCTGAATGACTCACGGGTGAAAAACGATATTGCCTACATAACATCAAACTTTTCTTTCATACCTGCAAGCATTGAACAATCAGAACGTGAAAAACAATCTCTTTGTAGCCAAATAGTAATAGTAAAGGAAGCTCAAGTGAACATACATTCTGCTTTGGGCGAAACTGGGAAAAAAGTTAAAATTAAGTGGGACAACGTATTAAATAAGAATGTAGGATTTTCATTGTTGGAAAAAGTATCAAGAGTAATATCGGGGGAAAGTGTAAATGTTCCAGTAAGTATTGATGTTTCTATTGTACCTAATTTAAAATTTGCGCCTCTCACATCAGTTTCGGTTGAAAGAAGTTTTTCTGCTTTCAGAATGATTCTCAGTGACAAAAGGCAAAGGTTAACTGTGGAGAATTTAGAAAAAATTCTGGTGGTGTACTGTGCAGATAATTATAATAAAGTCTGAGCATGGAACTGAATTTCAATAACTTAAAATGAGTAATTTTGATATCAATAATCATTATTTCATTAGTTTCAATATATTAAATTTGTGTAGCTCTGTTTATAAATATAATATAGTATTCTTTTTTAATGTTTAAACATACTTTTTTGTGCGTATTTTAGTGTATAACTAAAAATTTCAGTGAAAGAAATAAGTATGATACCTTGATGTGCCTAAAATGCCTATTTTCATTAAAATAGAGCCTAATTTTACAAATTTTGAGCTTATTTTAGGCGCCTAAAACTGCAATTTTTAGTGCCTAAAAATCCGATGTCTAGTTATGACAAATGTAGGTGGTTGTAATTTGCATGAGCAATCTATGCACTTTACTTAAGGGTAATGCATATCCAACTCTTCCGGAAAACAGTGCGTTCCCAGCCTCCACGCGCGGCCGAGCACTCACGGATGAACGTCTATTTGAAGGCTCTGCATTTATATTTTTATATATTTTGAAGGGATAGTTAAAAAAAAATAAAATATATCTGGAATATCGTTAGCTGTATGTTAAGGAAAAAAATCTTTGTTAAACGCATAAAACCAGGGGTACTATTCATAGACATTTTTAGCTCGCGCTACCAGCGTGCTAAACTAGCCCCGGCTGTCGACTGGTTACTTGTACAGGATTCATATCTTATATCATACCATATCATATATCATATTATATCATATCATATATCATATTATATCATATCATATATCATATCATATATCATATCTCGTATCATATATCATATCATATACATCATATCATATATCATATCATATACGATATATGATATATCATATCATATCATATCATATATCATGTGATGTCATATATCATATCATATCATATATCATGTGATGTCGTCATATATCATATCATATCATGTCATGTTATATATCATATCATAACCTATCATATCATATCATCATATATATCGTATATATCATATATCATATATATCATATCATATCGTATCATATCATATATATCATATCATATATACCATATCATATATCATATCATACATCATATCGTATATCATATCATACCATATATCATATCGTATCATATCATATCTCATATCGTATCATATATGATATCAAATATCGTATATCATATCATATATCATATCATATCATATATCATATCATATATCATATCACATCATATATCGTATATCATATCTCGTATCATATATCATATATCATATCATATACATCATATCATACCATATATCATATCGTATCTCGTATCATATATCATATCATATCATATATCATATCATATATCATGTGATGTCGTCATATCATATATCACATCACATCATGTCATGTTATATATCATATCATATCCTATCATATCATCATATATATCATATATCATATCATATATATCATATCATATCGTATCATATCATATATATCATATCGTATCATATCATATATATCATATCGTGTCTTATCATATATATCATATCGTATCATATCATATATACCATATCATATATCATATCATACATCATATCATATATCATATCATACCATATATATCATATCTTATCATATCATATCTCATATCGTATCATATATGATATCAAATATCGTATATCATATATATCATATCACATCATATCATATATCACATATATATCATATCACATCATATCATATCACATCATATCATATATCATATATCATATCACATCATATCATATATCACATATATATCATATCACATCATATATCATATATCATATCATATATCATATCGTATCATGTCATATCTCGTATCATATATCATATCATACATCATGTCATATATCATATCACACCATATATCATATCATATATCGCTAATACTAGTTTATGAATACGAGAAACGTTAGTTCGCTGATCATCCACCGGAAGCCCGCGCTAGGAATGTCTATGAATACGGCCCGTAGTAAAGAAATTATTCACCCACACGATGCTCAAATGTTTGTTTTTATATAAATCTTATTCCTAAGAACGTTTCAGCTATTTCAAAATTGACTGAACTTCTGAACAACCCTGTACAAACAGACCCCTGGCGCTTCGCAGTATGGAGGATGTTGTTCATTTTATAACTAAATTGATACTAGGAATAACAAATACAACAAAATAAACTGAATAATATCTAGCAGACCATACTAAATATAACCGCTCAGACAGCCTTCGCGTTGTTATGATTACCACCAACGTCAATTTGCCACTTTTAGAATATGATTGCTCGTCATTTGTTAAACTGTATATGAAACTAAGCTGTGGATTTGGTTTGCTTTAAATCCTTATATTTTTCGTATCATTATTATTGATACAGAACTATTATCGAGTTTAAAGAAAGAATTGACGTTATGAATTCTCAGTGATCTTTCACTTATAAAGTAAGAACCCAAAGCATTAATCCTCTTATTGCAATTGGATTCTAGTTCAGCCACTTTCATCTGATTGATAGATCGATCCTCCTGCTGACATTCTTATCTTTTATCCTAGAGCGCGTTGCTGTTGTGTCTCAGAATCCTTGATTTCCCCTGCACTTTTTTCGTCGCAGGAAGAATACCAGTCAGTATCTTGTCAGTCAATATCCAGGAATTCATTAATCAGTACTTATCAATACCTAGCAGCTATCTGGCACTTCTTTTTGGCTGTTGTTGAATTGAAATCTGCTGGTTGAAAAACCTGTTCTGACAGAAAATAATGTTACTGTGCTGTAGGACTGTGAAATATAAACTTGACAGAAAAAAAAGGAAATAAGCTAAACATTATAAAATAATCCGGACAGCAACACAAAATCTTGCTGGATTATTGATGTATGTAGCTATCATAGCATAGTAGAAAAATAAGACAGCTGAAAAACTGATGCAATGTAATGCATGTCGAGTGAATGGGCAACTGCAAAATGAACGTTAGGCCTATCATTTGTGCCCCGGCTTGTTAACGAAAGCATCATAGAACACTTTAGTAGAATTCCTGGTGCTTCAGTCTACATTACAGAGAATAGCTGTTTAGAAAATGCTTGAAGTATTATAAGCTTAGGAATAATAATTCCAAGAATTTGGTTAATTCTCGGTTTTAATTATTTCCCTGAATTAGAGCTCTGAAAATTTGTACACAATAATAAATAAATAATACAGAAATAATAATATTAGTGGTAGTGGTGGTGATAAATTAAATTATGGTTTATTCAACGACGCTCGCAACTGCCGAGTTTATATCAGCGTCGCCGGTGTGCCGGAATTTTGTCCCGCAAGAGTTCTTTTACATGCCAGTAAATCTGCTGATATGAGCCTATCGCATTTAAGCACACTTAAATGCCATTGATATGGCCCAGGATCGAAACCGCAACCTCGGGCACAAAAGGCCAGCGCTATACCAACTGCGCCACTCAGAGCGACTGGTAGTGATAACTTTATTGCAATAATAATAAAATAATACATACATACATACATACATACATAAATATATACGTTTTGTACCCCAGGGCAGGTATTTCACTGCAAACACAGCATTCTCCAATCTTTTCTATTTTCTGCCTTCCTCTTAGTCTCCGCATATGATCCACATATGTTAATGTCGTCTATCATCTGATTTCTTCTGCCCGAACTTTTCTCCCGGTCACCATTCCTTCCAGTGCATCCTGGCAGTTTAATCTCACAGTGACTCAATGAATTCATTTTTCTCTTCCTGATCAGTTTCAGTATCATTCTTTCTTGACTCGCGCTTTCCAACAACCTTCATTTCTTATTCTGTCTGTCCATTTCAGACGCATCATTATTCTCCATATTCATATTTCAAATGCTTGGAATCTTTTCTCTTCACTTCGTTGTAATGTACATGTTTCTGCTCCATGCAACGTCACATCCTACACAAAGCACTTCACTAGTCTCTTCTTTAGTTCTTTTTCCAGAGTTCCGGAGATTATGCTTCTGTTTCTTTTAAAAACTTCCTTTTCCATTACCATCCTTCTTTTGAATTGCCTGGCAGCTGCTCATTTTATAACTTATTGTATTATCTGTTCACTTTCATTAATTATTATTACAAATAAAGATAAGCATGAAGCTCTTTTTAACCTAAGTTACTATCATTACTAGCTTACAATTTCCATCCAATGTAGGCCTACGCTTTTTTTTTACCTCGTTTTGGACACAAGAGAAAATTTCTGTTTGAAATGAGATATTGAGGTTTATACTGTACATGTAGATACGCAGGAAAAAATCATACAAGCTGCAGCACATTCGAAACATTGTAAGCATTCACACAGCAGCCACAAACCCACAAAGAGCCAAAGAATCCGACATGTGGAAGCCAAGTATCCCCTGTGTGGGAACATAGACGCAACCCGCGCGGCTTTTTCATCGATGATCTGGTCGCTGCCAGCAAATACAAATCAGGGGCAAGGTATACATAACGCAAAGCAGGGGTCAGCCATAGCCGAGAGTGATAGAATGCAAGGAAGAGGTAAAATCCAGTGGCTGACCTTACCTTTCATCTTTTTTTTATATTATATAAAAAAGTTTTATGGTTGCTATAGTTACGCTCATGTACAGAACAACATCATGTTTGGAGTCACTGTTCTTTTCCTTTTTACTTGAATGCAGAATCTATACTGAAAGTAAAACTTAAAGTTTTCTCGTAATTTTCGTTTTTACGAAAATAATAAGTGTTGAAATATATAATGAACTGTCCTGAGACCGAAAATCGCATTTTTGAAAAAAAAATTCAATGTCTGTTTGCTTTTTACCTTTTCACGCCATAATGATAACCGATTTCTCGAAAATTTATATGTAAAATAATTTAGGTTCTACTTAGATTTTAGGCTATAGGTTAAAGGTTGGTAATACTGTGATACGAGTAATATTGTGATATTTCTTTTTGAGAATTTTTACAATTTTACTGAGCGAGAGGAAGGTCGGTTGTATTAAGGGGTTAGGTACAGGTTACAGCAGCAAAATTTTTGGAAATATTCAACATTTTTTTCCTCCATTATTATACCTTGTACAATAATGAAAATAGGTATGTCCTTCTGCTATATAAAAAAAATATTTTTGCGATTTAAAAAGAAATATTTATTTATTTTTTTCCAAATTCAAAATGTGCAGTTCACTGTGCAGTGATGGAGCATTTCCCTCCTAACTCATAAACTTGTTAACTTTTTCATGTCCTCTCTCTTTTATTTTATTGCTGAAACTCATGTTTACAATATGATGCTCTTTTGTAATTACATTCCTTAATAAATATATTCTTTTTTATTTTGTGTTAAAAGAAAGTACTGATATTTGACCATTTTGTAAAATGAATTTATTTTGTATCAGACAATCTATCAAAGACAGAGAAGTGATCTTGCATCATATTGCAGATATGACATGCATAAATACACACAAATTTCATCACAGAGTGTTGGATAGTTTTTGAGTTATGTGGGAAACGCTTCATCACTGCACAGTGAACTGAATTTTGAAAAAAAAAGAAAAAAAATGTAAATAATTTTTTTTAATCATAAAAAATATTTTTTTCTTATAGCAGAAGGACCGAATTAGTAAGCTCCGAAAATTGTAATGAATTCTCAAAAAGAACTATTACAATGTTATGCCCATTTCTGACACCAATTTTTGTTATACTATATCTGACACCAAAATTTATTATTGAGCTCTATCATATCTGACACCAGTGTTTTGTTGTGCCACTTACCATGACAAGGGCGGATGGCTTATCTTTGAGATAGTCGCGAGTTATAATCTACTATCAATATAACACAAATGAATCAGACACTGCGTTATACTTCCTAACTCTCTAATATGATTTATAAACTGTACTTGCTTATGGATATGAGGGATTTCTACTTAAAATGTGATCTCAGGCTTTCGAAATAATCACAAATGCAGAAATTCACTAATACTAAGTTTATTAATAAGATATCAATTTATTACAGATAGAATATTGAGATTGAACGATTTAGAAAGTATGAAAATTTCTGTTAATTTTAAAGTACCAAAATGAACTAGTTAAATGTAAAGTCTAAAGATTGAACTGATGATTTTACTCACAGTAGATAGTAGGGCGAACCTGGTGCTGTTCGCAGTTGATGCCATTTTCTGAACTTCTTCCTGGACGTCGGGAAGTTACGACCGCTACTGCATGACCGCTGTCTTGACCAGTAACTAATGACCGCGTTTTGGACGTTTCATGTCCATTTATAAGTTCTGGAACCGCGTCTATTGTGACGTAACAGAGTGACGCTATTTTACCCGCGAATCTTCTAAAAAGACGGTATTGCATTCACTAAACACGACGCTTCTGATTCTTAACCATTATTTCAAATCGTCACTTGGAACAATACAGACTTAAGGAACTCTCACGACTGAATCTCTGTTTTTGACTTGACCAATGGAAATCCAGAGTTGCGGAATCATCGCCAATTAAAATGTCTCGCGAGAGACGCTGCATAATCTTTCGTTATATGTCAGCTGTTGCTAAGACTGACTTCGTGCTACGAGTAAAATGCAAGCGTACGCATTTCTACCTTGTTCAAGGACTGGACTGTGCTGAGTTGACTAAGCTGTATTGTGTAATCTATCGAAACAGGAAGCGATCTCTGTCGTATGTCAAAACATGTCTGAATGCTGAATATTTTAATAAGTACGATTTCATTACTTTAAAATAAAGTGAAAATATATTTCTTATGATCATAACAAAGTTATGATTGCTTATCATAATCCTTGGGCACAACAACAATATTACTCTATCACAATACAGCTAAACCTCTATTATCCGTGGTAATAAAGGGAATGGACCGAATCGAAAAAATCGGATAATCCGTAAATAAAAGATTTTCATAAATTAAATTACAATTTCGTAATTTCCTCCATACTGTTCTGTAATGAATCAGAACTTCAGTGATTTTAGTATCGTTGTCAACGACGGGTTTTAAGGACCAAGGATGGTGGTTGTGTGCAGAAAGATAGGAAAAGTAAAAGTATCGTGTTTCAGATTTACATACTCGTGTTTTGTACAATTTTATTCTTGTATTTTTTTTTAAATAAATACGCACAGTTGTAACGCCAATCTCGTATTCTGATGCGAACTGAGCCAAAGTTTCTTCCTCAAATCTCTAAGTATTTGTATTTGTTCGATAATTAGGACAACAAGTTTTCTTTTGACACCCCTGGAAGACATTTTGCATAAAAGTACACAGTACGGCCACTCGAATGGTAAAGGTATAAAGTCAGAGTGGTACATGGTTTGAAAGTTCTTGGGGTAATTTCGTTGAAAGCATGTAGTGACTATTTTACAAATTGGGGAAAAACACCCCTTCTGTTCCTGTTTCCAGTAACGAAAGCATTCCTGCTATATAAGATGTTCTTCCTGTCTAAGTTTTTTCTGAATGGGAAAGAAAGATATTGAATAATATCTTTGATTTTTTTGAAGTTGCTGAATCTAGATTCAAAGTCCTGAATAACTTCAGCAATCTGATCAACAAATTTTTTTGTTGTTTTTGTTGTTTTTGTGATCTTGTAAGTTTTCGAAATTGTTTTGTTGAAGGTCACTTATCACCATTTAAAACTGGTTCTGATAAGCAGAAATCAGGCCAATCATGTCACTCACAGTCTTCTCTCTTTTTACTGTGTAAGGGTAAAGGTTTATAATAATTAAAAACTCTCTGCACAACAAATACTGCGTGTTGAGTTCAAAGTGTGTCATGGCTCGCTGTATGCCGTCATGTGGCTAGCCGATGAGCCTAGAGAATTCAATCTTCCTACACTTCCGCAGAGGTGTATTACCTATCTGCCAGAGAAGTTGCCTAGCAAGTACGGGGTTCGTTCAGAAGAGTACTTACCGATACGTACGGTAACGCCGGTAAAAGGTAAAAAAAAGGTAAAGGTATCCCCGTCACATGCCATGAAGGCACTTGGGGGCATGGAGGTAGAGCTCCATGCTTTCCATGACCTCGGCACTAGAATGAGGTGGTGTGGTCGGCATCACGCTCTGACCGCCTTTTACCCCCGGGAAAGACCAGGTACTCAATTTTATAGGAGGCTGAGTGAACCTCGGGGCCGTTCTGAAAGTTTGGAAACGAGAAAAAATCCCGTCACCACCCTGGATCGAACCGCGGACCTTCCAGTCCGTAGTCAGCCGCTCTACCAATGTGAACTGTTTGGAAACATGTACTGAGGTGAGTTTTTTCTTACTGTCGGGATATGTGGAGAGGGTTAAGACGATTACTTACGTATTTGTTGACATTAACTTCGACGGTCAACATGGACACGGAGCATCTGATTTGTATTGTGGAATGTTGCCGTACGCAACCGATGTACGACTTGCCTGTGCAAAACACAGTTCGAAAGACGTTATGGTAGCACATAGACCGTACAGACCGCCATCTGTTGCTATGACGTTCAAGTTATACCGTACACGTTCTCAAGTTCAGATCGAACGCCTTGATTAATAGGCAACTTCTCTGACACAAAAGCTGAAACTCGCTTCAAATCGCTGACTCATCAACAGTGACGTCATGACACACTTTGAAATGAACACCCAGTATATACTAACATAACGTACAGCACTTCATTTGCTCTCTGCAACAAGAAAGGAGTTAGAGAAAGGCAGTCGGATAATCCGCCAATCGGTTAATAGGGTGACGGGTAATCGGGGTTTTACTGTATTACCAACTTTACCCTATACTGTTTTCGCTGTAAGAAAAATCCTAATGTAAACACAAGCACAAGGCTGTCATACCCGTGATTGGCTCCCAGACGAAACACTCACACGACGCAGATAAATATAGTCCGTATTTGAAAACAATCATCTTGTATTATATGAAAATAAAAAATTAAATTCTAGTTGTTAAATACAATGAAACACATAACTTCACTCATATGTAAAATGATATGTAAAAGAAAAGCTACTTTTATATTTTGTTATGTACTATGAACGCGGATGAATACAAACAGTAACAGCGATGTAGTCTGTTCTTGTAACAAGGTGGCGTCACTTGAGCTCGTAGTTGTTCAATTTGTAAGCACGTGGTACTGAAGTATGGCTTCTGCATCCTCGGTGTGTTTGGTAATTAAACATAAGAGTAGAAACCCTCTCAAAATCGGAGAAAAACAAATAGTCTTAAATGTATATAATAAGTTAAATGAGTTTTAATCACAGTAATTATAAAGTAAATGTTTCCTAAGCAAACGAATGCATAGTAGTGAGGTTAGGCCTACTTGATGAGTAACGGGAAATGTTTAACATGAAACAGAATGTACAACAGTAGGCGAGAACACGTACTGAGAATCTATGGCGCGTAACAGCGGCCAATGAAGCATCACTTCAGTCACGTGCTATTGTTTATATTAGGATTTTTCTTACAGGGAAAAGATTATACTTGTTTTATTCTGTATCTACAGGTTCTACCAGAAGTTTAAGGACACCCCTTCGAAAGAGACGTTGCACCCCTTTCCTTATAATTATGTGAAATTCCCTGGTGTTTATAAAGGGACCAATGCCTGTGAAAAATTAAGTTTTCTTTTTACTGCAAACCCAATCTCTCTATCTTTCAAACTGCGAATTGTATAACAATTTTTCTGTTATGAAAACTTACTGAAAATTACATTTTTTGTAGGAATTACTCCGAACAATTTTAAGTTTTCGTTCTGCAGAAGAATTTTACAAAACCTTGTGCAATGTGACAAATGGAGAAAGCTACACAACACAGAACTGCATGGATTATATTCTTCATCTGACATAATTAGGAACATTAAATCCAGACGGGTGGCCCTCCAGCTTGGGACGAAGGGCTAACAACCCATCACCGTAAAAAATAGCTTTTTACGAAACCAAACTATAATGTGGGAAATGCCTGTTATTATTCGGTTGAGAAACTTTTGTCACCTAGTCTGCTGTCAAAAAATCTGAAAGTTAGAATTTATAAAACAGTTATTTCAAATTAAAATTTATTCACAATTTACATTTTAAATGAAAACATATGAATAGATTCCTAAAATGAGCATATGCTCGTGCTCGGGTACAGTCCAGTAGTTTACATAAATTTTACAGAGATCAATAATAATGTTCATGATAGAAATAATAGTAACAATAATAATAATAATAATAATAATAATAATAACAATAATAATAATATTAGTAATAAAACAAAAATATTTACAAGAATAAAATATAATATAAAATATATATATATATGTGTCGGTCGACTTTCTCGGATGGCACCCTAGTTCTGGACCGAACTTACAGACGTCATAAACATGTTTGTAGAGTCACTCTGTATAAGGAAAACGACTTGGGAGTTTCTTACAGTTATCTCCATGGACATCTACTTCGTATTGATTATAACATTTTGGGTTGGAGTGACAGGCAGTACGAAACTATGCGTGGTTAATATTGTAACAGCCATCATTCCAAATAACGGACGGGCGGATGTAGCGAAAATCCTTTGAAAAGTGTAAGCCGGAGAGTGACAGCTGCAAACAATGGGCGCATTAGTTCAATAGAGATATGCTAATCTCAATAGCCAACTCCCAGATAATCTGCTCATACAAGCTTTCCAAGAAATGACGGTCCAATCTCTGTATTCCGCTTTACTCGTTCCAAATTGCATTCTGGTTTTGTCTGCTCTCTAATAAACTTCTGGACGTTTTTCTTGATATAACCACTGCTTTGGAAATGTATGACTCGGTTAAGAGAGAAGTTTTATATAATATTCTTATTGAATTTGGTATTCCCAAGAAACTAGTTTGATTAATTAAAATGTGTCTTAGTGAAACTTACAGCAGAGTCCGTATAGGCCAGTTTCTATCTGATGCTTTTCCAATTCACTGCGGGCTAAAACAGGGAGATGCACTATCACCTTTACTTTTTAACTTCGCTCTAGAATATGCCATTAGGAAAGTTCAGGAAAACAGAGAGGGTTTGGGATTGAACGGGTTACAACAGCTTCTTGTCTTTGCGGATGACGTGAATACAGTATGTTAGGAGAAAATCCATAAACGATTAGGGAAAACGCGGAAATTCTAGTTGAAGCAAGTAAAGCGATAGGGTTGGAAGTAAATCCCGAAAAGACAAAGTATATGATTATGTCTCGTGACCAGAATATTGTACGAAATGGAACTATAAAAATTGGAGTTTTATCCTTCGAAGAGGTGGAAAAATTCAAATATCTTGGAGCAACAGTAACAAATATAAATGCCACCCGGGAAGAAATTAAACGCAGAATAAATATAGGAAATGCCTGTTATTATTCGGTTGAGAAGCTTTTATCATCTAGTCTTCTGTCAAAAAATCTGGAAGTTAGAATTTATAAAACAGTTCTATTACCTGTTGTTCTTTATGGTTGTGAAACTTGGACTCTCACTTTGAGAGAGGAACAGAGATAAAGGGTGTTTGAGAATAAGGTTCTTGGGAAAATTTTTGGGACTAAGAGGGATGAAGTTACAGGAGAATGGAGAAAGTTACACAACGCAGAACTGCACGCATTGTATTCTTCACCTGACATAATTAGGAACATAAAATCCAGACGTTTGAGATGGGCAGGACATGTAGCACATATGGGCGAATCCAGAATTGCATATAGAATGTTAGTTGGGAGGCCGGAGGGAAAAAGACCTTTAGGGAGACGAGACGTAGGTGGAAAGATAATATTAAAATGGATTTGAGGGAGGTAGGATATGATGGTAGGGACAGGATTAATCTTGCTCAGGATAGGGACCAATGGCGGGCTTATGTGGGGGCGGCAATGAACCTACGGTTTCCTTAAAAGCCAGTAAGTAGTAGTAGTAGTATTAGCATAAAAGTTGTGATAGTTTTAAATAACTTTTAACAAGAATATAACTGCAATCTGATCGTGACTTTGGACAGATCAGTTCTATTCAAGTTAAGTCAGTTGTCCCTCTGCTTCACAGACTTCACATAAAGACTGAGTTTTAAAAATAATGATTTATTTAAGCAAAGGAACATTCTTCGACAGAAATTGATCGAAATACTTGATAAAATGAGGATATCTGCTCTTTTCGGTTGGCTGAGGCGCTTGCCTGCCGATTCGAAGTTGTGCTCGGACGTACAGTAGGTTCGATTCCCGCTTGGGCTGATTAACTGATTGGGGTTTTCCTCGGTTTCCCCCAAACGTAAGGCGAATGTCAGGTAATCTATGGCGAATCATCGGCCTCATCTCGCCAAATACCATCTCGCTATCACTAATCTTTTAATACGAGGAAGAGTCAAAAAGTAACCTTAATAATTTTTTATCAATTGAATGTATACAATAAGACTACAAACGCTTCATCACTTTTAACATAGTATAACAGGAACAC
Organism: Periplaneta americana; assembly: GCA_025594305.2. Lineage (NCBI taxonomy): Eukaryota > Metazoa > Arthropoda > Insecta > Blattodea > Blattidae > Periplaneta > Periplaneta americana. The sequence goes on along the minus strand of JAJSOF020000023.1, from coordinate 21,376,786 downwards.
TTGCATTGGACATAGTTGGTACTATGTTTAAAATTGATGAAGTGTTTGTAGTCTTATTGTACATATTCAATTAATAAAATTGTTATTAAGGTTACTTTTTGCCTCTCCCTCGTAACTTAGTAGTTTATACAGCGTCTTTTTTGCCATTCGTTTTGATTTTCAGAAAAGTCTGTAATATATATTAGGAATATTTATTTTTCAATCACTGACTTTACTGCATTTACGTTACATGTTTTAAAAATCGTATGAACGTTTTCGTTGTATTATGCCAACATCATCAGATACGTCTTTCATTCTAGCAATATCATTAGTATCTACAAATACAATACATATTAAATAGCATAAAGAGTAATAAAAACATAATAAAAACCAACATAATTGAGATACAAAACGTCATTCTTGTGTGACTGCCCTTATTGTTAAAATACACGTGTGAATTACAATATATATATATATATATATATATATATATGTATATATATATATATATATATATATATATATATCTGTGTGTGTGTTTGCAAGTCTTCACAAGTAAAATAATAAAAAATAAAATAGAATAAACTGCATTTTGTAAAATGTGAAGAGATGCAATTACAGTATTTGAACTATATTAGGGAATTTGTTTACGTTCGTGTTCTTATTTCTTATTGATGGACGTCTTTCCATTATCCAGATATGTGTGCATCGTGGTGTATATCTTGTAGGTTTGCCTTGAGTGCTTGTTCAAAGACATCCATAATAATTTTGAACAAGCACTCAAGGCAAACCTACAAGATATACACCACGATGCACACATATCTGGATAATGGAAAGACGTCCATCAATAAGAAATAAGAACACGAACGTAAACAAATTCGCTAATATAGTTCAAATACTGTAATTGCATCTCTTCACATTTTACAATATGCAGTTTATTCTATTTTATTTTTTATTATTTTACTTGTGAAGACTTGCAAACACACACACACACACACATTGTAATTCACACGTGTATTTTAACAATAAGGGCAGTCACACAAGAATGACATTTTGTATCTCAATTATGTTGGTTTTTAGTATGTTTTCATTACTCTTTACGCCATTTAATATGTATCGTATTTGTAGAGACTAATGATATTGCTAGAATGAAAGACGTATCTGATGATGTTGGCATAATCCAACGAAAACGTTCATACGATTTTTAAAACATGTAACGTAAAGGTTTTGTACCTTACGTTTTGCAGTAAAGTAAGTGACTGAAAAGTAAATATTCCTAATATATTTATACAGCGCCGTTAAATAACCAACTAAAAATAAGAGCTATCCTTAAAGGGTTATCATAATAATAAAGCCAACAGTACATATGGGCAACAACGCAATGGCTAAAACGTGTGATCTTCAGACAATATTCTTGTATCCCTTACTATTCTGGGTGTTCAGTTCAAAGTGTGTCATGGCTCGCTGTATGCCGTCATGTGGCTAGCCGATGAGCCTAGAGAATTCAATCTTCCTACACTTCCTAACCTATGAGGGAGAGAAGTTGCCTAGCAAGTACGGCGTTCATTCTGAAGAGTACGTACCGATACGTACGGTAACGCCGGTAGTGGCAGGAATGTGAACTGTTTGGAAATACGTGCTGTCGGGATATGGGGAGAGGGTTAAGACGATTACTTATGTATTTGTTGACATTAACTTCGACGGTCAACATGGACACGGAGCATTTGATTTGTGTTGTGGAATGTTACCGTACGCAACCGATGATAACATATACCCTGCGTACGACTTGCCGGCGCAAAACATAGTTCGAAAGAGGTTATGGTAGCACACAGATCGTACAGACCGCCATCTGTTGCTACGACGTTCACGTTCTCAAGTTCAGATTGAAGAACGCTTTAAATAATAGGCAACTTCTCTAACATATAAGCTGAAACTTGCTTCAAATCGGTGACCCAACAACAGTGGCGTCATGACACACTTTGAAATGAACACCCAGTAGTTGATGTAGATTTACGTGCTATTAAAGTTATGCACTGCTGCATAACGCTACTGAAGTATGTGCGACATTGTACGTGCTGTTGTACTTAGGTCTCTTGTATTAGTTTGTTCGCGTTTCATTGTAATGTTTAGCGGTATACCAAGACTTCGCGAGGGCTATTTTATGCAACATAATGGACATAAATTTAGTCCTTGGGAGAGAAAATATGTTTGTATTGTCATATAGAGAGAAAGACAGTCTGTCAGCTTTCCAAATAACGGCACTGTCTCATTGGACAAAGCATAACAAATACACAACGTGAAAACAAAAACAGACCACAAAAGAGAAATGTGGAGAACGAACAAAAAAGGGAAATTAAGTACAGATAATAGCATACACATAAAAGGCCTAAACAAAGTAAACAAATAGATTAGACGTTCAAACAAAAATTCTTCCTTCTTAGGAAACAAAGTACAGGCGGTATTTTAAAATGGCAAGTGATTCTCTGTTTAGTTATAACTGCATTTTATGGAAAGTAAATCATTAGTTTATTATATTCACTTTACTTAGAACTGGTACCCTACGTAAACCTCATCCACCTACTTCTATCTCTTCTCCTATACACTTCACCCCACATTACTGCCACCTCACCCGCCATTTTTTCTCTATCTCAATCCCACCATTTTCTCTGCCTCTATCCCATTATTTCTTCTCTATGTGTCATCTTTCATATTATCTGCCTGAATCTCAATATTCTTGCCTCATGTATATGCAATTATTTTTCTATCCCTATCCCATCTTCTTTCTATATTTCCAGCCCATTATATTTTCTCAATCTCTGTTCCACTATTTCTTCTCTGTCTGTATGCCACTACTTTTATCTATCTCTATCCCATTATTTTTTCCCCTATCTGTATCCCATTATTTTTTTTCTATCTATATTCCATTACTTTCCTCTTTCTCTACCCCATTGTTTTCCCCTCTCTCTGTACCCCATTATTTTTTTCTGTATCTCTACTCCATTATTTCTTCTATATCTCTACCCCATTATTTTTTCTCTATTTCTGTCCCATTATTTTTTCTCCACCTCTGTCCCATTATTGTTCTCTATCTCTACTCGATTATTGTTCTCTATCTCTTCTACTACACTATTTTCTTCTTTATCTCTATCTCATTATTTTCTACTCCATTATTTTTTCTCTATCTCTGTCCCATTGTTTTCCTTTATCACTACTCTATTTGAGCCGTTCAGAGCAAAAGTGATGTAAGTCAAAATTGGGTAATGAGGTTTAAAGTAAAAATTCTATAAAATACAGTGCAAGTGCAAAGTAGCAATTAATATGGCCTGCCTGCTATTCACTAATAGTTTAAATAAATTGAATATGAATTGCTACTTTGCGCTGTATTTTACAGAATGTTTACTTTCACCCTCATTACTCATTTTTGACTTGCACCACTCTTGCTCTGAACGGCTCATTTATCTCTATCTCTATCCCATTATTTTTTCCTCTATCTCTACCCCATTATTTTCCTCGATCTCTACCACATAATTTTTTTCTTTATTTCTATCCCATTATTTTTTCTCTATCTCCATCATATTATTTTTCTTCTTACAACTAACACATTCTTAGGTTCAGGATACTAGCCAAATGAAAAAAGTATACTTCTGAATAATTCATTATCTATTTGTAACTTTATTTTACCCTTAAATCTAAAGAAAGGCGGTATTTTTTAACGAATTCAAATTAGTGTAACCCTGAAAATATTCACAATAGGACACATGTTTATATGACAGTTTTTACTCAGAATGTCTTCGGAAATAAGCTCCGTAAATAGCGTGAATCCTCGTGAATCAACCTGTGTAATAAAATTCTTTATGCTCGACCATGCCGAAATGTAGTAATTATACACCTGGTAGCAGTCCTTTAATGAATGTCATTAAAGTACACCTATTCATTAAAGTTCAGGTTTTCGATTATTCTCGGATATGCAACCGAAAGACGAGGGAAACTTCACGGAGGCTGGAAATCCAATACTGTCGCAGAAGGTTATGTTCTGTTACTATAATAATTTGCGTTAATTGTAAATAATATTCAAATAAATTCAATTAGTCATCTCGTTTTTCAATTCTAAATCAATTTCCAGGTGATACATTCTCTGCATTACACCAAGGTCAATGACATTATTGTTCCTCGGAAAAAATCAATACTTTCGCGTCTGCGCACATCTCACAATTTCGAGCTATGAACAAGGTCACTTCCCATCTTCTGTCAGATACAAATAAAATGTATACTTCTGAATAATTTAAAGTTAGAAATATGGTCGAGCATAAAAAGTCGTATGAAACTTGCCTATAATGGTAATTAAGACGCTCGTATGAAAATTATGAAACTCGCTTGCGCTCGTTTCATAAAAACGAACATACTTGCGTCTTAATTACTATCATTATAGGCTCGTTGCATAATGCACTATTCTGTTTTTTTGTGATTTTACCATTGTTTAATTTTTTTTTTGTTTCTTCTTGCCTTACTTCTCTTTTCACGTTACTCTTCCTTTTCGCATAGCAATGATTTTACGAACTTTTACTACTCTGGTATCCATTTCTACATAGTTAACGTAGGATGAAGTGGATAAGAGATGACGGGTGAGGTGGATAGGAGAAGGTGTGTGAGGTATGAATAATAAGGGGATGAGGTGCAGAATAGATATGGTAGAATGAATAAATTGGAAAGGAATAACAAAGTAACAGATGGGAACGGAAAACACAAGGCACAGAAGAAAGAAGAGAATGTTAAAAAGAAGAATGAGGAAAACAAAAGAAAGGGAAGGAAAGAAAGATACAAATAGCTAAGCATGGATTTAATTTTAATTGCATCGAAACTCTATGCAAAATACTTCATTCAACCGAACTCGGAATTTTCCGGAGCAAGCAATTAAATTTAAATATATATAGATCAGCCCTGCCCACGCTCCTTTAGGCCTACAGGAGTAAATATGTGAATATTTTATGTGCATGAGTAGTAATATTGGATTCGGTATAATTAGCTGGGACATATAAATGTCAGTCGATAATAATTTACAATTGACCAACTCTTGAAATTGCAATTGCATTTACGACTAGTCATAACTACGCCAAACACATTCAACGTGCTTTATTACATGGTTGTGTGAGTCGAGAACGCCTAGAATGTGGGTTTTACACGCAGGATCCTAATTCAAATCTGGACGAGTGCAACAGGCATTTTAAGTGAGCGAAAACAGGTGTTGGGCCAAGTATATATACAGAGTGTCTCAAGGAGGAAACTTCAGGATAATGTAGTTTGAGTTAACCTACATGGATTTAACCTGATGTACCTATGTCCGAAGTGTAACGTTTGAGGAGCAATTAAGGGGAGAAATACTGGAACGTCTTATTCAATATTTAAATTTAAAAAGTTATGTATATGGATTTTATAAAAATTGAAAAACTGTAAATTTAAATTTATATATTCTTATTGCGTAGTAGGCATAAGACAAATTGTATTATATACTTCTTAATTTCAATTTAGAAATCCGCCCCTGAGCACGAGGTCTACTCTTGCAGGGGCGTACTGAAGTTTTTCTGTTTATATTACATTTTATGTTACAATTATTAGCAATAAATAAATAAATAAATAAATAAATAAATAAATAAATAAATAAGTAAGTAAATAAGTAAATATTAATAATAAATCTGTAGCCGAAATTTTTCTGATGATTTTCGATTTTCCAAAAATAATTGGTCCTAACATATATAATTAACCGCCCTGAAACCGAAAATCGCTTTTATGAAATTTTTGTTTGTATGTCTGTCTGTCTCTCTGGATGTTTGTTACCTTTGCACGCGATAATGGCTGAACCGATTTATACGAAAATTGGAATATAAATTAAGTTCGTTGTAACTTAGAATTTAGGCTATATGGCATTCAAAATATTTCATTTAAAAGGGGGATTATAAGGGGGTTTGAATTAAATAAATCGAAATATCTCCCTTATTATTAATTATCATGAAAAATATTACATAACAAAAGTTTCTTCAAAAATAATTTCCGATAAGTTTCATTCTATGCAAAATTTTGATAGGACTGATATTTAATGAGAGAAATGAGTTTCAAAATTACAATAACAACGCCATCTAAGGCGGTGTAATGAAATAAAAACAAATGACTTCGTCTATAAGGGGCCTTGGACAACAACAATCGAAAGCTATTAAACATAGCCTACAGAGAATGTTTCTGTGTTTGTATGAAGTAATATCGGAAGCTAAATTAACAGATTTGCATAATTAATTATTAATTCACCATTGGAAAGTGTAGTTTCTCTAGATGGACCTAATGCTATAATGTTATTACAGTAACTTCTGAATGAATCGAGGACAGGTAAGAATAAAATAGCTTCTTATGCACAGAAAACTTGATAGGCTATTCTGTACATTCGTTTCCTGTATTTCCTAAAATAATTATGACCAAATGAATGGTCTCTGGATCAAAATGATCGCATTTAAATTTTTTAATACAATTTAAATTAAGTAACGTAATAAACAATTTATCCTTCTATCAAACACGAAACTTCCCTGGATCAAATGCCCTATTTTAATTATGTAATTACTTTATATTTATTTCTAACGGGTCCAGCGGAGCGCACGGGTACGGCTAGTAAATAAATAAAATATGGCATTATTATTTAGGTGAACATATAAAAATTAATTTTGATCCATTAAATTTACTACAAAACCAATAATTATTTTTTTAAAGAAACGTTTTGATTATCAAACTAGACATTTATTCTGAATTTAATATATTTAATATTGAACAGATTTATAAATGTACTCTCTTAAAATTTTATCGTTAAAATCGTAATGAATTTATATTACAGGCACATAATCATGACATAAGACGAAATAATAATCCAACATTAGCAGAACCTAAATGTTTCACAACTGTTGGTCTAAAACTCAGCATTTATAACTTTGGCCCTAGATTGCATAATTCTTTAGCTAAATTACACCCAGAACTTTTAACATGTAACCCACTAACATATAACATTAAAATTAAAAACGTGTCAATGTTTTCAGTTTGATTAAATAAGTGTATAGCCTATGTGTATGAATCAATCGGTTTTTATTATATTTGTATTCTCTAATTTCGATATATACAATACACTGTATAGGCTATTATATGGTTTCTTATTTATTTCCTTTTTTCTGCATAGATTGTTCTACCTGTTATTGATTGCTAATAAAATTCATGTTCTGTGAATAATAAATTAATTAATTAGTAAAATATTGCTGCAATCGAAAAGTATTGGGAATTATTTTACATTTTTACTATGATATCTATACTTAACTCTTTTTAATTTATTTTTATTTGGTATTTTTCATTTATATCTATATCTGTGTCTTTTATTTAGGTAGTATCTATTTGTTTTTTTTTTTAATTTTCAATTTTTATTTGTAATTATACTTGTATCTTGCATTTGTTTCTGTTTTATTTCTTTTTTCATGTTATATGCAATTCTGTGTTTTTTTTAACAAATCCGTACTGTCTATTGTAATTGGGGCTTTGCCCTGTTATAGACATAAATAAATAAAATAAATTTAAATAAGAACAAAAAGAAATTTGCTTCCAGGCAGGAATCGAACCACGAAAGTCTTAGTTACCAGTCTATCGTACTCTGGAGTGAACAGGGCTCTGAAATCAGCTTTTTTGTTGCCATTACTGTACGTAACTGTAGGTGAGAACCTGTAACCTGACCGAACTATGGCTAGATTGTAACAATCACAGAAGCAATGACTTTACTAAATGAAAGCACTAATAACTCTCTCATACTACTAACGATATGGTTGAAACGCATTGCTGTAAATAACAAATTAGGAACTTTGCCCTGTAACGTGATTACTTCACTTTTTTTCTTCCCACGAACATCTCCACGAGATGTTTCTCGTTGGTCCTTAGGTTAAAACGCCTTCCTTGTAATCCACTTGCAGGGAACTGTCCCCTATCGCCTGTTCTAAGACCCACTGTAATATTTTGGTCCATTTCCCTCTAGTAGGCAATGTTCTCGAGCTGTCCAATATATTCGTGACATTGTCCAGGCTCGCTCTGGAACAAAACCCACCGGCTTCTCTACTTTAATCAAGTCCCCATTACTTACGAGCAGTCACGTTTCTCTTGGTAACATATAAATGAAAAGAAACTTCCTTTCTCTTTCTTTGGCTCCAAATAAGTTGCACTGAATTCATAAACATTCTTGTGTAGTAGAAAGCTTCCTCACTTTGTTTTTATCATGTCTCGAGGTCGATTCTATTGTTCAGATAGACTACATTCTCTGCAGAAGTTTTCCTTTCTTAATATTTTGGATGTAAGCTCTAATACTAGTACACATATCCTTTATGTAAAATCTTCACATTTCACTATTCTTAAATACAAATAATTCCCATCGCCGTCAATTAACAGTTACTAAAATTTTTCCATTCTTCACATTTTTGTCGCACATTATATCAAAATATCTTGTTTTTCTCTGTATTCTATAGATTCCTCCATCTCAGCCGTTTTCAACCGGTGTGCCGTAAGTGATGCGCTAGTGTGCCGCGAGAAAATGAAAAATAGTAAAGATTGTCGTAGCAAATATTAGAAAAATAAAAGTTTAGAATGTCGCACCAACCTTAAAAAATATGATCCGCTGGTGTGCCGCGAGATAATGAAAATAGTAAAGATTGTCGTAGCAAACATTAGAAAAATAAAAGTGTTGAATATCGCACCAACCTTAAAAAATATGATCCGCTGGTGTGCCGCGAGATAATGAAAATAGTAAAGATTGTCGTAGCAAACATTAGAAAAATGAAAGTGTAGAATATCGTACCAACCTTAAATATATGTTCCGCTTGTGTGCCGTGAGATAATGAAAATAGTAAAGATTGTCGTAGCAAACATTGGAAAAATAAAAGGGTAGAATATCACACCAACCTTAAAAATATGATCCGCTGGTGTGCCGCGAGATAATGAAAATAGTAAAGATTGTCGTAGCAAACTTTAGAAAAATAAAAGTGTTGAATATCGCACCAACCTTAAAAAATATGATCCGCTAGTGTGCCGCGAGATAATGAAAATAGTAAAGATTGTCGTAGCAAACTTTAGAAAAATAAAAGTGTTGAATATCGCACCAACCTTAAAAAATATGATCCGCTAGTGTGCCGCGAGATAATGAAAATAGTAAAGATTGTCGTAGCAAACATTAGAAAAATGAAAGTGTAGAATATCGCACCAAACTTAAAAATATGTTCCGCTTGTGTGCCGTGAGATAATGAAGATAGTAAAGATTGTCGTAGCAAACACTAGAAAAATAAAAGTTTAGAATGTCGCACCAACCTTAAAAATATGATCCGCTTGTGTGCCGTGAGATAATGAAAATAGTAAAGATTGTCGTAGCAAACATTAGAAAAATAAAAGTTTAGAATATCACACCAACCTTAAAAATATGATCCGCTTGTGTGCCGTGAGGTAATGAAAATAGTAAAGATTGTCGTAGTAAACATTAGAAAAATAAAAGTGTAGAATATCGCACCAACCTTAAAAAATATGATTCGCTGGTGTGCCGCGAGATAATGAAAATAGTAAAGATTTTCGTAGCAAACATTGGAAAAATGAAAGTGTTGAATATCGCACCAACCTTAAAAATATGATTCGCTGGTGCGCCGCGAGATAATGAAAATAGTAAAGATTGTCGTAGCAAACATTGAAAAAATAGAAGTGTAGAATATCGCACCAACCTTAAAAATTATGATCCGCTGGTGTGCCGCGAGGAAATGAAAAATAGTAAAGATTGTCGTAGCAAACATTGGAAAAATAAAAGTGTTGAATATCGCACCAGCCTTAAAAAATATGATCTCCTGGTGTCCCGCGAGGAAGTGAAAAATATTAAAGATTTTCTTAGCAAAAATTGGAAAAATAAAAGTGTAGAATATCGCACCAGCCTTAAAAAATTTGATCCGCTGGTATGCCGCGAGGAGATGAAAAATAGTAAAGATTGTCGTAGCAAACATTGGAAAAATAAAAGTGTAGAATATCGCACCACCTCTTCAAAGGATAAATGTTTAATTTTTATATTTCCATTTCATACAATATTCTCGTCACGAGACATAATCATATACCTTGTCTTTTCTCTACCCAACTATTTTTCTTTATCTCTGTCCTATTATTTTTCTCTGTGTTCCATTATTTTTTGTTTATTTCTGTTGAACTATTTTGTTCTGTTTTCTCTGTTCCATTTTTTTCTCTTTCCATAACCCATTAAAATTTTTTCTCTTGCTTTCTACGATTATTGTCTCTCGTCGATTTTGTCTCCAATATAATTCTTTCTCTTCTGTTCTCATTCTTATCTCAATGATTTTACGAACTTTTACTACTCTGATTTCCTTTTGTTCATCTCCAATTAAAAAAGAGTAATCTTTACTGTCAGTTTAATTCACAGAGAACTAACATTAGTTAGTTACATATATATACTTTCTTTCAATTATTCTCTTCAGGGCCTTGTTTGCGTGAACGTATGAATTTTAATTTTGAAATAGGCATTACAATTAAACCAACGATACCGTACTCGTGAAGTTATTTTGTTCTCAACGAGTGCTACTTGCCTTGGTAGTAAAGAAAAATTCAATTAGTTTTGACGTTTGTGAGAGTACTTTATGTATGAGCAATTCTCTCCAATTAAATAAGCACTAAATCATACAAATCGCCGCAAATAGAAGGTTATATGCAACAAAGTGCATTTTTTTACGCTAATCATTATTTTCACTGCAGAATTATTTTATAAATAATCATATTGGACTTCGGTTTGATCTAAACCCTTTTTATGTTCATGCTCTCATAATTTTTCCATGTAAAAGCAATACTGTTATTCTAACTGTCGGGCAACTTTGTTTTATTGTGTTCAGTTGCCACGGGTTTGTTGATTATTCCGTCTTCAGCATCGCTAAACTGTGTACTTGTTACTTTATTAAAAAAAAAAAAATGACGTTTGATGCATTGGACTCTGTGACCCAATTTCCATAAATGCTAAATGTCACCGCAAAAAGTGCGGACGAATCGGGCATATAACAATGTTCAACCATAGAGTCCTATGTTTATGTCTTTGGAGCGTACGTCAAATTTCAAATTCCACGTCCGTTGATTATCATTGGTGCAATTCATAATTAATTATAATACAGCTGACGTATTACGCAATCTATTCTATATTTTCATTGCAGAGCATTTGATATGACAGGCTTCAGATAGGTAATCGCCAGTTATTTCGGAATGTCTTCTAATCGTTCGTTTAGAGTCAAATATATCAATTACTGTGTTGTATGCCCATAATCAGTGGTGATATTTACTGGGGAAATCATTGGTGATGTTTATATCGAAGTATAAAATCTTACGTGATATGGCGAGTTCAGAATATAGACCTACTCCAAACAAAAATATTTTCATGAAACAGACTTTAATGAGGCACATTCTTTCCTATTATTCCCTTCACCTCATCGTCCAACATCCACCATCTTATCATCCATCATCCGCCATCTTACTGCCCATCATCCGCTGTCTTATTCGCTATCTCATCATCCGACATCGACCATCTCATCGTCCGTCATCCACCATCCTATCGTCCGTCATCTGCCACTTCATCGACCGTCATCCCCTATATCATCGTTCACCATCCACAATCTCACCGTCCGTAATCCATATCTTCCATAACCTACAATCTCATCATCCACATAATCTCATCGACCATAATTCACATTCTCATCGTCCTTCATCCACAATCTCATGATCAGTCACCCACAATCTCATCGTCAATCATCCACAACCTCTTCGCTCGTAATTCGATGGTGTTCAGGTAAAAGGGGGTCAGTTTTGTGCAAATGAAGTTTTTTCCCCAGGAGAATATACAAGTTTAATTCTATAAATGGCTGTGCAAAAAATAAAAGAATATGTACTAACATTTGATGTGTTTCTATTTGTGTAGAAAATTATTTCCTGTAAGGGTCCGATGTTTAATTTTCGCTTTTAACTCAAAACTCATTTTCATGACATTTTTCCTTTACCCAAACACAATCGAATTCACAACCTCATCGTCCATAATTCACAATATCATCGTTCATAATCCACAATCTCAGAATTTATAGTCCAAAATCTCGGCGTAAATAAATCACAAATCACTGTGTCCATAATTCACAACCTCAGCGCCCTTCACTCACAATCTCTCATCAGCTCTAATTCACAATCTCATCGTCCATAATCTACAATATCATCGTTCATAATCCACAATCTCAGAATTTATAATCCAAAATCTCGGCGTAAATAAATCACAAATCACTGTGTCCATAATTCACAACCTCAGCGCCCTTCACTCACAATCTCTCATCAGCTCTAATTCACAATCTCATCGTCCATAATCTACAATATCATCGTTCATAATCCACAATCTCAGAATTTATAATCCAAAATCTCGGCGTAAATAAATCACAAATCACTGTGTCCATAATTCACAACCTCAGCGCCCTTCACTCACAATCTCTCATCAGCTCTAATTCACAATCTCATCGTCCATAATCTACAATATCATCGTTAATAATCCACAATCTCAGAATTTATAATCCAAAATCTCGGCGTAAATAAATCACAAATCACTGTGTCCATAATTCACAACCTCAGCGCCCTTCACTCACAATCTCTCATCAGCTCTAATTCACAATCTCATCGTCCATAATCTACAATATCATCGTTCATAATCCACAATCTCAGAATTTATAATCCAAAATCTCGGCGTAAATAAATCACAAATCACTGTGTCCATAATTCACAACCTCAGCGCCCTTCACTCACAATCTCTCATCAGCTCTAATTCACAATCTCATCGTCCATAATCTACAATCTCATCGTCCATAATCTACAATCTCATCGTCCATAATCTACAATCTCATCGTCTACCATCCACAGTCTCATCGTCCGTCATCCATAATCTCTTCGTCCATAATTCACAATCCCATCGTCCATAATTCACAATCCCATCGTCCATAATCTACAATCCCATCGTCCATAATCTACAATCTCATCGTTCGTAATCCATATATCAGAATCTTAGTGTCCATAATCCACAATTTCGGCATCTATGATAAAACATTTGAGTCAATCATCCACACTTTCATCGCACACCACTTGCTATTTCATCACACAACTTTCATGGCCATTTATCATTAATGCACCTACTTGTAATCCACCAACAATCTACCCGTAATGCTTCCATTCACCATGGCTTTACCCATCGTCCATACATATTCCTACAATCCATCCATCTTGTGTACACCTGTCGTCTATCCACTGTACTTTCATCTGCCAAAATACGTTCACCATGAATTCAACCACATCCATCATACAACTACGCAGCACTTACCACCGACCCAGATCTACCTATTCACCCAAGAGCTATCCACACACTATTCATCTATTCACTCGCCATCCGTCCATTCATCTATCCACCTTCCCTCTCACTATTCACCAATCAATATTAATTTGTAGGCTACACATAACGAATCACCCCAACCGACCGACCGATCGACGGATCGACCGACTCATCCATCACTTACCATGCCATCAAACACCACTTAGTTCAGAATTAATTAAAATCATCCCCGACTGCTCACAATAAAATTCTTTCACAATCCTTCATTCAGTTGTAGTAATTTTGAACTTCCTTGTTTCATTACATTCGGGTCTCTTACTCGTTCTTATACTTTAGCTTGCGTTAAACGTGTTTAGTTCTTTTCTATGAATTTTAATCGTTTCACTGATGTATGTAATGTATAGTTCTTTCCTTTGTAACCTTGTCACGTTTTCTATCTAGAAATTTCTATCTCGCAGCTCTCCTAAAGAATAGCACTTCCATCGATTCTGTACGCCTTAAACGATTTTCATGCAATGAAGTTAAAGCCATCACGATACATTTTCGTGTATGTTCTCTTTCTTGCAGATTGTTATTTTATGATGTAGCGTTGCACAGAAAGGTGACTGATTTTAATTAGGGACAACTCGACACTCTAAGGAAAGTGTTAATTTTGAGACAAATTTATGTACGTTTTATTCTAATTTTTCCCCAAATATATATGAACATGTTTTCCGTACATTTCATATATGTGGTACCGATGTGATCATTTATTTTAAAAATATACAAATTGGTGCTGAAGTGTCGACTTCTCCCATAATGGGGGAGATTTCGACATAGAATTACAAACATAGGAAACACTTCTAAACCCAACATTTACACCATAAATTTTGCTCCTGAAATGTTTCTAAATACTCCATAATACTACTCGCGTTGGTCACATGTGAATTTTTCATCGGTGCCATTATCCACATATGCCTCGTGAAACCATTTTTGGCATTTTCCAACATACTGAACACAGAGTTATCTAGCATTGTCATCGTAAAATATCCACTACAGGTTTTTTTTTGGACTGCCAAGCATTAGACTACTTCTGTCTGTAGGAAAGTCTAACTCCTTTTTGTTGTTTAGAGCCCTTCAACTGTTTCTTATAGTTTTCAGGAATTATTAGTCTGGCAGTTCTTTTTACTCTTTTGCTACCAGATGAAAGTGTTAGCAGCGTAACGGCGACAGTCCTTCAAAGGAAGTATCAGTAGGTGCGGAATTAAGCAAGCCTAAATGTCCTTGTGCAGATGGTGTCTCTGGAGTTTTGGGAGAGTGGTAATATCTTTTTTCAACGCGAATTTCACATCAATTTTCGGCTAGAACCAGATCGTAGACTACTTCAAACATATTATTCTGCAGTACGCCAGGATGTAAATTCTCTTACGTCATTTCCTGAAACGAATACTTGGAATTGGCAGAAGCACAGCTAACTGCGGGGTTCTAAAGGAGTTTAGGCTTCAAAACGAAGTAATTCATATGCAAGTTAGGGTGATAAAATACTGGTTAAAATTATATTTGGGGATCAGTCGCTTCTAGGTCGATTTGCTGCAAAGTTCAACAAAGAGAGGGTTGGGAAAAGGGGTGGGTTTATGAACTGCAGAGAGGGCTGCATCATATAGGAATGGGATGGGTGTGGGAGAAAAGAGAGAATAACAGGAGGAATGTATGGCGTAATGTGAAGATGCGTTTAATTGATATCGAGAGGCAAGAGATTGAGCTCCAATGTTCGGAAAAGTCCTCACTACATTTACAATCAGATCTCGTGCTTAACTGGGGGAGGTGTGACTACATAAACTCTTGTAACAAGGATAGCAGAGCAGGTTTAGCGTGACTAAAATTGGGGGCATGGAAGGGTAATAAAATTGTCAACAAAGAGGGGGAGCGTCTTTGTCCGCTTTGCAAAGAAAAGGACTCCTATAAACATATTTTATTACAGTGTGTCGTATTGGAACATGTACGGAGAAAATATCTACCACCCTCGATGCTAAGTCAGAATAGGAGTTCGCTTGCATGTCTTGACCTCATGGGGAATAGAGAATGGGAACAAAAGATTGGCTTGTTTCTCTTGAAGGCGAAAAAGATTAGAACTTCAGCTGTTGAAGTTTGTGGCGCGAACTGAGGAAGGGATATAGCATCCACCCAACTGTACACGTTTATGTCTTTTATGTTAGGAAATACGAGTATTATATAATATGTTTTATTATGCTATTTCCATTTTAATATGTGTGTTCTTTTAGAGAGTAGTTGGATGTAATCATAGGTGGGGGAACCTACAAAGGAGGACTTGTTTTGGGTACAAAGCACGTACGGTCAGAAGACCCGTGCATTAGATTTTAGAGAAAATTATGATAATATAAAATCTGTATGTATAATAATATTACTCAATAAATACATCTATCTTGTTAATCCATATAGCCTTTACAATCAAGGCGAAGGATATGTCGAACTAATTAATCTTCCATGTTTATATTGAGAGTTAAGGCTGGTTCACAATAAACCGGGAACGGAAACGACAACGAAAACGAGAACGGAAATAACATTAAAATAAATGTATTTACTGTAAATGTGAGCATTCACAACTGACTATTGTGAATTCTCGTATTTAAATGCATTTATTTTAACATTCTTTCCGTTCCCGTTCTCGTTATCGTTTCAATTCTCGGTTTATTGTGAACCAGCCTTTATGCCTTTTCCTCAAAATCTGTTTAAAATGCATGTACTGATAAAGATTGACACTACGATGACCTTTCCTACAATTTAAATTATTTGTTCATTCATTTATTTATTTTTACTGATACTGGCAGAGTTAAGGCCATGAGGCGCCGTCAACCTAAAACTTGTAGTAGTACTTAATGTTGTGGCCTCCTAGGACAAAATACGGTCCCTAGTGATAAATATGCTTAAGAATTTTCGAGGAACGATGGAATTATTGCATACGAAACGTTGGCAGATCGATAATATTCACTCCAAAATGGTCTCTGTCAATATTTCTATTTGTACCAGCGGAATTCGATCTTGGTTCTGTAGAGTGGAAATGTGATGTGCTTCATCTTTCCTTACTGAACTTAAACCGGAGACGACCTCTTTGGCAACCGCTGATGTGATCCAATACGGAGGTCTAAGAAATAAAATAATGTGAACTCTTCTGCGACATCTGGTGTAAAATTCAATTGTTAGCGCATGCATGAAAGTAGTGATAGTCTTTGATGTTCTTTTTAGACGTGCGTTTTAACATCCTGCCATTTCTCTTTCTCACTAAAAACCCATGAATTTTTAATGAGAACGATTCTACCGTGGACTTCTTTCCATTGCAAGAGTACTGTATGTGCCGAAATTTGAATATACCTTTCCCCGCATCACCTTTCAGTTCCTTCTCCTAATTTTTCCTCTCCACTATATCTGCTTACCATTTTCTTTCTCTTTTATCCATCTTCACCATTTCTTCTCCGTATTTCTCCTCCTCTACTCCTATGTCTTATCTTGCCATTCATTTTCCTTCTCGTCATATATCTTCATCTAATTTTTTCCCTCTGTTCTTTCTTCTTTGCTCTCTGTTCTCGCATCTTACCTCTCTGCTCTATCTTCTTTACTCTCTATTCTCTTTTCTTTGCTCTGTTCTCTCTTCTTTACTCTCTCTTCTCTCTTCTTTACTCTCTGTTATCTCTTCCTTACTCTGTTCTCTTCTTTATTCTGTTCTCTCGTCTTTACTCTGTTCTCTCGTCTTTACTCTGTACTCTCTTCTTTACTCTGTTCTCTCTTCTTTACTCTATATTCTCTTTTCTTTGCTCTGATCTCTCTTCTTTACTCTCTATTCTCTTTTTTGCTCTGCTTTCTTTTCTTTACTCTCTGTTCTCTTCTTTACTCTGTTCTCTTATTTACTCTGCTCTCTCTCTTCTTTACTCTGTTCTCTTCTTTACTCTGTTCTCTCTTCTTTACTCTGTTCTGTCTTCTTTACTCTGTTCTGTCTTCTTTACTCTGTTCTGTCTTCTTTACTCTGTTCTGTCTTCTTTACTCTGTTCTGTCTTCTTTACTCTGTTCTGTCTTCTTTACTCTGTTCTCTCTTCTTTACTCTCTGTTCTCTTCTTTACTCTGTTCTCTCTCCTTCACTCTCTGTTCTCTCTGCTTTACTCTATATTCTCTTCTTTACTCTCTGTTCTCTCTTTACTCTCTGTTCTCTTCTTTACTCCGTTCTCTTCTTTACTCTGTTCTCTCTTCTTTACTCTGTTCTCTCTTCTTTACTCTCTGTTCTCTCTTCTTTACTCTATATTCTCTTTTCTTTGCTCTGATCTCTCTTCTTGAATTTCTGTTCTCTTTTTTTTTTGTTCTGCTCTCTTTGCTTTACTCCCTGTTCTCTTCTTTACTCTGTTCTCCATACTTTACTCTCTGTTCTCTCTTCTTTACTCTCTGTTATCTCCTCTTTGCTCTGCTCTCTCTTCTTTGCTCTCTGTTCTCTCTTCTTTGCTCTCTGTTCTCTCTTCTTTGCTCTCTGTTCTCTCTTCTTTGCTCTCTGTTCTCTCTTCTTTGCTCTCTGTTCTCTTTTCTTTGCTCTGCTCTGTCTTCTTTGCTCTCTGTTCTCTGTTCTTTGCTCTCTGTTCTCTTTTCTTTGCTCTGTGTTCTCTTTTCTTTGCTCTCTGTTCTCTTCGCTTTCTGTTCTCTTATCTGTGCTCTTTTTCTCTCTTCTTTGGCCTTTGTTCTTTCTTCTTCGCTCTCTGTTCTCTCTTATTTCCTCTTTGTTTTCTCTTCTTTGCTCTCATTTCTTTTTTGCTCTTTGTTTTCTCCTCTTTGCTCTTTCTTTTGCTCTTTCTTTTGAATTGCCTGTCCTTACGTGCACCCTTATAAACACTATCTTTCTTCTCCCTTAGACCCACGTGACATACATAAATGTAATCTTCGAAATTCTATCAGCCTTTATTTTTACTCCAAATGAAGCATTGTATTTGGAATATCCTCTTTAAATCTGCAGCATACAGCGAACGGTTTTTAATAATATCGCAGAAGTGGAAATTTTGCAGTAAAATAAATAAGCTCTATCGTTATTAGTTTGTAAGTTGGACTGAAGTCCGTAATCATGTGGAAAATTTAATAGTAAGGAAGATGAGACATTTCGAGGGAAAAAATCTTTATTGTTTTTTTTTTCCGACTCCATATTAAATTAAGAAGCGGGATGCTGTTTTCATGTGGAACTTTTATTGCAAGCTGTTAGTCCAGAACAATAACTGACTTTAGCAGGACCGTGGCGTCGTCCGCTGTTATAAATTCCGTTAATTAAAACTTGTTCGTCCAGTAGTTGGACTCGGCGATAACAAAGTTTTCTTTGTACCTTTCTATGCGAATTGGCGTTGTAATGTTTGTGGACATTTGAATGCTCTTTTACCTCATTAGACAGTTCTGCGGTCTTGTGGTTACAATCAGAGGTTCGGCGTTCGAATCTCAAAGTCAGGAATCCCTTTTGTGGTCGCCAGCATCCTCCACAATCCCTTTGCTCGAACATCCCAAAGGGCTCGGTCATTCCTGGGCTCCTTGTGTGCGTTATGTTTCCTTTGATATGAAGCATTACAGATTAATGGCTAGAGGTCTGCACGTAATACAAACGTATCTAACAGGTCTTCATACACTTCTGAATATGCACAATATCGTTTAGATGAAACAAGTGGATGTAAGCATTTTATTATAAGTTTTAATTTCTAACTGAGGATGAGTTCCGAACTGTTTTGATCAAGTAATTGTATATATTATTTTAATGTACCGAAGTACATATGATATTTCCATGCAGATATTCTGCGTCATCATACGATGAAAGAGTAATGGAACGGAGAAAAATTCTCTCCGGCGCCGGGATTTGAACCCGGGTTTTCAGCTCTACGTGCTGACGCTTTATCCACTAAGCCACACCGGATTCCACCCCGGCGTCGGAAGAATCGTCTCAGTTTTAAGTTCCATCTCTTGGGTTCCCTCTAGTGGCCGCCCTCTGCACTACGTCATAGATATCTATGAACCTAGGATCGAAGTCCGTTCCATTACTCTTTCATCGTATGATGACGCAGAATATCTGCATGGAAATATCATATGTACTTCGGTACATTAAAATAATATATATGAAATGCGTAAATCACTTCGTGATTTAAAACGGCGCTTATTCCGTCGGATCCCGGCCAACTAGTCACTCATAACGAGTGCACCTCAGCACATGTGTGGACTTCGGTCCTAGGTTCATAGATATCTATGACGTAGTGCAGAGGGCGGCCACTAGAGGGAACCCAAGAGTTGGAACTTAAAACTGAGACGATTCTTCCGACGCCGGGGTGGAATCCGGTGTGGCGTAGTGGATAAAGCGTCAGCACGTAGAGCTGGAAACCCGGGTTCAAATCCCGGCGCCGGAGAGAATTTTCCTCCGTTCCATTACTCTTTCAAGTAATGACAAAGGCAGGTTTTCTTAGCATTCTTCAGCTTCTTCTTTCCCAACGATTCTGTGTTTATTCGTAAGTTATAAATCATTTTCATACACTACTGGTAGCTAAATACTCTTTATTTCGTAGTTCTTGTAACCTAACAATGACTTCATCCTTACCAGTGAATTAAAAATCGCAGTTCACTCTTACAAATATTACATCACTGTCTCCTTGACAACAAACACATTATTTATAACATCCATTCATTTACACTTCTTCACAATCAATACATTACCAAGAATAGGCATAAAATTTAAATTTTCTTATACAGGGTGATTTACGAAGACATTCTGAGCACAAAATGTCATGTAAAGATGTGTCCTAATCTCAATACTTTCAGAGTTACAATAATTTGAAATTGTTAGTAAAATACCTTTTTTCTTCAGTTTTAGGGGTAAAAGAATATTACAAATAGAGAATGAACAATTCAGAAGTATCATTTCTTTAATTGGCTATTGTTCTGAAGCTAATAATGTGTTATTACTTGCTTTGTATAAGCTTAGATTTTGTTTTTCAATTTTTAACTACAAATTACATTATTCTTACGCACTTATCAAAAAAACTGTTACAATCATACGACTTTAGATACTTGATTCTTTACAGTTTAATTATGCATCCTAATGTACATTGTTTAAGAATTTACAAGAGAGACGTGATTTGTAACAATTGTTGTGATAAATGCGTAAGAAAAATGTACTTTTGTAGTTAAAAATCGAAAAAAAAAAATCTGTACGAAGCAACTATGGAATTTACAACACACCTTTAGCTTCAGAATACTACCTGATTAAAGAAATGATACTCCTGAATAATTCATTTTTTATCTATAATATTCTTTTACCTCAAAACTTAAAAATAATGCTATTTTATAAACAACTTCAAATTAGTATAACTTTGAAAATATTGAGATTAGGATACAATTTTATATGAAAATTTTTGCTTAGAATGTCGTCGGACATTAGCTCCGTAAGTGGCGGTAAATCCTCGTGAATCACCCTGTATAATCTGATTTATATACTAGTAATACATTAAATATTGTATGCAACGATAGCAAATAGATTTCATTCCCTCGTGGAAATTATGACCCCTTGTTACTCAAACATTTTGAACTGAAAAATAAAATCCTGCTTTACTCTTTGTACCATAAATTAAGTACATCCGAGGAAAAAGATAGGATGTAATATGTTGCCTAAGTGTTATATCCAACCTTATTCCACGAAGGTACTCAATGTATAAAAAGTAGATAGATGGATTTATTGAGTAATATTATACATACAGATGTTGTATTATCGTAATTTTCTCTAAAATCCAGTGCACGGGTCTTCTGACCGTACGTGCTTTGTACCTAACACAAGTCCTACTTTGTAGGTCTCACTCCCCTCACCTATGATTATATCCAACCAATCTCTAAGAGAACATACGTATTAAAATGAAAATGGCATAACAAAACACATTATATAATATATCCTAACCTAAAACAGACATAAAAGTGTATAATTGGGTAGATACCATTATCCCTTCGTCAGTTCGTATCACAAACTTCAACAGCTGGACTTCTAATCTGTCTCGACTTCAAGAGAAACAATCCAGTCTTTTGTTCGTATTCTCTATTCCCCATGAGGTCAAGACATGCAAGCGAACTCCTATTCTGACTTAGCATCGAGGGTGGTAGATATTTTCTCCGTACTTGTTCCAATTCGACACACTGTAATAAAATATGTCTGTAGGAGTCAATAACATAAAAGCAGTAGGCCTATACTATGTCCGAAATGAAAGTAGCCAATAAAGATATGGAATAACATGTCTACATTCTCATTACATACGGTCAGTTTACTCTAAGATAGAGCAAAATTCAAACAATTTTTTTGGCTATAAAGTTAGTAAATTAATAAATAAATGAATAAAGGAAATAAGGAAATTAGGAAATGCATGAAGAAATTAGGAAATTAATAATAAATAAAGAAATGAATAATTAAATAAAGAAATGAATAAGTAAACAATGAATATATATAAATAGTTAATAAAATAAGTATACAAAATAAATAAATAAACGAGTATATAAAAGAATGAATTCCAAACAGTCATTATTAGTAATACAAAACTTGGGTCTTTATTTCTAAAGCTTCATAGTTTTTTTGAATTATTAATATCTGTGAAAAGAGCTGTGTTTGATTTTTTCCTTAATTTTTGTAGACTAGTTCTACGTTGTCTAAGAATATGGGGCAATAGTTCATATTGCGATGAAATATTTAAATTACAAAAAGAATCTCTTAGAATAATCTGTCAGGAATCTTATTTAGCTCTGTGCAAGCCATTGTTTTTCAAATTAGGAGTAATGACTATTCCAATTCTTCCTATATTTTATTTACTTTTAATTGTAAGGAAAGGCAATGATAGGCCTACCTTTATAATATAATACTCATCATAGTCATTATACCAGAAAAATGAAGATACAAGAAAGAAATTTTATCAATTTAGTGTATCTCAAAAGAATTGGTATTTTATATCGGTTAAATTTTATAAGCTTAATACATTGTTTACCCTATGATAAGTACACCGTTGTGGCTGAGGGGTTACCGAGTCTAACTCCGAACCCAGCGGTCCCGGCTTCGATTCCCGGTCAGGACGAGTTGCCTGGGTGAGGTTTTGTTCGAAGTTTTTCTCACTCCTATGAATGAATATCAGGTAACTTTATCAGGCGATTGGAACCCCACTTATCTTCGCCACTTCCTTTCCTCCCCCATCATCCTTTCCTCATCATCCCGTCTCTTGTTTTCCAGATCGCTCTACAGGCGGCCTCCCGAAGCTGCTGACTCTCTCGACCGGCCTCCGTGGAATGTAGTTCAGCGATGTTGGATGGCTTCTGCAATGGCACCCGAGGCGGACCTACTCGGGGGATCCATGTCGAGGGTTATCGCAATAGATCTCAATAGGTCGCAATGCTAGGCCATCCGTGGCCCCCTCAGTTAAATTCCATTACATTCCATTACCTCATAATATGAGATGTTTGCCTAATAATGTGTTTAAAAGTGAAATTCAGTCTATTTTAACACAGGGATGTCTGTATAATATTAATGATTTTTAATATACTCGTACATCTTAATATATATGTTTGACTATGCCTGCATGTTTTGTGTTTTATGGCAATAAAGCAATATCAATATCAATATCAGTATCAATATTTTAGCGTTTTTTTATTGTTTTCACACGTAATTACACATCTACAGAATGTTTCCGAGGTGGTGTTACAAACTTTCAGGGGTGATGGCGAAGGGCACATGTATCAATTTGAGATCAGGAACCATGGTCCGGAAATGACTGAGTCGAAAGTTATAGGCAAAAATAGTTGTGTGGAAATGGAATTGTAATTTGACATCACGTGCCCTCCTTCCCTTAACCTTTCGAACAGTCGTGGAAAGATGGTATGGGCCGGATGTCTCCTACGTGGGTACTTGCACCGATACAATCTGAAAGCTTGTCTACTGTTCCCATTGGCTCATCCGTATTCGAAAATCAGGTCTGCTTATTCCGCTCTCGTGTACTCCTCCATTTCACTAGGACTGATCGACTGGACACTGCAACTTGTACACATACACTGCTGTCTACAGACGTGCATATCAGGACCGACCATGTCCGTTAAACATTACGCTATCTGCATTGCTTTAGTGTAGTTTCCTGTCCCCATCCCTCAGACAGCGCACTGAATGGAATACTGTAAGTAGACAACGTAAACAACGTGAGATTATTACAATATGTGTAAGATGTATAGATAAATACACATACAGTAAATAAAGTGTACAGAGGAATAAAATTATTTCATTCCCACAGAACTATTTTTGCCTGTAACTTTCGACTCGATCATTTCCGGACCAGGGTTCCTTATCTCAAATTGATACATGTGCCTTCGCCATCATCCATGAAAGTTTGTAACACCACCTCGGAAACACCCTGTATATATGTATTTATTTACACTGCAAGTGGGCAAGCACCCGGTGGCAGTGGTATACACAATTAAACAATACACAATAAAATTACAATACACAATTCAATTATACAATGCACAATACAGTTATATACACAATACAATAAGAATACACAATACAATTTAACACAATAATTACAATTAATAATAAAACATAAAATAACCTAATTTTACAATACAACCTAAATATGTATAGGTCCTACATAAGTTTCAATAGTCAAACTCTCATCTCACTCACTGTAGTGGCACTATGACGCATTTCACTGACACTTTAGTACACATTTCACCGACACTTTACAACACATTTCACCGACACTTTATAACACATTTCAACTGACACTATAGAACACATTTCATTGACGCTATAAATTATCACTGATCGGAACTATTTACTGCACTGTAAAACCATAACTTCACTGACTCACCTCGCTTCACTGATACAACAGTTCAAATAAGACAAATAATTACACCCTTATGCATACTTATAAACAGAACTACATTTAAGCTAAACATTTCTAGTCTTACACGCTATTTTTAAATAATTTACAATTCAAACCAAGGGAGTAACTCGTCATGCTAAATAAATACATGTCACCTTAAAAAATATGAAATGTTAAATGTCACCTTAATTTTAATTTGCACTTTATAAACAACTTTTTAAGTTATGCTTGAATATCCTTATATTGATGTTTTAATTGGTTTTAGTAAATAAATAGAAAAATAAAGAAATTAAAAATATGAATGAATAAATTTAAATAAATTAAATAAATAAACAAAATAAATACATAAAGAAAGAAATAAGAAAGCAATCAAATAGATAAAAATAAATGAATGCATACTAAGGTACGTAGCAGGCAGGCAGGCAGGCAGCCAGACAGAGACAGATAGATAAATAACGTATACTAGTTGTTATTATTAAACATATAAAAAGGGAGGTGCTGGTGTTTAAAGCAGCTTCGCTTTTTGTATTGCTAACATCCATGAAGAAAATTATATTTTATTTATCGAATTTTCAATTTCGTTAAGTTTTAAAAACTATATTTTACTTTTTCTGGGCATTTGACACATTTATTATCGTTTTTGCACTAAATTACACGATTTTGTTGATTTTGTAATTATTGGTTTCAACACTACGAAAGGAGAACCATCCGTTGTGTTCAATATCGCCTGTCAACAAGCTTCATTACTCGATTTTCTTCCGCTTTCTTGTTTTTAATCCCCGGAAATATTTCTAAAACCGAACAATGAAAGTGGGATCCGCGTACAAAAGTTATTTGAAATCGCTAATGTGGGATACGGCATGCGTGGATACCTTAGCTCCATCCCACTTGCCATCAACTTCTAAAATCGCAAGCTCTGCAGCAGAATCTGCCGTACTTAGTAAACGTCGTAAATACATACAACTAGTAGACAATTACATCTTCATCTTCTTCGCTGTCGAAACAATAGGCTCCTGGTGTAAAGAAGTAAAATACCTAGTTTCCGAAATTGGTAGAAGTTTGGTGACTGTTACTGGAGACCCTCACTGCACCAATTATCTATGGCAACGAATAGCAATAGCCATCCAACATGGAAACGCAGCCAGCATTTTGGGAACCTTTCCAGACGCCAATTCTCTGGAGCAAGGCAAAGGTGAAGTACGAAGCCCTGTAGAATGAAGATAAAACTCCACTCTCGGCAAGAATCGAACCACGGACCGCTTCGTTGGAAAACACACGCACTATGTACAGAGAAATAGTGACAGACCATAAATTCAACCGTTACGAACTGTATATTTTATGCAGGGATATCATTTTATTTTTACTTCAATTTTTATTGTACCTGAGTTTTTTAATGTACTTCACTCCCACCCATTCTACTAATGAAGTTCAACCGTCCTCCACACAAATCCAAGACCGCATGTATTGTCATAGTAGCCTTACAGTCATAGTGAACAGTCCGTTCCAAAAATATGTTCGCGTTTTCCAGTAACGAAAGAGCTTTCAATATTGAATCATTTTCGCACAGGTACTGTCGTCCATTTGCCTACGTCGTATCCCGGTTTCCCTCACCAGCTTTTATTCGCCAGCTAGAGGCTGGGCTGTCTTAGCTCTTTTCTGAGAACATTAATTTCTGTTAGGAATCGGACGTCTACGTAATATTATACGACTGTTTAAAAGAAATAAATAAAAGGGCCTCGTTAAGTAATTACCTGTCACGTGATTTCCTCCCTGTCTACGACCCTACGACATAACCACTTGGACGGACAGTAGATAGAATGTCTGAGTAATTTTATCGTTTCGGATCGGGTAGAAGTGAAGATTGAATTTACAGTACGTAAGGTACTCTTTTATAGATTAGGTACAGAATTATTTCAACATGAGTTACTGGTACGAAGAACGAAACTGGTAATTGGGATTAGGTACAATAGTCTATAGTGCGATAATATGCACATTAGAACTGAACCCTGTATCGAAATGAACGGCCAACATTTAAAAAATGTGTTTAAATATCCATATTATGATTATTTTTAATTTAACTTCATTCTCTATATTGTATGCTAATGTGCTGTAGACAGTATAATATACACTGCATAATGAATACGTCCACATGGACAGCTCAGTTCGTGAATAAAAACACTCATTGTTAATAACTTACTGTACTGTATTTTGATTAAACAAAAACCTAATGAAAATGATCAAACTCAAAAGCGTAATATTTCCTAGTTTACGTAAATGGGTGAACTATTTTTCTTCCCTCCTATACCTAGTAAAGTGATTTGTTTGTATATTACAGCAGTATCATCGATCTCCAGTCGTGGAAGAGGTATAGCCAAGTTAATATTAAAAATGTTAGTAAAAATAAAATGATGTCCCTGTATAAATTATATTGTATTTACTGTAAGGTCTCAATAAAATTACTATTGTGAAATAGTAACAAAACGAATTTAAAATCTTTTTCTATTTTTTTCTACCTCAAAAACTTTAATTACCCTTGTTGCTACGTACTATAAAGGTGGAACCTGTTTCTAAGAAGATTATATGTGGCACAGTTTAAAGGAGAAAAACCTTACAAAAGACGACGTAAGTACAGCGGGAGGTTCAGAATCCTCCAAGCGTCAAATCCCCATTCCATAAGCCGTGTAGTAGAGCGTCTACACACGTTGTGTTACCTGGACCCTATCTGCTGCCACGTAACGGTTAAGACCCGTGTAAATGGAAGTTCTCTTACAACGACGTGTTATCAAATGCAGGGGTGCCCAGACATTTGCATGCATACGTGCTATTCCATCTCAAATCGACCGAAAGACCTTGCAATTTTTAAATACAATGAAACTTTTTCTGTCCGTAGACAACTATGATACAATGCTTTGTGCTAAGTTTGAGGCATCAGAACTTCATAGTGTTTAAATTAAAAATATTTTAATTTATCGTATTTTCATAAAATTAGCAACTTTAAACAGTTGTGGCTCCGAAACCCTTTCACCCAATGATCAAAATCATGGTTTATATTGATACTGAAACATATGTATGTATGTATGTATGTATGTATGTATGTATGTATGTATGTATGTATGTATGTATGTATTCACACTGCAATGGGTATATACCCGGTGGCAGTGGTAACTAGTTACAGTCAATAAAGTTTATATTGACATGTAAACAGTTTTTCTTACATTTTATGGAAATGGAGAAATTTAGATTTTTCTTAATTAAGACAACTTTGCCCACGAAAAAATATGTTTAAAATATATGGTTAGATTTTTCATTGAAAGTACAAATAAACACGTATTTTTTACTGGTGCAACGTTAATAAGAAAGTAGTGAAAAATCAAATAAAGATAAACAGTACGCGCGTGAGCTAACCAGCTGACTTTGAGGCGGGAGCTAGCCTAGGCAAGCAAGGCCAGGAGACATAAACACGTGATGTTTCGTCTAGTAGCGCATAGCTGGGCTAGCTTTAGCACAGGTTTTCATAAACACAGGAGTAAAATGACGCCCAAAGCTCTCTTATCTTCATCTCTCGGCCAGTGCTTGCTGTGTTGCGCCTTTCAAGTCTAAGCGTGTGAAAATAATTTATTTATTATCCCCGAAAGTTATTGCCGTGACACTAAGCAAACAATCCCGAATCCCTCTTAATAATTCAAGGTATTTACTCAATATTTTTTTACATTTTAACAAATGGGCAAAAAGCCTAAAAATAAGTAAAATCAGATTATCTGTCTCTCTGTATACAATAAAAACAAGGATTACTTCTTATCATAACCTACCAAATGTCAGCTTCAAAATGAGCTCTTGGTCAATGTTCTGCAGTAAATGGTACAAGAATTCTGAGCGCTGAAAAAGGACTGTTTTTATAAAATACGCTAAATTTGTCGCTCAACAATACGAAAACCGTTTGACTTTCGATAGCATATTTTTGCAAAAGCACTCTGCTCAGCACCTTGTATAAATAGGGAAAAATTAGAGTATAGAAAATGCGAGATTTTATACTGATCGATTTCATATGGAATAGCCCATACGGATCATGTATGATAAAACACGAATTTATAAAAATCAATAAAAGGTAACCGACATCATTTAGTAGTGGCGTAAAACAAGATTCCCCTTTATCAAACTCTCTTTTTAATTTGTTTATACAGGATGAACAGAAAGTAATGTCATTAATTTCTGGGGGTTATTCTTTGAGATACTTCAAGCAAAAATGTTTAATACAAATTTGCTCGTTTTTGCTTCCTTTTTTGAGAAAAAAATCTTATGAAACATTTCATAGCGTATTTTGGAAATCGTATTGAATTAATTCCCAATATGCTTAATTAATTTAAGAGAGCAGAGTATTATGATAATAGATGATTGAAAGAATTTTAGTTTTGTCCTTTAAATGTGCAGGAATTTGATCCGAACAAATGTAAGTTTTCATTCGGCAAAGGAATTTTAAAACGTGATGCAATCTGACAACGCTGTAAAGATTATTGCCTGAAGAGATACAGCTCGCGTATGCGAGGAATGAGTTAGATAAAGAGAAATGTAAACATAACACAATTGTTTTTAAAGATGGTTCGGGAGATTTGTTTTCTTGTATGTAAGTTTATCGCACTACGTCGAAAAATTAAAGTTGGAGGAAGTATTTCTAATTCGCTGAGAAGTACGACAAACAGGTTTTTTAATCATTAATTAGATTTGAATAAGATAAAATACAGGGGGCTACTACCTGAAAGCTAGATTTGTATAATACATTCGATACTGGAGATACGTTAACAGAAAGCCACAATTTAAAGTCACACAAGTATTGTGTGCACTCACAGTTGAGTTCTGGCGTCTTGCCAGCTCGTGTGAGTTGTGTGGATATAAAAGGAAAAATTGTGACGGTGTCGTGTATAGTTCCTGGGGTAGCTCAGTCGGTAGAGCGTTCGCGCGCTAAGCGAAGGGTCCCGGGATCGATACCCGGCTCCGGAACACTTTTTCCTTGAAATTATTCAAACCTGCTTTACAGGGAGCTACTACTTGAAAGCTAGACTTGTAAGATAAAATACAGTTTTATTAATGTCTGTTTTCACCGAATATTTAATTAGAATTAAATAAAAATGTTTGAAAATTTTTTTTTGTTCGTTACTTTAACGTAAAAACGTATTTTTTCTTTAGAGTTTTTAATGTTTTAACATTATAACGTGAAATAAGCATAATAATTATTGTTTACGAACTCTAGAAAATTCAATCGAAATGGGAGTGTACAGATATTTGTTAATCTTTTCACTTTAATTTGAAATAAGTGTGTCTTATTGTCTGTGTTTTCTGAACAATTAATTAAAATTTGGTTCTAGAGTTTATTTTCAATTTTCCAAGATTTTCTTTTACGTGAAATGGGTTTGTTCATTCTTCGTCCTCTTACACAGTTTAAATACAAAAATGAAACGGTATATCATCTGTATTTTTTCTTGTTTGTTGTTTAGTCAACTGTCCGAAGACAGGACTGAATCTCACAAGTGATACCAAGAAGGCACCACTTATGAGGCAATTACATCAGGAGATAATGTTGTAGGGTGGCCTTTCCTTTCCCCCTCCATTGCATACATCGCCGACTAGCTACATATTAAACTAGTCAGACTTCAGAATCAGATACATACATACAATTGTCCTTTCTCTGACACATATGGTCAAGCGAGACGTACTGACTGATAATAGATGTACAGTAGCGGCAAAAAAAAAAAAAAAACCGGACCGTTCCTTGTAGCTGATTTCAGAGCCTTGTTTACTCCAGAGCCACGATAGACTGGTAACTAAGACTTTCGTGGTTCGAATCCTGCCTGGGAAGAAAACTTTTTTTTTTGTTCCTTGTTAAAATTTATTCCCAATACTTTTCGATTGGAGCGACATTTTACTACTTAATTAACTTATTATTCCCAGAACATGAATTTACCAATTTATTTTCTAATGGCTTTCGAAATGGGCTACGTCAGCAGTCGAAACTACAACAATTTCAATAGATTACTCGCTATCTTGTGAATGCGGGCGTGGCATGCGCAGTGGCTCATTTCGGGGACTTTGATTATTCCGTCAGTCCGGTGTTTTTTGCCACTATACATGTTAACCAGAACTTCAATCAGAGGATTATTATTATTATTATTATTATTATTATTATTATTATTATTTTATAAATGACACTCGGAAGGAAATTAAACGCAGAATAAATATGGGAAATGCGTGTTATTATTCGGCTGAGAAGCTCTTATCATCCAGTCTTCTGTCAAAAAATCTGAAAGTTAGAATTTATAAAACAGTTATATTACCGGTTCTTCTGTATGGTTGTGAAACTTGGACTCTCACTCTGAGAGAGGAACATAGGTTAAGGGTGTTTGAGAATATGGTGCTTAGGAAAATATTTGGGGCTAAGCGGGATGAAGTTACAGGAGTATGGAGAAAGTTACACAACGCAGAACTGCACGCATTGTATTCTTCTCCTGACATAATTAGGAACATTAAATCCAGACGTTTGAGATGGGCAGGACATGTAGCACGTATGGGCGAATCCAGAAATGCATATAGAGTGTTAGTTGGGAAACCGGAGGGCAAAAGACCTTTAGGGAGGCCGAGACGTAGATGGGAGGATAATATTAAAATGGATTTGAGGGAGGTGGGATATGATGATAGAGACTGGATTGGTCTTGCACAGGATAGGGACCGATGGCGGGCCTATGTGAGGGCGGCAATGAACCTTCGGGTTCCTTAAAAGCCAGTAAGTAAGTAAGTAAGTATTGGAATCCCCTCCTGAGCATGAGTGTTATTCATTCAGGAGTGGACTAGTTCATATTATAATTAACGTCGACCTTGTTGGCGTGGTATAGCGCTGGCCTTCTATGTCCAAGGTTGCGGGTTCGATCCCTGGCCAGGTCGATGGCATTTAACTGTGCTTAAATGCGACAGGCTCATGTCAGTAGGTTTACTGGCATGTAAAAGAACTCCTGCGGGACAAAAGTCCGGCACATCCGGCGACGCTAATTTGACCTCGGCAGTTGCGAGAGTAATTAAATAAATAATATTTATATTACATTAACTTGTATTCGTTTGAATCTTACTAGGAGTAAAATAAATAAATAGATAAATGAATGAATAAATAAGTGATTAAATGAATAAATAAATAAATCTCAAGCCTGATTAGTGCAACATCTAGCTAATCGGCGATGTTTGCAATGCAGGAGGAAAGAAACTCGCCACTCTACCCCATTATCTCCTGGCGTAGTTGCTAGTTGCATCATAAGTGGTACTTTTGCTATCACTTGTGAGGTTCAGACCTGTCTTCGGCCAGTTGACAGTTTAAAAATAATGTAAGTTACATGGCAATGACTTTCAACAGGCCAGGTGAAGGGGTTGTTAAGAGCAACACAACTGAATATGTACGCCCTGCTGATTGCAGCGTTGAACAATCTCATAAATCATGCATTTTAAAATGCACGTTTTTATGCAAAACTGTGCAAAACATAGTAAAATAATGTGACATTTTAGTTGCTTTTACTTAAGGAATCGTTCATCAGACTTAATGATATTACTTACGGTTCACCTGTAAAGATAACGTAGTCAGAGTTAGGAAAATTAATGTGAAAGGAGGAGTTAATTTTGCAGGAACAATAATTAAAACTATGATGTTCGCATGCGATCAATGTCAGTTTAAATTCTCAATATCATTGTCCTTTGTTAGTTGTACTAATATTTGATTAGATTTCGTGCAGTGTCTAATTTCACTGGAATAGCTCCTGAAATACTCCATATGTAGATGAAATTATTGGGGATCATCAGTGCGGTTTTAGGAGTAATAGATCGACTATTGATTAGATATTTTGTATTCGACAGATATTGGAGAAAAAATGGGAATATAAAGGTACAGTACATCAATTATTCATAAAGTTCAAAAAAGCGTATGACTCGGTTAAGAGAGAAGTTTTATATAATATTCTTATTGAATTTGGCATTCCCAAGAAACTAGTTCGGTTAATTAAAATGTGTCTGAGTGAAACATAAAGCAGAGTCCGTATAGGCCAGTTTCTATCTGATGCTTTTCCAATTGACTGCGGGCTAACGCAGGGAGCTGCACTATCACCTTTACTTTTTAACTTTGCTCTAGAATATGCCAATAAGAAAGTTTAGGATGGCAGACAGGGTTTGGAATTGAACGGGTTACATCAGCTGCTTGTCTATGCGGATGACGTGAATGTGTTAGGAGAAAATCCAGGAACAATTAGGGAAAACACGGAAATTTCACTTGAAGCAAGCGAAGCGATAGGTTTGGAAGTGAACCCCGAAAAGACAAAGTATATGATTATGTCTCGTGACCAGAATATTGTACGAAATGGAAATATAAAAATTGGAGGTTTATCCTTCGAAGAGGTGGAAAAATTCAAATATCTTGGAGGAACAGTAACAAATATGAATGACACTCGGAGGAAATTAAACGCAGAATAAATATGGGAAATGACTGTTATTATTCGATTGAGAAGTTTTGTCATCTAGTCTGCTGTCAAAAAATCTGAAAGTTAGGATTTATAAAACAGTTATATTACCGGTTCTTCTATACGGTTGTGAAACTCGGACTCACACTTTGAGAGAGGAACAGAGATTAAAGGTCTTTGAGAATAAGGTACTTAGGAAAATATATGGGGCTAAGAGGGAAGAAGTTACAGGAGAATGGAGAAAGTTACACAACGTAGAACTGCACGCATTGTATTCTTCACCTGACATTATTACCAACATAAAATCCAGACGTTTGAGATGGGCAGGGCATGTAGCACGTATGGGCGAATCCAGAAATGCATATACAGTGTTAGTTGGGAGGCCGGAGGGAAAAAGATCTTTGGGGAGGCGGAGACGTAGATGGGAGGATATTATTAAAATGGATTTGAGGGAGGTGGGTTATGATGATAGAGAGTGGCTTAATCTTGCACAGGATAGGGACCGATGGCGGGCTTATGTGAGGGCGGCAATGAACCTTCGGGTTCCTTAAAAGCCATTTGTAAGTAAGTAAGTAAGCTCCTGAAATACGGAAAGTTTCCCATGGTAGCCTATTTGATGAAGACGTTTTCTTATTGTGAAGTTCAATATTTTAGTGACGGGCACGAAAAAAATCAATATATCGTAGGTCTAGACATTTTTACGAGTTCAAAACACTTACATGTAAGGTTCTGTAGCTTTTGTTTCACTTATTTACACTCAATCGATATTTGTAGAGCGACTGTGTTTTCTTGTCAAGTGCAACAAACCGCCATTTTCCCACGAGACACGTTGCAGAAGGCAATCTGAAACTATTCCCACAGTTTGGCAGCCATGTGTGTAAGTTTTTTTTTAAACCTTTTAACGTTATTGGTTGGTAACACTAGCAACTTTCACTTTCAGAGTGTTACATGCGGTAGCTAAACGTATTTTAAAGCTGAAGTTAAGTATTCTAATTTTGCATAGCCTTCTTGCGTTTTTATTCCGTGTTCGCTTTATAAATGTTGTTTTAAGGAGGGATTGGATTTTTAATATGCTCACCTTCCAAGATAAAAAAATGAAGGAAGACTAAAAAAAAAGTGGCTGAAAAGAAAGTGAAGAGAAGACTTACGATAATAATTAGAAATATTGTTGAAATGCCTTTTTTAATTAACTTATGCCGCATTTTAAACATTAATTTATACTGTGGTTGTTGAATTTAGTTAACTTGTAATTTGCTATTTATTTTAGAAATTTATTTACACTGATATTAATTTAGTTAGCTATTTATTTTGGGAATTTATTTACGCTAATATTAATTTAGTTAACTTGTAATTTGCTATTTACTCGTATTTTGGGAATTTATTTCACTGATATTATTATGGTTGGCTTGTAATTTGCTATTTATTTTGGGAATTTATTTACATCGCATTTTTTAAGGCATAAATGGGACACAAAGTATGGACCGACATCAATGCTAGATTAGCAACACCATCATACTTAGGCAGGGCAGATCACATTAGGAAGTTTAAATGTAGAAAACAGAGAACGGACGTGGCAAAATTTTCCTTTGTTAACCGCACAATAGTAGGCTGGAACAGTTTACCTGCGGCAATCTTTCAGGGTGGACCTCTCAAATCAATACATTTAAGGGAAGGTTGAGAAGATTAGACTGAAGATGTAATTGTAGGGCATGGTAATTATCTAAGTTGTGTCATGTAATTAAATGAGTTGATATGTAATTAATTAAGATGATATGTAATTTAGTTGGCATGTAAATAAATTAAGGTGATATGTAATTACTTAAATTGGTAATAGTTGGGTGAAATAGAAGTGCTTATAAGTTAGGTTTACGTTTGCTTATTGTAGGCGTTATTATAGAATAGTTTTTATTTATAGTCCTAGGTTTATTGCATCTATTTATTTATAGTTAGAAATAAAATTTAGGTTTATTTTATTTTATTTATTTGTTTATTTATTTATTTTTCTTTTATTGCTGTAATTATTGTATAACTGTAATGGTATTATTGTATATTATATATCACTGCCACCGGGTGTATACCAAATTGTAGTGTTAATACATGCATGCATACATACATATATACCAATTTTGTTACCTTGTAATTTGCTATTTATTTTGGCAATTTATTTACACTGATATTAATTTAGTTAGCTTGTAATTTTGTGTTTACTTACAAAATTCAAATTCCTTGGCGCAACAGTAACAAATATATATGACACTCGAGAGGAAATTAAACGCAGAATAAATATGGGAAATGTCTGCTATTATTCGGTTGAGAAGTTTTTATTATCCAATCTGCCCTCGAAAAAGCTGAACGTTAGAATTTATAAAACAGTTATATTACCGGTTGTTCTGTATTGTTGTGAAACTTGGACTTTCACTTCGAGGGAGGAACAGAGGTTAAGGATGTTCGAGAATAAGGTGCTTAGGAAAATATTTGGGGCTAAGAGGGATGAAGTTACAGGAGAATGGAGGAAGTTACACAACGCAGAACTGCACGCAATGTATTCTTTACCTAATTAACATAATTAGAAAATTTAAATCCAGACGTTTAAGATGGGCAGGGCATGTAGCACGTATAGTTGAATCTAAAAATACATATAGAGTGTTAGTTGGAAGATCTGAGGGAAGAAGGTCTTTGGGGAGGTTAAGGCGTAGATGGGAGGATAATATTAATATACATTTGAAGGCGGTGGGAAGTGATGGTAGGGACTGGATTAGTGTTGCTCAGGATAGGGACCGCAGGCGGGCTTGTGTGAGTGTGGCAATGAACCTCCGGGTGCCTTAAAAGCTATTTGTAAGTAAGTAAGTTATATTATTGTATTGATTTTATTGCTGTATCTTATTTATATGTCCTGAGCAGTGTAATCTGTGTAATGACAAACGTACTTAAAAATAATGAATATTTCTAATCGAGAATTGAACCAAGAAAACATTGACAAAGACGATACTACAGTAGAACTCCGATTTTCCGTCACCCTATTAACCGATTGGTGGATTATCCGACTCTCTTTCTATCTCGCTCTTTTTTTTCTGCAGAAAAAATATGAAGTATTCTACATTATATTAGGACGAATTTTTTCTACAGAGTGTTTTTGTACAAACCTTTACTCTTACACAGTATGATCTACTCTTCGAGTGGCCGTACCGTCTAACTTCTATGCAAAATGTCTTCTACAGGTGTCAAAAGAAAATGTGATGTGCTACGAAAAAGTAATAGTGGTTTGTGAAAAGAATGTGGTTCACGTCGCATCAGAATATGAGATAGGCATTACAATTGTGCGCGATTTAATGAAAAACATATATACTTTATATAAGTATGTAATTCTACTACATGAGACCTGTACTATTCCTATCTTTCCACAGACAGCCGTCATAAGGAATTTCCTTGGCCATTAAAAACTGGTCGTTGAAAACCAGACTTAAAGTAGTGAACTTCTAATCCACTACCTAGCGTATTAAAACAAAAGACCACGGAGAAAATTACGAAACTGTATTATGCACTTAATTTATGAAAACCTTTCATGGTACGGATTATCCGATTATTATTATTATTATTTTTCGATTAACCGTTCACTTAACCCCTTACTTACTTACTTACTTACTTACTTACTGGCTTTTAAGGAACCCGAAGGTTCATTGCCGCCCTCACATAAGCCCGCCATTGGTCCCTATCCTGAGCAAGATTAATTCAGTCTCTATCATCATATCCAACCTCCCTCAAATCCATTTTAATATTATCTTGCCATCTACGTCTCGGTCTCCCCAACTAACACTCTACATGCATTTCTGGATTCGCCCATACGTGCTACATGCCCATCTGAAACGTCTGGATTTAATGTTCCTAATTATGTCAGGTGAAGGATATAATGCGTGCAGCTCTGCGTTGTGTAAAGGCTGGTTCACAATAAACCGGAAACGAGAATCGGAACGAAACCGAAAACGGTAAAATTGTTAAAATGTGTACATTTAAATGTGAGCATTCACAATTAACGAAAAGCTTGCCGGAGCCCGGGATCGGGAATGGAGAGTTGGCCAAGTTTCAACTTTGGCGTTCACGTTTCCGATCACAGCCCACTAGATTCATTATATTGCCATCTAAAAGCTATTTTGTCGTCGTATATTTTGTAGCAAGAAGACCGTGACATAACCTATGCATTATTTTGTTCTGTGCTGTGCATCATGGAGCAAGTTGTATTTGATGAGATTCTAATATTGAGTGCTGAGGAAAATCCTCACGTTTACGATAAGCGGCACGCCTCGTATAAAGATGAGACAATGAAGGAGAATACGTGGCTTTCAATAGTTGCATCTTTGAACACCGATCGGAAGCGAATCATATTTTATTACTGTATTGGTTGTATTGCACACTACATATTCACGCTTCAATTCAATAACTACTGTTGTGTTCATTTTTGTTCTATTACAGATGTTTCTTCTCTAATTATTTTACGTTATGGTAGACTTAAAATAGGTTGTGATAATAAAGATGCATGGGCATATTTATAGTACCGTACATAATGAAATGTTTCAGTTGAAATTTCGAAGTTGGTTAACCTGTGTTTATGTTGGCTGCCTTGTACTCATGAGAGAACGCCATTGGTCAATTATACATAAATAACATCAGAATGCGTAATATCGACTTTACATATCGTTATTGACATACATATCGATATGCATAGTCGTCTACGTTCTCGGTTTATTGTGAATCAAAATGTTCATATTCACGTCCTCTGCTTCTCGTTTTCATCCGGGTTCTCGTTCCCGGTTTATTGTGAACTAGCCTTAACTTTCTCCATTCTCCTGTAACTTCATCCCTTTTAGCCCCAAATATTTTCCTAAGAACCTTATTCTCAAAAACCCTCAATTCTCTGTTCCTCTCTCAAAGTGAGAGTCCATGTTTCACAGCCATACAGAACAACCGGTAATATAACTGTTTTATAAATTCTAATTTTCAGATTTTTTGACAGCAGACTAGATGACAAACGCTCCACCCCCTTCATTACCACGGATAATAGAGGTTATACTGTATTTGTGTTACTTTAACTAGAATGTAGCAGAGGAACGCTATGACAATTTTGTTAAAATTTCTGACGGTGGTTTCAGTAACGTTCACGGGAAAGCTCGTGTCCAGCATTTACTTTTTTTTAGGCTGTAACATGGCAACGGCGGATGCGAACTATTTCCTGAATGTTCCTTGCTCTGCCCACCGTCTTTATGTAGGAATCCTTTCCCAGATTGAGCACGTGGCTGAGCGAGTCCACGCACATTCTCACTGTGCATAATGGCCATTATGCAGCGGCGGTTTATCAACACCGTGGCCTGTCTGCTACTGATAGCCTGCCAGCAGTGAGGTCAGGTAGACGATGGTTGTTTTCACGCCGAGATGGAAATGGGTTTGCTCCCAGGGATGCACAAAATTCTTCTAAATCAGATGAACTCATTTCTGTAGCTTTGCCTGGCATAAGAGCAAAGGAAGAGAAATAAAATAGTCACAGTGTGTATATTAGAAGAATTCAAAGTCAGGATAAGAGAAGAAATGTCAGAGGGAAGTGGAACACGGAGAGAAGTACGACAAAGATACCCCTTATCACCGAGTTTGTTCAACATCTACTTGGAGTAATTTCATGTTGTATGGTTTATCCATGTCCAGCCATTGTACGTAAGCTCAATTCAATGGATTTAACCATCAGCATATTCAATCAAATACGTAACAACTATATTTTATGTTCGCAGTGGAAAGGCTTGACTGATTATCGGACGGTGACAACCATGAATATGTAATAATCCAACCACGGCAAACCGAAGGAAAACAATAGCCAGGTATCAATGTAACTTATATTACGCACCACATTCGATCATGGTAAAGTGCTCCAATATGTGAAAGTGAACAAAAAACAAGGAACCTTGGTGCAATAACAATTGAATTAACATAAAGAATTTTAACATATTAACAGTTAGTATCTCAGTGTAAGTTTATAACATTTTAAGTAATTGAATAACTGCATTTGACTACATAATACGTGAAGATAACCCCAGTGTTCCACCAAATGATGGATAATTGCAGCAGAAAAACAAAACAGATTTAAATGTTAGTAATAAGTGTGTGTTTTTAATTTTAATTATTTAATTATCTACATATAGATTGTTTTATATGTGATATGAGATCATCAAGGGTACACATTATATGTTTTCATTCACACAGTTCATGTGCATCTATTTGAACATATAATTAGGCAAATTTTCATACATTTGAAAATGGCACATTAGTGCCGAAAACGTTTATGTTATAATCAATCATACAAAAACTACATAACATAGACGGTATATTTCAATTTTAACATTGTATCTACTTGGAGGATTTAATTAAGAACTGTTCGTAGAACAAAGGAGGGGTGAGAGTAGAAGGAAGAAGAATAAAGTGCATAAGATTTGCTGATGATATGGCGTCGTTGGAGAAGAGAAGATGATACTAAGGAATATGCTATTGAAGCTAAATGACAGTTGTGAGCAGTATTTATTTATTTATTTATTTATTCTGGTGTAGTTAAGGCCATCAGGCCTCCTCTTCCACAACACAAGGAATACAAATACAATAATAGAAATAAACAGAGAAAAAAATATACTATATACAAAATAAAGCCACACAAAAAATAAAGAGAGGAAAAAACTTACTTACTTACAAATGGCTTTTAAGGAACCCGAAGGTTCATTGCCGCCCTCAAATAAGCCCGCCATCGGTCCCTATCCTGTGCAAGATTAATCCAGTCTCTATCATCACACCCCACCTCCCTCAAATCCATTTTAATATTATCTTCCCATCTACGTCTCGGCCTCCCTAAAGGTCTTTTTCCCTCCGGTCTCCCAACTAACACACTATATGCATTTCTGGATTCGCCCATACGTGCTACATGCCCTGCCCATCTCAAACGTCTGGATTTTAAGTTCCTAATTATGTTAGGTGAAGAATACAATGCGTGCAGTTCTGTGTTGTGTAATTTTCTCCATTCTCCTGTAACTTCATCCCGCTTAGCCCCAAATATTTTCCTAAGCACCTTATTCTCAAACACCCTTAACCTATGTTCCTCTCTCAGAGTGAGAGTCCAAGTTTCACAATCATACAGAAGAACCGGTAATATAACTGTTTTATAAATTCTAACTTTCAGATTTTTGGACAGCAGACTGGATGATAAAAAAAAACACTATAAACAAAGTAAAGCCTCACAAAATATACACAGGTTGCAGTCACACAAACTTTAAATTAGTGACTAAGTATCATAATTAATTGTATCCTAACTAATTAACTA
Organism: Periplaneta americana; assembly: GCA_025594305.2. Classification (NCBI taxonomy): domain Eukaryota; kingdom Metazoa; phylum Arthropoda; class Insecta; order Blattodea; family Blattidae; genus Periplaneta; species Periplaneta americana. Next base: position 21,336,655 of record JAJSOF020000023.1, on the reverse strand, counting down.
ACATAAACAAGAAACTTACAATTTTAATCTAGATTAAAAAGAAAAAGAAAGGAAAAAAAAACACAGATCAATACTTTTAGCAATACCTAAAAACATTAACTAAGACAAAATTTTTCAATTTAATTTTGAATTGTGATAAGTCCGGCAGTCCCTGACATTATTAGGTAACGAATTCCAGAGGCGAGGTATTTCTACAGTATAGGAAGATAAGTATAAAGACGTTCTATGATGAGGGATAGAAAGAAGTGCTTGATGTCGGTTTCGAAGAGTTGTAAGAAATTGAAAGCGCGATGGGATGAAGATAAATGAAACACGATGAAAACCATGGTTATCGGAAGAAAAATAATGAAGGTAAATATGTGAATTCGAAATGATACAGTAGAACAGTGGTCGGGAAAGATTACGTCATATAAAATGTAGCACACAGTACACAGAAAAGGGGAAAGCAGGTGGGGAAGGATACCCAAATTGCTTAACGTTGAATGAACAAGTGATAGCTGAAGGTCAGATCATGCCTTACCTCTCCACCCTGTTTTTGTATTAAGGGATTGACTCGCGAGTCAACAAATGCAGAACGCTGTAGTAGAACAAGTGGACAGCTTCAGTTACTTGGAGTGTACTACAGGGACATCATTTTATTTTTACTAACATTTTTAATATTAACCTGGCTATACCTTTGGATCAACGATTAAGAACCGGAAACACCGTTTGCTACCTCCTCCCACGACTGGAGTTCGATGATACTGGAGTAATATACAAACAAATCACTTTACTAGGTATAGGAGGGACGAAAAGTAGTTCATCCATTTACGTAAACTAGGAAATATCGCGATTTTGAGTGTGATAATTTTCATTAAGTTTCTGTTTAATCAAAGTACAGTACAGTATTAACAATGAGCGTTTTTACTCACGAACTGAGCTGTCCATTCAAACGTATTCATTATGCAGTGTATATTATACTGTCTACAGCACATTAACGTACAATAAAGAGAATGAAGTTAAATTGAAAAATAATCATAATATGGATATTTAAACAACTTTTTTAAAATGCTGGCCGTTCATTTCGATACAGTCTTCAGTTCAAATGTGTATATTATCGCACGATAGACTATTGTATCTAATTGCAATTACCAGGTTCGTACTTCGTATCGGTAACTAATGTTGAAATAATTCTGTACTCTCTATAAAAGAGTACCTTACGTACTGTAAATTCAATCTACACTTCTACCCGATCCGAAAAAATAAATTATTCAGACATGCTATCTACTGTCCGTCCAAGTGGTTACGTCGCAGGGTCGTAGAAAGGAGGAAATCACGTGACAGTTAATTACTTAACGAGGTCCTTTTATTTAAGTTATTTGAAACAGTTGTGTGAGTATAATATTACGTAGACGTCCAATTCCTAAAAGAAATTAATGTTCTCAGAAAAGAGCTAAGACAGCCCAGCCACAGAGAGGCGAATAGAAGCAGGTGGGGGAAACCGGGATGCGACGTAGGGAAATGGAAAATGATTCAATATTGAAAGCTCTTTCGTCACTGAAGAACGCGAACATATTTTGGAACGTACTGTTTACTATGACCGTAAGGCTACTATGACTGTATATGCAGTCTTGGATCTCTGTGGAGGACTGTTGAACTTCATTAATAGAAGGGGTGGGAGTGAAGTACACTCAAAAACTCAGGTACAATAAAAATTGAAGTTAAAATAAAATGATGTCCCTGTATAAGCAGTAACGTGAGCTGCTGCCAGGAAGTCAAAAGGAGGATAGCAATGGCAAAAGAAGCTTGTAACAGAAAAGAAAGAACATCTTCTGCGGACCTCTGAAAAAAGAACTAAGGATGAGACTAGTGAAGAGCTTTCTATGGGGCAGAAACATGAACATTACGACGAAGTGAAGTGAAATGACTAGAAGTGCAGTATTTGAAATGTGGATATGGGAAGAATGGATCATGTGAAATGGACTGACAATAAGAAATGCAGCTCCTGTAACAAGAGTAGGTGATGAATGAATAATGCTGAATCTGATTAAAGGAAGAAAAAGAAATAAGTTGGGCCACTGGCTAAGAAGAAACTTAATATTTGAGGAGAAAAATTCGCTCCAGCGCCGAGGATCCAACCCAGGTCCTTGGTTCTACGTACCAAGCGCTCTGACCACTGAGCTACGCCGAATTCAATCCACAGCATCGGATCGAACCTTCCTCCTTCAGTGTTTCCCTTTGTGGCCTGACTCCAAGTTAGGCATATTAATTATTAATTGTCAACATTACAGAGATTATTCTATAGGACAAATTAATAAATCCGTAATATTCTCATAGCTAGCAGTGCATCATAACTGCGGAATACCGGCCAAACAAGTCACTCAATTGAGTGCGCTCCTAGTATAATGGCAGTTGACACTAGACATATACGTCAACATATATATGCCTAACTTGGAGTCAGGCCACAAAGGGAAACATTGATGGAGGAGAGTTCGATCCGGTGCTGTGGATTGAATTCGGCGTAGCTCAGTGGTCAGAGCGCTTGGTACGTAGAACCAAGGACCCGGGTTCGATCCCCGGCGCCGGAGCGAATATTTCTCCTCAAATATTAATTGTCAACATTACAGAGATTATTCTGTAGGACACATTAATAAATCCATAATAAGAAGAAACTGCCTACTGAAGGATGTACTGGAAGGAATTGTAAACGGGAGAAGAGTTTGGGGCAATAGAAGATATCAGGTGATGGACAACATTAAGATACGTAGATCGTATGGGGAATGCGGAAAATAGGGAAGATTGGAGAATGCTGGATGGATGGAATGTATATACATTAGGGGTCAAATCATACCGGATGTAAACCAATGTAAATATATTGGAAACTCTTTCAGCAGCAGTCTCTATGGTGAAAGGAATTTAGAGCGTTAGAGTTTGTGATGAGGGTACTAAGAAAAGGTTAATAAAGTAAGAAGAGAATGCATACAAATCGCTTGTGCAACTAATATTGGAGTACGGGCTGCAAGTTCCGTATAGAGTAGAACGTACTAATACTTTTATATGAGATCCAAAAACGGACGCTTGCCTTTTGTAAATAAACAAATAATTAATGTTGATGTAAAAATTAACGGTACTGTATATGCAATTTATTTTTATGTATCATGGAGTTGAGTGAAATGTAGGATATCATAACCATGACGTATATAGAATACGTGCTTTCTATTAAATTATTTTGACCCATTTAAAAATTTACATTTAATATACGAGTACATTTTCGAGAAATTATAGACTATACGTCTCCACATGCGGGTTTATAAATTATCTAAACACTGAGAAATGAAGTTTAAATTTTTATTTATAATCAGAAAGTCCATTACGAACCTTCAATTTAGAAATATGACTTATTAAATGAAATACGCCATTGCAGGTCTCCCACAGTAAACAACAATTTCATACGCTTGATAACATCCATTCTAATAATGTGATAATTTGCCGACGCAGTCGAAACTTGATTTCACTTAATGATACAAAATAAATGGTGATTTGATATATTATTAACTTTATAAATAACATACTTTTAGTGAAATTGACGAATTGTGTGCTATATTTTTAATATCTTACTAATCAGTAACTATACTCGAATAAATCCAAAGAAAAAATTGTTCCGGGACCGGGTATCGATTTCGGGTCCTTAGCTTCACAGGGAGCTTTACCTGAAAGCTAGATTTGCATAGTAACTACACTGTAATCTGGAAACATACAAATACCTTATAAAATTATCAGGAACGCATTTATAGGGACTAGAAATGTATGAAATATGTAAATGAATCGCAGTTTGTTAAAAGGGCAGATGTCATATTTTTTATGCTCGACCATGCCGAAATGTAGTAATTATACACCTGGTAGCAGTCCTTTAATGCATGTCATTAAAGTACACCTACTCATTAAAGTACAGGTGTTTTCAGCTAATGACAACTCAGCTTACAGGTGTTCAGCCAATGACAAGTCAGCTTTGTACCATTATAAAACCGCAAGTATCGATTATTCTCGGATATGCAATCGAAAGAGAATTAGCGAAAAGTCACGGAGGCTGGAAATCCAATACTGTCGCAGGGTTAATTGTTAATAATATTCAAATAAATTCAATTTGTCATCTCGGTTTTCAATGTCGAATTCAATAATCAAGGTTATACCAAGTTTAACGTGATTACACAAGGTCAATGACATTATTGTTCCTCGGAAAAAATCAATACTTTCGCGTCTGCGCACATCTCACAATTCACGACCTAGAACAAGGTCACTTCCGATCTTGTCAGATACAAATAAAATGTATACATCTGAATAATTTCAAGTTAGAAATATGGTCGAGCATAAATAGTCGTATGAAACTCACCTATAATGGTAATTAAGAAGCTCGTATGAAAATTATGAAACTCGCTTGCGCTCGTTTCTTAATTACTATCATTATAGGCTCGTTGCATAATGTACTATTACAATTCAGTCTTTTATTGAAATGTGTTCTCTTACCATAGACGCATCGATTTATGTTAAAAGGACGATAAAAAAAACCTAGTAAAAACGATTAAGTTGGAACATAACATTTTATAATTTATGTTAAAAGGGCGGATATCCTGGACAGTTTTTTTTGTCTCTTCTGCAAAATTTCTATTTTTGGACTTCTGCCCTTCTAACAAATAGCCATTCAAATACATATGTATTTTTTATCAAAATATGGAATGAAACATAGACTTAAATTATAAAAACATTGACTACGTTAAATATTAGCACACTTTAATCAAACTAAACAAAGAACATAATGGACATACCTAATCTTTCATTGTACTATTTTGTTATGTGAACTTCAAACAAAACACAATTTTTATTGCCTGTTACCATGGCAATAGGTTACAAACATTTTTTTCAAGTGCTGAAAAGTGAATCTTCTTCTATTGTCTTTGAGAACAGATTTATACTGACAAACTGCGTTCAACATCAGAAGTAGTATTCGAGTATTCGGTGTATATTTCAATTTCACAATGTCTGCTGGGGATAAGTCCAAGTTCATCTTCACTGTTGAATCACCACTCATCACAGCAATAACTTATTATTTTGCATTATAAAAAGTTTTTCTCACTTTCCAAATAAAATTTGTCTGTTGAATGATGCCCTTTTAAAAATATACAATTCATTTGTAAACTCTTTGTACATATATACTTTTTTCACTAGCAATAAATAAAATTTCAATTCAATTAATAAATATCCTTGGCTTCTGCTCCTATAGTGAGGCCCTTCGCAACATCCGTCACCATGCTGTCCGTTCTATGCTGGCCGAGGCACTGAAGGAAGTAGGGTTTACAGTCCATCAAGAGGTGCAGGGACTAGCCACACAAGGAAGTGTTCGGCGAATTGATATCATTGCCATTAAGAACAACTCGGCATACATTCTCGATCCCACCATCAGATTTGAGACACATGCAGATCAACCGCATGAGGTGGACAGTGAAAAGAAAGGGATCTATGAACCAACAATCCCGTTCTATAAAGATAAATATAGCCTGTCCCACTTTGATGTAATAGGTCTTATGGTGGGAGCACGAGGTACCATACCCTCCTTCTTTGCCAACAAATGTAAAAACCTGGGGCTAACACACAGCATTGTGAAGGAAATGGCCATTAGTGCCCTCAAAGTATCTGTTCAGATATTGAGGAATCATTTATATGGGAGTGATAATGGAAATTTGAAGTTATCTTAACCGATGGCTGTTGACTGGTTTAGATATCAATGCCAATAAATCCGTACTATTATTTTTCTCGCGGTATATGGCATTCCGATCATTCTAACCTATCTGATGATATTTTTCTCCTCCTTTCTTAACTGTAAATGAGCACAAACACTACTTAGGTGTAAATTTTTCTGACATTTTGTATATTCGATTCCCTAACCGTTTCAAATGTATGTCATTTTACCTTTTAGGTGTGTTTCCAAATTATATGTAATACGCTTTGTCAAATCTGGCAACCTTTTCTTAAGGGGAGGTTGTAAGCTGATTTGGATCAAAATTAACATTTTTTGGTTTTTAGCTGAACTAATAAATTAAGAAAAAGTCTGTAGGTTAAGGAAGATTACAACTACAGGTGTGCAAATTTTCATAGATGTGGATTGAATAGTTTTTGAGATAAGTGTACCTGAAGTTGCTAAATTTAACACGGCGAGGATAGGGCTTACAACCTCCCCTTAAGGGAAGCTAAATTTATATTATATATTTCCAAACGTGACCGCTTTATCAGTTCAGATTTTGAGGATTGAACTGCTTAACTCTCGAACTGCAGTGGGTAACGTTTCGATTTACCCAGTCACCACTCTTAGTGTTACGTAATATAAATGTAAATATATGTTTCGTATTTTTGTAAGCGCCTTCTAGCGAAAGATAGCATTAAACAAATACGGTATGCAGCAACACTGAACATTGTCATTATTTGGATTATGACTTGTATCTTTTGCATTTCATGACTACAGACAACATCCTTGTGAATGTAACAATCTTTCAGTTCGTTACATAGAAGGTCTCTTACGTCATAATACTCACAATGGATAACATTTTAGCAAGGGGAAGGAACCCCTTCAATAAATTGGGTTTTCCATGTTGTACGCTCATTACTTTTTGTTGCGTTGGCAACCAGCTCTTATCCACAAAAGAATACTAAACTACAATTTTACGATTCTGCGCTCAGAGACATAAAAACAAATGGAGCTGATGTAATATCTGTGAATGACACAGGCCACCGTAGAGGTAAATCATATCAGATTCAACAAGGTGCGAAGGACACATCAGCACCTTGCCTTGTGCAAAGCCAGGGGTCAAACCATCAAATAATGGGAATAATGAAGGCCGTGGTGATGTCTGCCGTTTACGACCGTCCACTTTTTCACTGGTGGTCACGAGGAAAGATGGTTGACCTGCTTCAACATTACTGGCCACTCGAAGGTAGAGATTTAACTGCTCCTTTATTTCTCAGGACCTTTTCTGAATTATGGTGATTTTACAATCTCACTTGAAATCATAATAAGACCCAACCACTTGGCGACGTCTATTATATGGTTATCACCGACTGTAAAAGGGCAGTAGATATTGTAATGTTTCGAAATAATTTATACATTGTGTCCCAGAGATGCTGTCCATTTCTTGAAATTGTACTATAGTATGAAATATAAAAATTGGAAATTATCTCTTGAAGAGGTGGAAAAATTCAAATACCTAGGAGCAACAGTAACAAATATAAATGATACTCGGGAGGAAATTAAACACAGAATAAATATGGGAAATTCCTGTTATTATTCGGTTGAGAAGCTTTTATCATCCAGTCCATTGTCAAAAAATCTGAACGTTTGAATTTATAAAACAGTTATACAGTAAAACTCCGATTATCCGTCACCCTATTAACCGATTGGTGGATTATCCGTCTGTCTTTCTCGCTCGCAGAAAAAAATATGAAATACTGTACATTATATTAGTACGAATTTTTTCTACAGAGTGTTTTTATAAACATTTACCCTTACGCATTATGGCCTACTCTTCGAGTGTCCGTACTGTTTATCTTCTAGGCAAAATGTCTTCTACAAGTGTCAAAAGAAAACATGTTGTACTACAGAAAAAAAGTGCAATTAATTGAGTGGTTTGGGAAAAGAGAAAATGTGATTCATCTCGCATCACAATACGAGATATGAATTACAACTGCAAGCGATTTAGGCTACCGGTAATGAAAATTAAAATATAAACTGTATACAATTTGTAAATCTACAACATGAGACCTGTACTATTCCTATTTTTCCACAGACAGTCGTTATAAGTTTTCTTTGCCTTAAAAACCCGTCGTTGAAAACCAGACATAAGTACAATAAATAATGTTTCAATAACTGACTTATCGGAAAATCAAACACGTTATAGTAAAAAAAAAACATACTTAAATTAGTAAACTTCTGATCCACTACCTAGCGTAGGCCTATTAAAAGAAAAGACCATGGAGGAAATTACAAAAGTATTATGTACTTAGTTCATAAAAACATTTTATGGTAGAGATTATTCGATTTTTCGATTAACCGTTCACTCCACCCCCTTCATCACCACGGATAATAGAGATTCTACTGTATTACCGGTTGTTCTTTATGGTTGTGAAACTTGGACTCTCACTTGAGAGAGGAACATAGATTAAGGGTGTTTGAGAATAAGGTGCTTATAAAAATATTTGGGGCTAAGAGGGATGAAGTTACAGGAGAATGGAGAAAGTTACATAACACAGAACTGCACTCATTGTATTCTTCACCTGACATAATTAGGAACATTAAGTCCAGACGTTTGAGATGCATGTAGCACGTACGGGCAAAACCAGAAATGCATATAGAGTGTTAGCTGGGAGGCCTGAGGGGAAAAGACATTTGGGGAGGCCGAAACGTAGATGGGAAGATAATATTCATATGGATTTGAGGGAGATGGGATGTGATGATAGAGACTGGATTAATTTTGCTCAGGATAGGGACCAATGGCGGGCTCATGTGAGGGCGGCAATGAACCTCCGGGTTCCTTAAAAGCCAGTAAGTAAGTATACTATAATATACTCTAATGGCTTATAGGCTAGGTCATAATGGATGCATTTTAAAGAAATATCAAGGTTGATGAGAGAGTTATATTAAATTAAAGTTTATTTTGTTTTAAGTATTAAAAGCCGTTAAACCAGCATTTTCACCCATTACTGATAGCGGGATATGGGTTTCCTATTCAAATACTGTAGATGGCGTTTCTGGGACACCTTGTATAAATAATCATCTTTTCTTTGAATCAGAATCTTAACTTCACAAGATCGTAATAATATCTTCTTTCTTTGTTTTATTCTGATATTTCTCTTATTTTCCTTTTTTCCTGCTTCTCCATTTTTATTTTTTTTTTCCGATTCATCACGTTTTTCTCTCCTATTTTTATGTTTTTACATCTTCCTGTTTTACCACCACGCTTTCATTTTTTACTCTCGTTTCTGCTTCCCTGGTTGTCATTCTTCATTTTCTCTCTCTGATATCTTCCAGCTTATTTATGCCCAACAACTCAAGCTTACTTCTCCTCAACATCTCGCTATTTTTCAATCTTCTCTTTCCCTCACCCTCTTTCTTACGGATCCTGATATTTTCTCATTCTGATTTTTCTTCAACCTCCCATTTTTCTCCACTTTCCATTTTCGGGAAGCCCTACTTCTCTCCATTTCGCTCACTTTTCCTTTTCCTACCACCCTATTTTCGCCTTACACCATTTCCCTTAATTTACACATCCGATTTTTATTATCACAATTTTCTCTTTATTCTCTCATTTCCATCACTGTCCTATTTTCCCCCACTCTCCCATTTTCTACCAACGCCTCATTCCCCCCCACCGTCGCATTCTCGCCACTGCCTCATTTTCCCCAACAATCTCATATTCCTCCATTGTTCCATTTTCCTCTACCGTCCCATGTTACCCCCACCATCCCATTTTACTCCCACACAGTCGCATTCCCCGCACTGTCGAATTTCTCTTCACAGTGCCGTATTTTCCTCTATACCGTCCCAATTTCCAACAACATCACATTTTTACTCTCCCTGCCATTTTTCCGCACCCCTACCATCTCATTTTACCCATCGTTACATTTTATCAGTCCAATTTTTTTCGATTGTTGCATTTTCCCTTTCATCGTTCATTTTCAGTCATCCCACTTTTGTCCGTAATCCCACTTTTGACCATCTCCTCACTTCTGACCATCTTTCCACTTTTGACCATCTTTCCACCTTTGACCATCTTCTCACCTTTGACCATCTTTCCACCTTTGACCATCTTGCCACCTTTGACCATCTTCTCACCTTTGACCATCTTCTCACCTTTGACATCTTCTCACCTTTGGCCATCTTCACACCTTTGACCATCTTCACACCTTTGACCATCTTCACACCTTTGACCATCTTCACACCTTTGACCATCTTCTCACCTTTGACCATCTTTCCACCTTTGACCATCTTCTCACCTTTGACCATCTTCTCACCTTTGACCATCTTCTCACCTTTGACCATCTTCTCACCTTTGACCATCTTCTCACCTTTGACCATCTTCACACCTTTGACCAACTTCTCACCTTTGACCATCTTCTCACCTTTGACCATCTTCTCACCTTTGACCATCTTCTCACCTTTGACCATCTTTCCACCTTTGACCATCTTCTCGCCTTTGACCATCTTCTAACCTTTGACATCTTCACACCTTTGACCATCTTCTCGCCTTTGACCATCTTCTTACCTTTGACATCTTCACACCTTTGACCATCTTCTCACCTTTGACATCTTCTCACCTTTGACCATCTTCTCACCTTTGACATCTTCACACCTTTGACCATCTTCTCACCTTTGACCATCTTCTCACCTTTGACCATCTTCTCACCTTTGACCATCTTCTCACCTTTGACCATCTTCTCACCTTTGACCATCTTCACACCTTTGACCATCTTCACGCCTTTGACCATCTTCTAACCTTTGACCATCTTCTAACCTTTGACCATCTTCTCACCTTTGACCGTCTTCTCGCCTTTGACCATCTTCTAACCTTTGACCATCTTCACACCTTTGACATCTTCTCACCTTTGACATCTTCTCACCTTTGACATCTTCTCACCTTTGACATTTCACACCTTTGACCATCTTCTAACCTTTGACATCTTCACACCTTTGACCATCTTCTCACCTTTGACCATCTTCACACCTTTGACCGTCTTCTCGCCTTTGACCATCTTCTCGCCTTTGACCATCTTCTAACCTTTGACATCTTCACACCTTTGACCATCTTCTCGCCTTTGACCATCTTCTCGCCTTTGACCATCTTCTCACCTTTGACATCTTCACACCTTTGACCATCTTCTCACCTTTGACCATCTTCTCGCCTTTGACCATCTTCTCACCTTTGACATCTTCACACCTATGATCATCTTCTCACCTTTGACATCTTCACGCCTTTGACCATCTTCTCGCCTTTGACCATCTTCTCGCCTTTGACCATCTTCTCGCCTTTGACCATCTTCTCGCCTTTGACCATCTTCTAACCTTTGACCATCTTCACACCTTTGACCATCTTCACACCTTTGACCATCTTCTCACCTTTGACCATCTTCTCGCCTTTGACCATCTTCTCACCTTTGCCCATCTCCCCACATCAGATCATCTTCTCTATATTCGAACACCTTCCTACATTCGACAATCTTCCCATCTTTGACATCTTCCTATTTCTTCAAATCTTAACATTTTCTCATCCAATTTTTCAGAGTCACTGCCCTTATGTGGTTGTTCTTTCCTTCCATCTTCTCACCTTCGAACATATTCGCACGGTCGATTATATTCTCCATATTCGACCTTCTTCCTACATTCGACCATATTCCCACCTTTGATCATCTTCTTATTTTTCCATATCTTATATTTTCTCATACTATTTTTCAATACCGCTCTCCTTTCTTTTCATGATGCTTTGCATCTTGTTACAGTCGTTTTTCCCCGTAAACCACCTGTTCTTGTCCTTGTTTTGACCCATCACCCCCTTCTCCTTCGGCTTATCTCTTTCTTAGATTTCTTTTTTTCTCTTCATCGATCACATTATTCTTTCTGCCTTCTATCAGAGTTCCAACATTAGAAATAAACAGGTAATGTATGTATTATTTTACACTATCACTTACATCTATATTTAACATTCCAGTACTTTTTTAGGTGTTCCAATTTTTTGGCTGATTATTTCATCCACTCATTTTTAATATCATACTAGTAGTTAATACCACACATTCGTACGCATATATAGATATCGGAATATAATTTGTTGTTTAACATTTAACATTTTTTCTCATTTTCCTTCCAGTTTTATTCTTGGTGTGTTGCATAAATATGGAAATTTGTTTTATTTAATGCTTAAGACTTAAGTTAGATATTTTGTCTTGCTGTAAACTAATTAAAAGTATAGAAGGCTATTCTCATACGCAGTCGTATGGAACGGGTTTTGATCTGATTTATTTATTTATAATCATGAAGAGAGAAAACAAATACCTGTGTGATCATATTCATCAAACAGATTTATTTTTATGATGTATTTTACCAAAAATCAATGTTGAACTCACCAAAAGTATCTTTAAACTCTAAAACCAAAACCGAAATCAACAAATTCCTGTGTAGGAATTATATAAAATAACAATGACACCGCAAATGTGGTTTGTTTGTTGTGCACCGGTTTCCCATGGATGTGGTTGAGAAACAAGTGCATGTTGGAAACATAAAATGTTAAATACTCTATTTCTCTAAACTCGACGCATCCCCTATACTTCAACGTCCTAATTCACCAGTTTCCTAATTCAACACACGCTTTTAAAAAGACCTGTTAAATTGACTAATGTGATAAATTCACATGTGTGCATGTGGTTGAGTGTGACTTACAGAGTAATTGAGGGACATCAGTGACTGTAAGGATTCGGTGACATGACTTATCGGCGATCAAGTGTCATCAGTAAATGAGAGATTTGACTCACTAAATTGAATGACCTGAACGACTGAGTGACGTGACTAACGTCTCTGATTGAGTGACGTGACTGACGTCTCTGACTGAGTGACGTGACTGACGTCCGTAACTATGTGGCACGACTGACGTCCCTGACTGAGAGGCGCGACTGACGACCGTGACTAAGCGGCGCGACTGAAGAACCGTGACTGAGAGGCGCGACTTATATCCGTAACTATGTGACGCGACTGACGTCCGTGACTGTGCGGCGCGACTGACGTCCCTGAGTGGCGCGACTGACGACCGTGACTAAGTGGCGCGACTGAAGAACCGTGACTGAGAGGCGCGACTTATATCCGTAACTATGTGACGCGACTGACGTCCGTGACTGTGCGGTGCGACTGATGACCGTGACTAAGTGGCGCGACTGAAGAACCGTGACTGAGAGGCGCGACTTATATCCGTAACTATGTGACGCGACTGACGTCCGTGACTGTGCGGCGCGACTGACGTCCCTGAGTGGCGCGACTGACGACCGTGACTAAGTGGCGCGACTGACGACCGTGACTAAGTGGCGCGACTGACGACCGTGACTAAGTGGCGCGACTGACGACCGTGACTAAGTGGCGCGACTGACGACCGTGACTAAGTGGCGCGACTGACGACCGTGACTAAGTGGCGCGACTGAAGAACCGTGACTGAGAGGCGCGACTTATATCCGTAACTATGTGACGCGACTGACGTCCGTGACTGTGCGGCGCGACTGATGACCGTGACTAAGTGGCGCGACTGAAGAACCGTGACTAAGTGGCGCGACTGAAGAACCGTGACTGAGAGGCACGACTTATATCCGTAACAATGTGACGCGACTGACGTCCCTGACTGAGTGGCGCAACTGAAAACCGTGACTGAGTGGTGCGACTGACGTCCGAGACTAAGTGGCGCGACTGAAGAACCGTGACTGAGAGGCGCGACTTATATCCGTAACTATGTGACGCGACTGACGTCCGTGACTGTGCGGCGCGACTGACGTCCCTGAGTGGCGCGACTGACGACCGTGACTAAGTGGCGCGACTGACGACCGTGACTAAGTGGCGCGACTGACGACCGTGACTAAGTGGCGCGACTGAAGAACCGTGACTGAGAGGCGCGACTTATATCCGTAACTATGTGACGCGACTGACGTCCGTGACTGTGCGGCGCGACTGATGACCGTGACTAAGTGGCGCGACTGAAGAACCGTGACTAAGTGGCGCGACTGAAGAA